>OY787663.1:19284978-19367478 GCA_963678985.1 Spisula subtruncata
CATAGTATCCAGTGTGTAATTACCTTCTCAGTCTAAGCCAGCGATATACTCGTATATCAATGCATACATTTGACGCATTTTAGCACACCTGTTCCAAATTAAAGTTATATTATATATATATAATATTTTGATAGAGACACACCCATGATGCCAGAAATAGATGAGTATATATAAATTATGAGAATATTAGTACATGTCGCTGGCTTAGAATAAGAATATCACAAAAGCGATAATTTTAGAAAACAAGAATAAACTGTCTGAAATTTACTCTTCACTCATAGTAAAACAAGCTTTTACAGCTTCATTTTGGTCCAAATGACAAGTTCCGATTTTCTTGAAAAAAGGCTATTAATAGCGCCTTATGATGCATATTTCAAATATGTTTCAGTCTTATAAGGTCGTAAGTAGTAGTTACGACATTCTCATTCTAGGCCAGCGATGTATTGTTCCTTTCTGTAAAATGTTCGTGTTTCATTCAAAGGTCATGATCAAGTTGGTGACAAGTATATTATATGCCATATATAATCTAACATTCACACTCATTTGATCTCAAAGAGCATCAATGTGATGAAACCAAGGTCCCAAGATGGTTCAAGTACAATTAACATAAGATATTGTGTGAGGTTTACTGACGCATTAGATAGTTATTCTGGGAAAGGTGTAATCCAGGGAAAGGTGTAATCCAGGAGCGTCTCTATTGACAAATACATGTGTAAGTATATCTTGCTGGCTTAGAATGAGATGGTCGTGTTTATTTATTTATACTCTTTATTTATACAAAACAAATGTTTAAACGTCAGTTTGGTCAACATGACAAGTTCCGATTTTCTTGAAAATAGGCTCATTCTGATGCAGATGTCAAATCTGTATCTGTCTAATAAGGTCGTAAGTACTTACGACATTCTCATTCTCAGCCAGCAAAATATAGTATATAATATTATGTAAAAACTGAAATAAATGATTAACTTTTTTCTTGTTGTTAAGAGGGCATCAATATGACATCACCAGTAAATGGTTCGACGATAAAGCTGACCTTTCCAGAGAATGAACCTACAGGGCATCTGAATGAGAGTATAGCCATTGTAGTACTAACATACACAGGGACACTGGACTTACAAATACTACCTTCGGTATGTATACACTAAATATATCGCTGGCGTAGAATGAGAAAGCCGTAACTACTACTTACCAACTTATACGATTCATACATATTAAACATCAGCAACATAAAAAGTTTCTTATGAGCCTATCTTCATAAAAATCGGACCTTGCCATGTTGACCAAAATGAAGTTGTAAAAGCTTGTTTTTCTATTCGTAAAGAGTAAATTTAAGATAGTTTTTTCTTGTTTTCTCAAATATCGATTTCGTACTTACGACCTTCTCGTTCTAAGCCAGCGAAATATAGGCGTTATTAAATTATTTAACTCATTTTGAATGATAGGTAAATGACGTCATGTTTATATAAACGAAGTCAAGTATGTGTGTCTCTATACCTTATGTGTCGTCTTTTTGTCAGATATTGGATGGATAGAATATTAAATGTAATTGAATGTACGGTAATCGGTGAATGAAATGAATATGAATGTTCGTAATATGTCAGTGTGATTATTTAATTCGTTCAATGAAGTCAATTCTAAATTAGCACTCATATGATACACTTTATTAATGTACTGTTTGGTAATCACATCACGGAGCTGATGTTCTTAAAACACTAGCAATTGCGACTGTTGAAATGGAGCAGGGATTAATGAAATCGAATGATATGCAATTGCACACACTGTGTACTGTTGTGAGCACACGCAACTATGTTGAGGTGGAAAGGTACTTATGAAAAATATATTGATTATCCGCATAATAGTACCCCTGGAACGAAGAAGTCATTCGCATTTCAATGGTTAAAATCTTGTATGTTGTTGTGAATTTTATGATATTGCTATGACGTCGCGAACGTAACCACGTTGCCTTCTATTCACGTCATTTACGGGGCCAATATGATTATACTTATCAGTGTGGGTTTGCTTTTATCGTCACCTATGTTGATACATGTGCACCATCCCAAAACATTGATTATTCCTTTCAAACATAAATTTGTGTATAAGTGTGGTTACATGAAAAGACCTTTATAGTATACTTTATATTTTCTAAACATACTCAACGATGTCAGCTGGGCATAATTCAGATTCTCATTCTATAGCTGAATAACAAATAAAATTACTATACAATCTAATGGCGAGTCAGTTTCATATTTGACTGGACTACACAATTATATCAATGATATGACTTCTTTGTGAAACTAGGTCATCCTGCTCTTTTTCAGAGGGGATTTGGGCTTTTATTTTTCGTAAGGTTATGTATGGGCATTGCTCCGTGTAATTGTGTTATGCTACTGTATGTTGTTAATGTTTTCATTGATCGGATGGATCATATGAGTGCTGTCGGCCCAGTTTTTCCCCATGTCTATTTTACCTCACTTTGACTGTACCATACATTTGTATCAATGATTTGGTTGACTTTACTTTGACTGTACCATACATTTGTATCAATGATTTGGTTGACTTTACTTTGACTGTACCATACATTTGTATCAATGATACGGTTGACTTTACTTTGACTGTACCATACATTTGTATCAATGATTTGGTTGACTTTACTTTGACTGTACATTACATTTGTATCAATGATATGGTTGATTTTACTTTGACTGGACCATACATTTGTATCAATGATTTGGTTGACTTTACTTTGACTGTACCATACGTTAATATCAATGATATGGTTGACCTTACTTTGACTGGACAATACATTTGTATCTATGATATGGTTTACTTTACTTTAAATGGACTTTAAATTTGTATCAATGATATGGTTGACCGCACTTTGACTGGACTATACAATTGTATCAATGATATGGTCGACTTCTCTTTCAGTATGAGGCAACGACAGACGAGGTGATTGACATAGCATCAGATATCCAGATATTTGCTCTCACAGATGACCCACCCTATATCTATCTTGATCTGGTCGCCAGTTTTGACTATGAAACAGTTAACAAATTTAGCTTATTGGTTACGTAAGTATACGAATTGTAACGTTTATCGGTTCACATGTAATATTCTAGAATATTTCGCCGGCTTAGACTCAGAAAGTTGTAAATACGACCTTGTGAGACTGATATATATTCGAAATCAGCATCTCAAGCACGATGCTTCTAATGAGCCTATTTTCGTGAAAATCGGAATTTGCCATTTGGACAAAAACTGAAGTTGAAACAGCTTGTTTTACCATAAGTAAAGAGTAATTGTTGAACAGTTTATTTCTTGTTTTCTCAAAATAACTATTTTGTACTTAGAACGACCTTCTCTTTCTAAGCCAGCGATGTAGGCAAGCTATGGTTGTAACGGTTTAATATCATTTTCTTATTCAGTTTTGTGTTTGCTATGGTGGCGTATTATTGTGCTTCTAGTATTTTTTTCATTTGTGAGAGATCCTTCTTCTTGTGTATTTCTTTTTCAGTTGTTTCTGTTGAGTGCTTAGTACTGCTAACTTCACAGTCCGGTGCTTCATAGTCGTTTTGAACAGTAAAATAATTTGACAGCGGAAGTCTTAGTAATCAAGAATACCACTTAACACGTTTGTCAAATCTTTTGTACATATCGCTGGCTTAGTATGAGAAGGTTGTATGTACAAAATCGATTTTTGTGAGAAAACTTGTTAACAACTGTCTGAAATTTACAGATGGCCAGTATACTTACGAAAAGCTTTTACGATTCCAGTTTGGTCAACATGACAAGTTCCGATTGTCATGAAAACAATGTATATAAATAAGTACATAAATAAGAAGCGCCTTGTATTACAGATTTCAAATATGTACCCGTCTAATAAGGCGTAAGTTGTAGTTAAGACCTTCTCATTTTAAGCCAGTGATATCGAGATATAGTTAACACATTTTAATCACTAAAATAAGCTAGATATTACTGTTCTTCGTTGTTGATGCAATATTTCAGTATAATTGACACGGATGTTCCCTTGGCAACGTACTCGGTGACGTTTAACGTAACTATTACTGATGTTAATGACGTAGCTCCAGTATTTGAGAACCTGCCAAACAACATCACATTGATGAGGGGACAGAAGAAAGGTAACGTTTGATTACTATACATCATGTTTGCTGTCAAATACATATGTCTGATAACCAGTATTAGCTGTTGCATAGGATCTTAACTACAGTGTTTTTCAATTTACGTGTATTACAGTGGGGATTAAACTTTTGGGAATTTGGGGATTCAGTAGCTTGGGATCAAGTTTTTTTGTTATTTATTTGTGAAACTATGTCGCCCGCTCTTTTACAGCGGGGAATTGGGCTTTTAATTATTTCGTTTGGATATATGTGGGCATTGCTTCATACAGTGGGGATTAAACTTTTGGGAATTTGGGGATTCAGTAGCTTGGGATCAAGGTTTTTTGTTATTTATTTGTGAAACTATGTCGCCCGCTCTTTTACAGCGGGGAATTGGGCTTTTAATTATTTCGTTTGGATATATGTGGGCATTGCTTCACGTGGTTGTGTTATGTTGTGTTGATGCGGTTTCCTGCGCTCGGCTGGTTAAGTTGAGTGCTGCCTTCCCAGTCCGATTTCATTTCCCCATGTCTTTTTGATTAAAAGTCACCCCTGTTGTATTGGAAATTATCTAACTATGTTTTATGTCCTTCGTTTTAGGTGCAGTTTACGTGTTTCATTTATGGGTATTGTGTTGTACACTGTGCGGCCCATTGTGTTTGGTGAACTGTTTTCCTCAATAATTTGTATATAATTTGTGATATGATATGCTTATATATAACGTACTAAGCATGTCATTTCAAATACAAATTGCACATTAATGTGTCATACATCATATATTCATGTAATATGTACAATCCCTTTTGTTTGATTCCAGATTACTATTTATACACAGTTAACGCAACAGATGATGACGGGACGGAGCCTAACCGTCAGATAGAGTACCAAATATTCTGTACGTAAGACATACTCAGATAACACAATAATAAAAGACATACTCAGATAACACAATAATAATAACGACTTTATTTTGAGAGGCGATATCAATTTTATTTCATATCTTGCTCGTTCACAAATAAAGTCAACATGCCATGAACAGCCAAAGGTTCTAGTCGGTGGCTTAGTCAATAGCATAAGGAACAATACCTTACAACGAAATCATTATGAAACATATTTATGAAGTTGTATCATGCAAGTCTTCCCAGTGAGCCTCTTAATAATGCTACATGGCGTAGGCAACACAAATTTCTTTAAATGTCATGGTCCTGGAGTACCTCAGATAGCAATCCAACGATGATGTTATACTGTATGGTGATTCGGATGATTCGGGTAGGCTCTTTAGTCGCTTAAAGTTCCTATTTTCTATAAACAAGCTTTTCTATGTCCTAGTATTACGATAAAACACCCTGCTATTTAAATATTCAGCTAAGCTCATTTAAATAAGAGGTTTAGACAAGTGGTTTGTATCTATGGGAATTTAGGGACTTATATTTTCGTACATACCTCTCTTCGTACCCAGTGGTCCATTAGGCACAAATGATCTGTGTCACTGTAAGTTTTGAACATGCCATAGTTTAGATTTCTACAAACATACTCACAATTTGGCGTGTTCGATCACCACAGTTCTTCATCCAGTATACAAGGTTACCTTTAACCCAATGGTGTTTCATGAAACATTTTTCACTGCTCGGCTTTGGTCAATTTTCAATTTGATCCATTGCATAATTTGGCCTCAATGCCTAAATAAAGCATAAACTACTTTATTAAACCTCGTTAAGTTGAATGCTGCCTCCACTGCTCGGTTTTCTCTTATCGTTTTCGGTAACGTTAGTTCAAGATATTTTTGTTTAATGGTGTAAGGCATAGTTTACGTTGCTTACTTCAAACGTTTGTTTTACCCTTAACGATCATTGTTGCTTCGTTTTACACAGCTGGAAATGACGATGCAATGTTTCAACTTGACGCAACTTCCGGTAATTTGACATTGGTGAGGGACGCTAAACATATCCCCATTTCCGTCACAGAATACGTGCTGGTGATTGCCGCATACAGTAAGTGAAACTAAGTTTATGTAAGGATTCTACTCTGATGTAAACATTTTTATTCATCTTTCAGCCACTCTTCACGGAGATTCCACTTGCTTAGAATGAGACGTATGACCTTATTTGTAAGACTCGTATATTTGGAATTTGCAATATAATGCGCCTATTTTAAAGAAAATCGGAATTGTTGGTCAAGCGTGTTATTCTGTAAGTAAATAATAGTTTTCGGACAGTTTTCCTTGTTTACTCAAAATATCGATGTTGAACTTCTCACTTTAAGTTAAATATTTATTGGTGCGTGTTAATCTGTATGACATGTATAACCTTCGTTGCACATGAAAAAGCAATGTGCGGCGAGGCAACTTCTGTTGCGCGATATCGCTGGCTTAGAATGAGAAAGTCGTAACTACAAAATCTATATTTTGAGAAAACAAGAAAAACTTTCTGGCAAACATTCTTTACTTATGGTAAAACAAGCTTTATCAACTTCGGTTTGGTCAACGTAACAAGTTCCGATTTTCATGACTGCAGAAATATTTCTTTGATAGTATGCCTTTAAATAAATGAAAACAGCAAACTGTATTCGAAAAAAACGGAGTACGCATGGTGCGGAAAATGTTATCTTTCGCGCAGTAAATAAATTTTACACTGTTCGGCTAAGGCTATATTTGTGACTATATAATTATATATTTACATTTACTTCTACATTTATAGTATTTAGTATGAATATAATAAGAAAATTGATTTTTACACAAACCTTGGGGTCAACAAAACACCGCTTGATTTTGTATTAGAATTTACCTAAATTATCACTTCGTTGAGAAACCTATTTTCCTCTGTCTCTTTACTTAACGCCTATTTAAGTACACAATTTGTGAATGCTTTCTATAAACCTAAAACTTTTATAAAAGGTGAATACATAATACACAATAAGTAATTGACAATTAGATTTTATTAGATCTAGAAATGACCTTACTTAGTGTACTTCAATTCCATTAATGCGATATCAAAACGCGGAATGAATATACTGTAAATATTGACATGTTTTGAATACATTGTGAAATGTAAAACTGGTCTTTGTCGTATTGTTGGAATATGATAGTACTTAAAATTTATTTGATTTGATTCACTTTTGTATAAAATCTACCCACTTACGTCATAAATTAGATGTAGCTTCTGTATATAATTCAAACTCTTTTATATCTAACCGAATAACGTTAAAAACTTTATACATACTAAGTACCTGTTATTTACAAACTTTCGTATATAAAAGAATTGAATACAACTAAACATGGAATACATTTCTATAAACAAATTTTGCAAATGTTCCAACAAGATTCCTTTGATTTTTCTTGTATTATGTTGAGTCATTTTGTTTCGCTAATTGTCAAAATATATAGAATTTATTTTATTAGTTAAATAAAGTTAGCAAATTATTACATCACATTATCAATTTAATGTGTTCACAAACAAATATATTATTGATTTAAAAGCTTGATACAGCTGTATAGTGGGTTCAGTATAACGCTTCGCCTTTGACAATTATGTCGTTTCGTCCTCACCAAACTATAAGGCTTGTAAGAAGTCACTTTTGCCCAAATAATAGTGCTGTATCTATTACATAATTAGGGACATCATACTTTAAAACATAATACTATGTTTTACTGTAAACTACTGGAAGAGTCGGTGACTCGGTATGGCTAGAGGTTTTAGAAAAATGTACATGTTAGATAGTCTGAATTTAGGCCGTACCACAAAGAGCTAAACATTACAAAGTGGCACGAGTGCCAATTCGCGGGCTAAGAATGAGAAGATCGTAACTACAAAATCAATATTTTGAGAAAACAAGAAAATTTACAAATTACTTATAAAAAAAACTAGCTTTTACAACTTCATTTTGGTAAAAATGACAAGTTCCGATTTTCATGAAAATAGGCTGATAAGAAGCGCCTCGTAATGCTGATTTTAGATATCTAAATTTGTTTTCTTTTGTAAAACAACATTTATTTTTGGTCTCTTTTGTTGCATTTTACTTCTTTCTTGTACGTGTTACTTTCTTTTCAAATGTACTTTATTACAGATTAATAAATATGTAGATCTAGTATTAATTTATTCATAAAATCGATTTTGCCCCTAATATTTTGTACCATATATCCAGTACATGTGGATGATGATTGAGTGAGGTAAAGCGATCTATCCACCCTAAATGCGTAGATATGACATATGAATAAGATGTCACACGCACTTCTTATAGACCATTACTATGTCACTGGCGATTAAATATAAATAAAAGCACCACTTTCTAAACCTTTCAAAACAACGAAGCATGAAATAAATAAAATATTAAGTTTGTAAATATTATACATATTCATCGAAAGGTCGTTAACTTGTTTTCATTTAAATTCTTCAAATATTGAAACCAACTATACAATAGAAAGGTATTTGCTAAAGAATTGAATAACTTTTTTCTGTGGTCCATCGGTGTTTGAACTGCCTGGTGAAATACTACCTATAATTTTCATAAACGCCGACATAAACTTTATTATATTGGATGTATTCACGTTAGAGACGTAATTTCAGAATTTCAATTATCGGAAACATCTATATATCGCTGGCTTAGAATAAGTAGATCGTAAGCACAAAATCAATATTTGAGAAAACATGAACACACTGTCCGAAAATTACTCTTCACTTACGGAAAACAAGCTGTTTCAACTTCAATTTGGTCAAGATGACAGGTTCCAATTTTCATGACAATATGCTCAAAAGAAGCACATTGCGGTGCTGATTTGAATATAATTTATATCATTCATATAAGGTCGTTAGTAGTGGTTAAGACCATCTCTTTCTAAGCCAGTAATATATGGTGTTAGAGTGTCATGTATGATGCGATATTACAAATGCCTTTCACAAACGTTTATTTATCTACAAATGAATGTTGTTGGATGAAATAGGCATTGTATTATGACCATATACCTTTATAATTGAACTTAGACACAAATGTTTTTTTGAAAAAGCTAATTTATTAAAGCTTTACAACAATTTCATTGCAAATCTTACCAGCACACAAACAAAGTCAACATGCCATTAAGAGTACACGTTTATTGTAGGAGACTTAGTCATTAGTATAATTTTAGGAACAAACTCTTACAAGAAATAATTATGAAACATTTTATGAACCTGTATTATGCTACAAAACTTTAATGACTTTGCAAACATAAAGGAAAAAATGGTAATGTTTCTTCAATTTCTTTTAAAGTATAATTGTATATAATTACAGGAAAACCCTGGAGTTATAATATAAGCAATAATCAATGTCTTAAACTAAGTAATACTTTTTCGCTGGAGTTAAATTGTAAAAATGATAATTAGTTACAAACATTAGCAAATACCATTTGATAGTTTTGTGTTTATGATCACGCAGCCAAGACCCGACAAAGCTCCCCAAGGCTCCGTGGCACGGCAACCCAACCACACAAACCCATTCCGAAACGGCGATCAGATGAGACACAACCACCTGTGACCTAGCAAATTGGAAATAAGAAATTCTTATTTCAGGTGACAATGATGGTGATATACTAGCCGAGTTCTCTACATATACAGTGAATATATACCCCGATAGTCCACCCACGTGTACCCACGACTCTGTGTGGACGGAAGTCATTGACTCCAATCTAGCAGCTTCCGGTGACGCTATACAGGTACCCGGCTTTATGTACTTTCAATATTTATTATCTCAATGGGTGCTTGAGCGGCTTAACAGCTGAAATGAGTCTTAGAAAATTGTTAACTTAACTTATTTAATAGGTAAACAATTGCGGTGTCAGGAATAGTATAACAGTTTTTGGTTAAATTTATAACATATTATATTTCAAAAGAAATGCATTTGATTGGGCAAAATGCTATCATGTCTATATTTGCCCTGTCCGCAACAGTTGTTTACATTGACATAATTTCGCAGTGATACTCTATTAATAAATTATCAGCAGTTTACTTTACATTTCTCGTTCAGTTGAGTTTTTGGCATTTTCCTTGTGCTTGTAGTGAGCCGGGTTGTGCTTGTAGTCTGTGTCGGGTTTGTTTGTTTACTGAGCTCGACTGTTTTGGTTGAATGTTGCCTTCTTCCCTATTTGCTTTTTAGGCTGACGATTTCGCGCCAGACTATTACAATCCGAAAAAATGAATTCCACTAAGATGAATTTACTCCCGAAACTGACAACACAGAATCTATGCACTCAATGCAAATAGTTCCTCCTCGTTAATCAGTTTTGCAAGATTAGAACATTCAACTGTCCTTGTTTCATTTATTCTGTTGATTGTTATATATTAGTTTCTTCTTGAAATGGAAGAAAATTGTATGAAATTAAAAGAAAAGGTGTTTAAAGGCGTTGATAATTATTACTACGCGTTACGAACGCGATATAGCCTGCTGCGCATCAATGATTTTATTATGTTAAATTATTTAGGTCAACATTCTCCAACGAGATCGTGGTCGAGTGGTTAAGCAACTCGCTTAGTAATTTTCTGATGCTAAGGTCCAGCGATCGAATCAGGGCGGCTCCAAATTTTTTATATTTTTAAAAAAAATTTTTTTATTTTTGTTAAGTCCAGCACTTACCTCTCTTTCGACTTAGAAAACCACTTGATGTTATATCACTTGAAAAGCTTTTGTTCCTTAGCAGTTCGCCAACCTGTCAGTACTTTCAGTACTTTGATTACTTTATATATAAGACCCGACCTGACAAAATGCTGTAATTCAATAAAGACTAGTTGGCAGGTGTTATGGGACATTTATTCTTTTGTGCGTTCATAGAGAAGGGAACCCGAATTCTGCAACTCAAATAATTATCCCTGCTAGTAGTATCCGGTGTGAAAACCTGAGAATCCCATTTCATATTTCAAGTGGGTGATGAGCTTTTGATATATTTTTTGTAGGATTGTTCCTAAATTCATCCTTTTAAGGGCAGAACAATAAGTGCAAATAATATCTATAATATTTTTACATTTAATTTTCAGTTTCTCGACAACTGGAGTTGTTCAGATGACATGGTCAATATTACATTCGCACTTGGATCAGGTAAGCATTATCAACGAAACCTTGCACACTTATTTAATAATATATAAATGACAACCATCATACTATCGCTGGCTTGGAATGAGAGGGTCGTAAGCATATTTTAAATCTGCATTACAAGACGCTTCTTATGAGCCTAGTTTTGTGACAGTCGGAAATTGTCATGTTGACCAAACTGGAGTTTAAAATATTAATTTGTCCATAAGTAAAGAGAAGTTTTTCAGTAAATATTTTCTCGTTTTCTCAAAATATTGATTTTGTAATTACGATCTTCAAAGTTATGCGTTTGTATACCGCGAAAGTTATTAACTAGTTATATTCCCAAACGCGTCATATATAAATCTGTCACTGAACACGTACGTCAGTCAGAGAAGTTTGGACTATAATGTTGCGTAATAAGTAAAATTGAGATTCATGTGAGATCTCTCAAACTTCTTGGTAGATTTTATCACCGTCTCAAGAAAACTACACAGAGAGACATATTTGCAATTTTGGATCTAGTGAAAGGAACAGCATGTGTTATCTGCAATAATTATAGTGTCACCGATGTTTAAGACAATTTGCGGCTTTGAATACGTAGTTTGTAGTGGATATGTATAATTCCAATACTTGATTAATTGCTACTAAACCGGAAGCCACAATAGAACACACCTATCCCAACCACTTGCATATGTCACGCAAACAGACTGGTTATTTTATGACCACGAATGCAAGTCATATTGCTAGCTTTGAATGAGAAGGTTGTAAGTACAAAAACAATATTTTGAGAAAACAAGAAAAAAAACTGTTTGACAACTACTCTCTACTTATTGCAAAACCAACCTTTTTAACTTCAATTTGGTGAACATGACAGGTTAAAAAAGTCTCGTTAAAAGCGTAATCATATCCAACTATTTGTCCCATTTGTATTCGCACATGTGACAATTTTTTTACCATTGGAAGGCATGGGGACTCCACGTAAAATTGTCCATATGATAAAAACTATTTAAGAGATTTCTTATGTGCAAACATATTTTGTAGTTTGATATGTCTACAAAATAATGCACTAAATTTCATAATTGTATCTTTATGGGATCAACCCCCTTTTTAAAGGTTTTTAACATGACTATCACTCACATTGAACAAAGAAGGAAATGGACGGATTTGATATCAAACTTGTTTACTTTCTTGTCCGTAGTTCTTTTGTTTCTCGGGGAATATATTTTGTGCAAACTTGATTAATAGTTTAATTTCTTCCCGTCAGATTGGTGTTTTGATATAAGAAATGCGATACTTAGATCTGCCCCCTTTTTACGTTTTTTTAAAACAGGTATCTTTTTTTTTAAGTAAAAAAGTGATACACATATTTAATTTGCACATTGTTAATTGTTTTATGACGCGCCCCGTGGCGATTGTCACAGCATGTGGGGTAATAAAAGTGGTACATTCGCTTGAAGGGTTATAACCGTTATATTTGTATAACCGCTATATTTCCTGTATACATACTTTATTATGAATTTAGAGATTTGAAACTTTGACTTTATTGCCGATTTGGAAAGTAATACATGCATTAAAATAATTAAAAGTGAAATGTCATAAGCTCACGCTAGTTTAAAATTATAATAATCGAACAGGTGAGACATAAAAATGAAAAATCATGTCATTCCTATGACACTTGTTAAATAAACTGGTTAGTTGACACGTTGTACCACCTAATTGAATATATACGAATAGTAAATTGAAAATTAAATGTAAAAAAAGGTGAGGAAAAATCCGTCTAGACAATTTGAGTTTTGTCGGATCCGCGAGCGCGCGAATATTCTCCTATTTAATTCAAGAAAAAAACGCTCTAATTCACGAACTTAAAAAATTGTCATAACTTTTTTATTTTTCAAGATATTAAAAAACCCATTCCATAATTGTATGGTCTACGGCTCGAAGATGCAACTGAACAATCAACTGTACAACATACTTGAAAAATCAGCAGTGGTTGCTAAATTTCATTTAAACTGCACTTTGTGATATTGCACACATACTCAAGCATTGTACAGTTACTAGTAACCGGTTTTTTTCATCCATCGAATATGCATGATAATAAGTATACATATCGTGACATGTATTGCGGTTACTAGTATAACAAATGCATAATTGTTAGATTCCTCACACAAGATCAACGAATTCTGAATGATACCATAGAAGTATTTAATTGTTCCTGATGATACCTACCTCATGAACAAAATTTCATAATGACAGAGCTATGCCCATAAAAAGATCCTGGTATGCATCATATACAAAATGTCAAAAAAACCAAAGTGTAACTGAACGCACAAAACCCCTCCAGCAAATGATATACATTAATTTATACACTCCGACAACCCGCTGGGTTAGCATAGCGCGATTACGCAATTGAGATAAGATCGATCAGATTAAAACCGGTATAACACCAGTCAAGGGAAGGTAACTGTGGTCGACTTGAAAACACATTCAATACAAATGGGACAAATAGTTGGATATGGCAGATTCCAAGTATGTGCGAGTCTTATAAGGTTGTTAGTAAATACTACTTCTCATTCTAAGCCTGCGATATGTAAGGTAAAAGTACAATGACACTTAATGCTAGTACTGATTATGATTGCGTGACTAGATAATATGTAAGGTAAAAGTACGTGGACACTTAATGCTAGTACTGATTATGATTGCGTGACTAGATAATATGTAAGGTAAAAGTACGTGGACACTTAATGCTAGTACTGATTATGATTGCGTGACTAGATAATATGTAAGGTAAAAGTACGTGGACACTTAATGCTAGTACTGATTATGATTGCGTGACTAGATAACAAAGCATCAATGTATGTCAAGTCTCGACCATCCAATTACACTGCATGTATCACCTTATCAACTACTATTAGAGATGTGTACTCCTAGACCTATATGGATGTCAGTAATTTTAAAGCGTTAATAACCGAGGGATTGTCTCAAATCAATTTGGATATAATATAAAGCTGACAAATTTAACCATGTGAATTAATGGTAAATCAATTCATTGTACTAGTAGTACTCATACATACCTTTGAGAAAACCCCTAGTACAGTAACGCGTTAACTGATATAGAACCTCATATCCGTCCAGGTGTGCACATCTCTAGTATTAAGTTGTACTGTATTGTTAATAGTTTTTTTATTTAATATTAATAATTGACTAGATTTATATAGCGCCTTATATAGCTAGTCTCTAAAGCGATGTACTCTTGAAAGTCAATTTAACGAAAAAAAATACAAGTGATTATCGATATGCAATTTTAAGCAGTTGTGGTTTTTATTTACAGTAATTGGTAACTTAACATCGAATGATCTATTTGGCGTTAATCCGGACACTGGTGACATTGCACTTCAAAGGACATTTTCTATAACGGAAGTGTTAGATCGGCAGTTTGTAGTAGAGATAATAGTTTCTGATTCAGCCACACAAACGGTAAGTTTATCAGTCACATCAACAAAGTTTGCCAATGTTGGTGAAAAACTAAAATAGTGAAAAAGGTATGGGGAAATCGAACAGGAAAGGTAGCACAGCAACAAGACAACATAACCCAACTACACGGAGCAATGCCCGTACATAACTTACAATTCAAGCCCAAGTAACTTTGCTTTTGACTTACAATTCCAAAATGACGAGAATATTTTTTGTTGTTTTGAATATACGTATACATCCGTCTACATCTATATTTCTCAAAAACTACATACAAAATCCAAAAAATCCTTGGCATACATGTATGAACCGTTTTGTCACATAGTCGTATAATAACACAACATAAAATAAGAAGAATTGCAAGGATAACGAGTGCGAGAAGTGACCCACCTTTATTTGAACGGATACTTCCTATATGACATAGAATAGTCTTTATTATATGGTATACAGCAATGTGTCCATGATCATACATCCGTTGTTTTTGCATTTTCTATTAAGTTAGAACCATAAATTCACATGTTTGTATTGGCATCTTTTTTTAACTTTTTAAGATTGAAAAAGTCCCACTAATGTTGTTAACACGTATTGAGTGTAATCAATGTTGCTTTATCCTTAAGCTTCCAATTGTTTGAATGCAATTTTGTCAGACGTTGTCCTTTACTATCCTCGTGCAATAAGCATGGAATACGTACCCTTAAGGTATCGAATGGTGTGATTATGTTGGTGTATGGTTCTAAGCCTTGACTTTAACACCATGATTCTAACATTTTTGCCATGAAAGTTATTTGGGACACAGTTTGTCCAAAAACATTTTTGAACATAAATGGCATAAAATCGTGCACTGATGTGTCCCTTTGTAGAATAAAAATGAGTTCGTTGTATTAGTTAAAACAAACAATAGTACATGTAATGAAACAGGCTGCTAACTCATGTTGCTTAATGAATGTCAACTTGATTGTCTCCTTTCAATTTTTGCTTTCGTTTTGCCCTTGTGAAACCCACATTTTCGGAGTTTGGCATGAAATATTTGCGAATTGTCTTTGTAGTTACAATGGATACTCATAACTTCATTGAAAACCACCTTTTTAGTTATTTGGTTTGTCCTAGTCACCATGCACCAATGAGTACGATTATTAAAAAAAAGTCACTTTTGGGCTTTTTGTGTTATTTCACTTATGGGAGCAACATGACAAAATCCACCCTTCTAGAGTACTACTGATTATCTTTTACATAAACGGTACACCAATGTTTCTTCAACTCCTTTTTAGCAATGTGTTGGGAGTGTTTGGCCTTCAAAAAGCTAAAAGCAAAATCCTCCACAGAATTGGCAATTTCGGTTAGAACCATCTTGAAAATATCAACAGCGATTGTATATGATGCCTGACACATTACTTGTCATTTTTCAAATGAGATATTTTATTTATATCGGGTTAGAAGACAGATATCAGACATCCGGTACTGTTCAAATATAAGTGGGCACCTCTCGTGTATGCACGTTGTCTGCCATATTATACATTTCCTATATGGGAATTTTTGACATTTTCATTGTGCTTTATTAAACATTCTAAACTCAAAATATCTCTTCAATTAAAGAATTAAACAGTCACGTTTGCATTTTCAGGATAACTTTCTAGTCTACATGAATGTAACAGCTCTAACATGTTTACCAAACCCGAGGCGACTTTATGTCAGAATGGATCAAGGTATGCATTTCTAATACAAAGTCACTAACAGTAATTCGACTTAATGTATATATCATTTCTATGCTATATGAGGCTCTCAGGGAAGTCTTCAAATGATATTAGATTTTAGTCACTGCGATAACAAGTTACTTGCACAAGCAATGGGTTGATGCAATGGCCTAGTGAAGTCTCAAAATATCGCACTTTTTATTGCTAGGTTATTGAGGTGTACATTTTTGTTTGACACCATAATATAATAAAGTGTCTGCTCATTCAGAATTATTTTAATCGATCAAAATGTCAGACCTTGTGATGTATGCTAAATCAGTGGTTAGTCAAGTCTCAATACTATCGCAGCTTGTACGGAAAGTATGCAGGCTGAACATAGGACATTGCTATGAATAGTGTTTAGGCATTTATTACAGTCACACCGATAACTTTAGTGTTCTCATACCTACTTGTATTTGCCACATATATGTTATTAGTACGATCACCGTAACATGTGCTTTTCGGCAGCCATATTGTAATTTACCGAAATAAAAATAGTTATTGACTATTCACACGAGCTGCATGTGCCATTTGTTAATATTTTAAATTAATAATGTCTAGATATTGTGTTTACTTTTAACAGAAGTACCTGGTGTAATATTGTCGGACTTTAATTGCACCACCTTGTATGGCATGTCTTACTCGTTGAGACAATATCCGAAAGACACGTTTGATGTCACCATAACATCTGATGATACAGGGCATCTTGTCTTGCGAGGTAAGAACACAGCTATCACAAATGGTTTTGTAATTTAACACTCAAAACTAATACATGAACTTGACTACTGTCCGTCATACTTTTAAGCTTCGATATGACGTCCGTTGAAGCTTTGATAATGACGTCCGTTTCATCGTATGTCTTTTTATGCTTATATTTCATTCATCAATAAATCAGTCACAACCTATGCCACTTTTATAATACCCTGTCACATTTTCTTCTTCCGTGTGAAGTATTGTCAAAATAAATGTTTATGACGTCGCCGTAGTGATGTCATGACGTCACAAACGTCCAAAAGATGTGCTTATGAATATGCTGATCAGCCATTAAATAATGCTAAACTTTTTCGCTACTTACATTGCTTGTACAGTCCCTTGTAATCAGTTATTTAAATATTATGTGCAACATTTACCAAATGTTATTTCTTTATAATAGAATACACATACCCATTTGTATGTTTTCAGAATCTGTTTTCAAGACAACATTTTACAGTTTGACAATAACTATCAGTGATGAGCTGGATATCGCGAGATTGGAATTCCAAGTGATAGTTCAAACACGGAAATGTCCAACCAGTTGCGCCATGTGTCTTTCTATCTTACCGTTATCCATTCTAAGTATGCTAATACTATTTAACATCACTCAGCTTATGAAGTTCTAAGATCAGTATTTAGCCGAGCCGAGATGCAGAGTAAAGCCTTCATGTGCCAGGCAGCTTTCTGCTGTTAGTAGGTATATATGATTGCGCTTCCACCCGGATTTGAACCCGGATCGCCAGATAAGACGACAAGCGCATTAACCACTTAGCTACTGAGACGCTCGTTCCATAAAAACGAACTATTTCTGAGACGATATCTGTACGTTGATTGAGATTCTCATTTAAATATATTATGAATTCATACAGCATAGTGATTTATATATCGTTAGTAGGAGATAACTTATACACATGGTTGATGTGAACAAATGTATAGTTGTTACCCCTGTTGACATGGGTGATGTTAAGTCTCACTCTGTGTCAGGACTTGCGCCGTTTTACAATAGTTAGGTCAACATATCACTGGCTTAGAATGAGAGGTCGTAACTACAAAGTCAATGTTTTGAGAAAACAAGAAAAACTGTCTTACAACCAGTCCTTACTTATGGTAAGACTTTTCAACTTCAGTTTGGTCAACATGACAGTTGCCGATATTCATGAATATACGCTCATAAGAAGCGCCTTCTGATGTAGATTGCAAATATGCATTAGTCTTATAGGGTCGTAACTGATCTTCTCATTCTAAGCCAGCAATGTACATCATACCCGTAGATACCAATAGAGCATAACCTGTTGAACATAACTAGTACATATAACAGTAATGGGCCTGTCCGGTGGCATGTGATTAAATCGCTTGAAGCGAGTAGGGTAACAATTTATTCAATGTGATATTACAAGACGTCAAACAAAAAAAGTAAACAACAAACAATGAGGTTTTTTTATTTTATCTAATGTTAGCGTAGAACACGAATACAAAGTAGCAAAAAAGTCACAAATTAATAAAAACATATAATTTAATAACAAGCAAAATACCAAATCAAATAATGCAAGCATACAGTAAACATTATATTTGTAGATATTTCATGTTTTATGTGCTACAAAATGTAGTTTAGTTTCAACAATATCTTATTTCATAACATGATAAACATACGTTTGTTTTATACAAATCAAGGATTTCTGTTTGATTGTAAGCATTGATTAGTTTACATATTAGTTTATTACATGTATTGTAAAATGTAAAATTTTACGTACTAACAAATTGCATTAATGAACAATATTAACACATAAACCTGTTTCATTTTTTGACTGATTGGTAAATTTAATAATCCTGCTTTCGCGTCTTGTGAAAATGGATCATGCAAGTGTCTTTATACAAAAATTAAGTTTCATTGTCTTCAAGTCAACCTAAATACAAAACAGGTTTGTTTCTCTATGTATTATATTAAAGAGGGGCTTTTGACAGCGCAACACACCGCACCAAAGCGCGTCAGAGCGTGGACATTGAATCTATATAATAACATCACAGCAGAATCGCAAATGAGTGGACAAATAATCTAGGACAGCTTGTTTGCGGAACCGTGGGTACGTACTGTAGGATTCATGTAGAAGCCGAGGATAGACTTTATTTGATAAGCAGCCTTCTGCTGAAATATGACAGGCATATGAGTGCCTCCACCCGGATTTGAACTCGGGTCGCCAGATTTTGTGGCAAGCGCGCTAACCACTAAGCTACGGAGGCATGGCATATGATAACACTACAATTTAAGTAGATGGTACATTTGTAGAATCGTCGTCATTATTATTGAAGCGCTCATGAAATGTTGTGATCATTCCTAAAACGAAAATGTTTCACCACGCCAATGAAATAAATACCAATAATACATCTAAGCACTTAACGCAAATTAGTTGCGGTTAGACAAGCAACCAATAACAAAAATTAATGCGCGCAACACAATATCCGATAAAATGGCGGGAAATAGCGGGAAATGGCGGGAAAGCTTTAATCTATATGTAAATATCATCAGCTCTCTTCAGGAGCCTCGTCATAATCGTATTCTTCATCATAGTATTCAGGATTACATGTACGACAACACCGTTCATTAAAATTGGAAAATTCACACATGTTCATCTGTTCTATAATGCTACAATAATCACTCTCATCTTCACATACTGAAACAGAAATAGAAACACACATATTATAACAGAATGATTAATATACACTACATCAGATCAACATGAATAAAGAGCGCAAAAAGAATGGCGCTATGCTGGTAGTCTGAAACTGAGTTTCCATTCTTTTATCATAGCAATATGCCCCATCAACCATGCGTTCATTCCATTTAAAGTTGGGTTACATCCCAATATAAATTGACACTTGAGGATATATAAGTTAAAGCTGATTAAAAGTTAACAAAATAAACAAATTTATCACATGATTTTCCTTGTATCCAGGTTAGTATAGCCAGCACGTATAAATTACGCACCACGTGTAGTATAAACTATTGGATTTTTCCAATAAATCAATGCGTCTTTTGCGTTTTTAGTGTCATATGATATAAATAATCTATCACTCGTTGTCAATTGATATATTTATATTAAACTCGTTCAGGAAATATTATTAAGCTCGCCACAAGCTCTCCTAATAAAATTTCCAAAACTCGTTTAATATAAATTTATATCAATTGACAACTCGTGATAGATCCTATACATTACAACATCGGGCAGGAAAGGATGAGGAACTGATCGGAACACAAAAGAGCTAGAATGTATACAAAAGGTAAATATACAAGTTGCTACAATAACTTTAAAAGGATAAATGCTGAAATTCGATAACTTGTGATTTATTGTTTGATGTTGATAATTAGTATTGTTCATTGTTTTGGAGCACAGTCATGATACAATGTGTTTTATGTTATGAAAGACACAACAATATGCGGTTCTAACAATAATGACTTTGAAATTGAGCATCTGCTATCGTTGACATCATTTGTTAGCCATGACCAAACACGACCACCACAACATTAAAACGATCGACAAATCTCACATTGACAATATACCAGGTACCAGTGCATCGTCGGATACCCACGATCGGTGCCTCCGTTCGGCTATGTACACCGACGTAGCGGAGCGGAGGCACCGACCGTGGCTATCCGACGATGGTTCCAGTGATATCGATAGAAAAAATGCAATTACTTCCCATTATACTTGGCCTAACTATAATCAAGAAATCGCTTACACGTTGTGATATTGCCATAAAAAAGCTATGGCTTTCATAAGGCTACAAAATGACTCCTGACTCTCAGTATTCAAAAGTCATCACAATATTGCAAGTCAGTTTGTATTATAAGTATAATAAATTTGACTCTGGAGCTAAAATTTCCAAAGTCAAAATATACACTATTTGTCAAATTCAAAAGTCAAAATGCAGTTTTAAGAGTCAAATTAAAGCACTGAATGTAATGAAATCCTTGAAAATATACCATACCGTTACAGGGTCCAACTTTACATTTGCGTGTAGTTTTTGGTTGTTGTAGTGTACTGCATGTATTTATAGGTGTAAGCTGTCCATTCTTACTCCATACACATGTCAGGCTACGTGTCTTATATCCATCCCCATCACATTTACCGATACACTACAATATACCATTAATTTACAGTTCAGTTTCAGTTTATTAGCATAGTTTGTCGCCTTAAACAATAGGCGGCAGGCTATATCGACACAAGAAGGGCATGTATAAAACACAATAATCAAAGTGAACACAATAACAGAACTATGTACACAGAATATAACTATACATGTTTATGTATCAGTTAATGAGTACAAAAATTACTGGTTATCCAAATAATAGTTACGCCTTTGAAAAGGTGTACATATTTTGCTAACTTGCATATACACAAAGTACATATTGACTGGCACGTGTACGATCATAAGAGTATACACCAGCAAAGGCAATATGCATTGGAACAATTGAGTAGTTTGTGCCGATGTACTCCCGATTTAGATAAAATTTACACTGATATATGATCTGATGACACTACGTATTGGGTGATGCCGATGTAAACACTACCTAGTATACAGCGAGGGATGGTTTATAGAAAGAGTTTATACTAGACTGGCATTGGTACACACACAGGTGAATAGCCATACATATTATGCCATAAAGAGGTCCTTTGAACGTGACCTCTTATGTAGTGTAATCAGATATAACTTACAGCGTAAAGAAATGGAGCAAAAGTAAGGATCAGATTTTAAGGAGATTGTATAAGACAAGCAGCCAGCGAAACTTACCTCCGACCATTTGGAAGTTTGCCAAGTCATCGTACAATCAGCATTAAAACAATTTTGGAGTTTATCTGGTGGAAATCCTAAATGTTTACAATGTGTATCTTCGGTGATTGTTTCGTTAAACTCGTTAAGACAATCCACGTCTCGACTTTGTACGGAATATAATGGACGAACACATTTATCTGCTGAACACTGAAATATATGACAATATAAACACGTATATACACAAAATACAGGTTGCAATCGCCCAACGGTACGTCATGGTGTGTAGTGGACACATGTATGTGCGCCTGTGGGCCATGACGAAATCAAGAACGAACACCTTATTCTCTTTAAGGGGAATATACCATTTAAAAAAAATTAAATTAAGGCATTTATAACTAGCATTGTTTTAACACACACACATCCTTTCGATAGTCGGGTATTTTTAAAGCATTATCGATAGCTGTGTAAGTAACCATTCCAAGATATTTTAGTAGATGATATACCTATGCTACAGAAGAGGATGGTTGTGTATGTACCTATTCTGAGATAATCTTTAGTAGATGGCATTAGAATACTAGAAGAATAAATCTAAGCATAAATGTTGAAGTTGAAAGTAAAATGGTTCTTATAACAATTAACGACAAAATAAAACCGAAAGAATGCAATACTGACCTCAGACCAATCACCTGTTCTCCATTTCACACATGGGCTGATGTTACAACTTTGTATGGCTGCAGGCTTTGCTGGCAAACCACGGAAACATTCTTCCTTTGGCAATATATGATAATATTCCTCCGTGATAATTTCACAGCTCATATTTCTAGATTGAAGTCCACCGCCACATGTAACACTACACCGTGACCAATCGGTAGACACTAAAGTTAATGGTCTCTTTTTCCGGTCTACCGGGTCCATATACATCATTGTTTTATTCAAAAGAGAATTCTGGCTACTAGCACGTCCAGTTATAAATTTCTCTCTATACACAGTAGCCTGTAATACTTCGAAGCTTGATCCAAAATCTATTGACACATTGGCTTCTAAGCCACCCACTAAACAACTATAAACACCTTCGTCACGCCCTGGTATGACGTCACGCATTCTTAGAGCACCTGAACGTGACACACGAGCGTGTTTGGTGCGCTTGAATTTTAATCCATTCTTAAACCACGTGATTTTCTGTCGATCCAGACCCACGTGGGGACATTTAAGAATAATGTCAGTTTCCGGAAGGACCTTAGCGATCATTCCGACAACAAGTTTTAACCTCTTGATTTTATTAAGTTGAAAGAATTTCACATTTTTTGTTTTTATGACAGGATCAGGGCATGCTGTAGTGTTGCATGCCATTTCCGTTTCCGGTTTAAGATTTATGTCACAGTCTGTATATGATACATTCGAAGTTTTCCCGTTGCGAACCCTTTGGCACAGAGGTGGTCGTACTCGCACCCCTAATCCGCATGTAACGGAACACTGAAATAACAATATATATAACATATTCTAAATTACACTACAGTAGAAACTCCCTAATCCAAACTCCCTCGGACTGCCCAAAAATTTCGGATTAGAGAGGATTTCAGATTAGGGAGGTTTTTATTATTTTAGTATCTGTTACTAAAATAATCTACTAGTATATGTATTGAAAACCACATAAGCTGTAGTATACATGTATTCCGATATATCACTGGGCTGTATTTCTCTGGCCATAATTAATAAGAATAATATTATACTAAAATTAGCTTGTAATCAAATTATTTAACTTTTAAAACCAATTACGTTTTCCCAATTACATCGCGTTATATGTTGAACAGTAATTAATTCTTATATATTATTAAAACCACTAAAAATGAAAAACTCTCTTCTATGGCATACTCTTGTCACATCAACTTTTCATTCTCGAATTTCTTAAATATAAACCCACTGTTTCATCATGACCACTTACAATACAAGATGAGTCCATGCATAGAAAATTGCATGTTAGTTGTGTAAAGGTGTTAAAAGTCATGTACCATACTTTTCAATTACATTGCTAGATAATAAGTGGTCATTTTACATCAATAGACAATAGGTTGTTTACAAAGTGTCACCTTTTATAATACAAACAGTAACAATGAAGTGTATTGTCACCAGTCATGTATATAATATTGCAAAGCAATATCAATAGATAAAGCTAGACCCTTCGTATGTTTCACTATTTCACTGTTTTTTTAATATCGTCAGAAATGTGTTAACTTAGTTTGTTAGATTACTCGTTTAAATCGATTACGAGGATATTAGAGGATGGCTCAACTTTAAAGCTAAATAAAGGTAGACTATTTGGTAATGTACAAAACTCGATCGTTTTATTCACTCTAATTACGTATTAATTAAGAGATGAGTAGCCGATTACTTGTGCACGACATACGAAGGGCGACATGTGAACTATAATAAATTTAAAAGTAAAACCAATATTATGTTTTATCCACGGTGAAACGGTAGACAGAATAAAAGATTTACCTCTGACCAATAACCCACTGCCCACTGTGCCGGGCAATCATTTGTGTTACATGGTGCAGCTCTGTCTGGTATCGTTTGACCACACATAAAATCTGAAAATGTAGTTATCATCGTATCATAAACTGTAATATGAAACAATGACTCAATCAACAAGTAATTAGGAATTGCAACCAACACAGAAGTACCCTACCTGGTTTTCAGGTTGTCGATGTTTCGGTTGCCATGGTAACCCCATGTCCGCTTAAAAAGTAATTACACGTGCATAATCTGCTTATTAGTTCCTATCCACATACCAATTTTAATAAACCTAACTTTGAAACTGTATGAGTTATGGCAGGTTTCAGGTTTTGAAGTATTTTCAGCATTTTCGTATCTATAACAACCCATTTTTGTCCAAATCAATAAAAAAATGGACGTGAATAATCTCTTTATTGGTACCTAGTTTCATAAACCTAGCTTAAAACTGTTAGAGTTCTGGCAGGATCCGTATTTCTTGACCGACCGACTGAAGCGATCTTTTTGTTTAATACATTTAATATGACACAATCTTGAATGACATCAGTCCGTCCTTTCAAATAAACAAAATAAGGCATGAAAATACATCGACTCTTATAAACAGATTAAGTAGTACATTAATTGTTAATGTTAACCTTACCAGACATATTAATGACGATTGGACCTTGTGCAATCTCCTGAATACATCTAACAGTTCTGGTTTTCACACCACTGCCACAGGTTTTAGAACATTCACCAAACTCCTCTACATCCCATCTGTAAACAAAACGACCAGTCATTTATACTTATAATAAAAACTTTTCTAAGTAAACAGCAAATAAATTTTAAATATCTTAAAAAGTAATAGACATATTGCATTGAAATTTTAGCAACCTGGGGTTAAATCACTATGCGTTTAGATACTTTGTGTTGGATTGATGAAATCTTTGGTTAAATCACTATGCGTTTAGATACTTTGTGTTGGATTGATGAAATCTTTGGTTAAATCACTATACGTTTAGATACTTTGTGTTGGATTGATGAAATATTTCGGTTAATCACTATGCGTTTAGATACTTTGTGTTGGATTGCAGAAATCTTTGGTTAAATCACTATGCGTTTAGATACTTTGTGTTGGATTGATGAAATCTTTGGTTAAATCACTATGCGTTTAGATACTTTGTGTTGGATTGATGAAATCTTTGGTTAAATCACTATGCGTTTAGATACTTTGTGTTGGATTGCAGAAATCTTTGGTTAAATCACTATGCGTTTAGACACTTTGTGTTGAATTGCGATCACCTTTGGTTAAAGCAATATGCGTTTATAACATATGCGTTTAATTGCGACAACCTTTGGTTAAATCGCTATGCGTTTATACATTTTGTGTTAAGTTGTGATAACACTTCATTAAACCACTATGCGTTTATACATTATGTGTTGAATTATGACCACCTTTGGTTAAATCACTATGCGTTTAGATTATATGTGGTGAATTGCGATTACCTTTGTGGACAGGGCCGCACGTTACAAATCCTTCTCTCAGCTTGAACATGTGGTGCTTCAATACAGTATGAATCATTCATAAACGTCCCATTCTCCTTTAACACGCATTGTAGAATGGATTCCTGAATGCCTGAAAACAGTCCCTGAGTATTGTATACTTCAATTACAATTTTGATATGTGTACCTTCTGAGTACAATATTGTTTACGTTCAGAAAACCAAATTTTGTTCAAGCAAATAGCAAAGCAAAGAACACATTTATTCGTATGTATGAAGATAATGTTTGTAATACTATGTTTATAATGAAAAATGACAACCCTCTTACAAACATTCGCTCAATGATATCATCACAGTTGGTTGTGTCCCTCTTAAACGTAGAAGATGGAACAAGTACAGTCGACAGTCGACAGTTAGAGTGGGATCAAGTTCAGGACCGGTAGAAGAAGAAGAAGAAGAAGAAGAAGAAGAAGAAGAAGAAGAAGAAGAAGAAGAAGAAGAAGAAGAAGAAGAAGAAGAAGAAGAAGAAGAAGAAGAAGAAGAAGAAGAAGAAGAAGAAGAAGAAGAAGAAGAAGAAGAAGAAGAAGAAGACATGAAATGCTTGATTTTGATCAATTACAATGGTCTGCTTACTACAGCTAGCGGCTCAATTCAGATGGCACCTAACATATGCTCATTGAACATTATACAGTTGTTTCATTCGTTTAAACTTTGTGTTTTACTCATCTTTGCTGATTTATCAAATAATGATACTTTAGATGTTTTGGTATATTTGTATGTTGCAAAATTTGAAATGCATACGTCATTAAGTTGTGAAAATAAATGACACAATTTCAATCAATTCTGCGTTGATGGCTCGTATTTCATTCATAGTCAAACTATGTAAACAGAGCATAACCTATGTGTATACATCTGTAGGTTAGTTACAATGTTTTAGGTTGAAAACTAGTAGGTTGGCAAACAAACTACGATAAAGCAATATTTACCTCCTAGACATGATGCGCTACATGACGTCATACCACTTTGTATCCACTCGTACAGATCATAGCATGGTTCAGCTGCAAAACATTTCTCATACTCCATTGGCTTTGTTTCTGAATAGTAAGAATATAATTAAAAATTGTCCGGGGAATGCATCACTCACCAAAAACAGTCATGCGCAAAATGAGAAAGAACACAACCACACAACATAATGCTTAACACAAAAATGTAACAAAACCGCTCAATTTCCATTAAGCAAAACGCTGCAGCATCTACACTGTCCTCAAAAAGTCCCTTACACTTTTCAAATTATAAAATTATTCGATTTAATTACATTGATATACAAAAGTGTAATGGCTTGATTTTTCCAAAAACAAATATGGTTATCTTTTTATTCAACTTTGTCTTATTCCACTGACCTTTTATCAATGAGTATCTGCAATACATGTACAATACATTACGTAAAACGTTAAATTTCTGCTGGCAATTTATGAAATCATATAATTGTAGGAGTGTTAAGGAGCTTTTGGTGGACAGTGTATGTTATGTTTGTCAACCAATGCGTACAATAAATATATATACTGGAGTTGGTATTTCCATTTATATGGATAGCTCATCAAAGTACATGTTGTTTTTTGCAATAAAGCAGGGTGCTAAAAGGAAAGCCAAGATGTTGTAAAGTCATGTACCAGTGCGTGTTCACTACATTTTGTGCATTTTGTGCATTTGTGTAGTTTCTGGGAGTATAAAACATGTGGCACACCCTGTGTATATCTATGTTGTACTTGTTACATGTTTGTAATTGTTTGTAATTATTACTTGTAATTATATTATATGTGATTCATGGGCCAATGGCCTAAAATCTTGAAATAAACTATATCTATTGGAACGCGGTGTATTAGTTTATTAACTATAAAAACAAAAATACTTTGTCTAATAACCAGTTTTCAGGAACACTTTTTTCAAGCAGTTAAGAACTAAAACTAAAGTATTACCGTTGCAATCTTCATCCGGTAGGTCATGGAATTCACCCATAAATGGTAGAAAAACCTGACAACGCACAAACCGTCGCCGCAAACCTTCACCACAGGTGGCGCTACACATGTCCCATGTGGTCGTCACAAACCTGAAACACACATCGTTCTAAATTAGACAATACCTATGTTTCATCTTTAGTAGATAATGTAAACGAATCAGTAAATAGTCCAGGAAAGTGTCTATTAGCTACAAGATATTTGATAATTGATGCAAAGCAATTAAAGCATTGTCAATATATGCCCATGCCAATGATAAATTCCGCCAACTACTCTCGGTTGGTGCCATTTAAATAGTACGGTATCATGTATGTAACTTTGATTTGAAAAGTGATACACATGTGTAGTCGTAAACAATGAAACAAACACTATAATTGTTTGGTACTTTTTGAAAAGCCAAAATAATTTGATTTAAAACAGGCACTATACATAATATTCGTAGTACAATAACAACGTCAATAGGAAGTTATACCTGGGTTCCAATAAATCTTCTTTGGTAATAGCTTGATCACCTTGTGGTTGGTCACTATTTGTACTAAACTCACCAACATTTCTCTCTTGTATATCTACTGTGATAAAAAAAAAAATTATTCGTTATTCATTACTCCTTAGTTTAACACTAACGTAACAACAGTTTTTGCAGTTATACATACAGAACGGAATACGGCTGTGACAATATCACCCTCGCACAGTGGATGTTTGATGTCAACACCGGAGGACGAACATGAGACGAAATGCTCATATCTTTTTAAATTTATGCAATATCGTAGTTTTTAGTGTTGTGAATATAAAAGTATCTAGTCATTTCGATAAGAAACAGCCAGGTCAGATTAAAAGTCAAATATACGTGCTTCCAGATACATTGAAGCTACTTGCTTGATTAACATATTAGGTCTGATACAAACGTTGAAACAGTCTAAATAACCGAGATAGAAACAACTCGAATGCATGTACGCAGTTATCTTCCTTGGGGATGCGCAATATATTTTATATCAAGCACGCAGTGAAAAGGGGGACAGCATGTGTGAGCAAGAGGGGGAGCCAGCTTACCGTTTAGATAACATGATATGCCTGTTGTACAGTTTTTACTGGTTCTAGGTTTATCCTTTTGCCGACAAAATGTATCACCAACATGTCGACATATCACTTCACGTTTCTGTATGCCTGTACCACAGCTTACACTACACTAGAAACAAAGAAATATTCTAGCATTGTAACACCAGGTTTGATATTCACATAGCATCTTAAGGGAAAACTTAGAATTTCCTCAAAATCTTACAATTTCCTAACGTTTATCAGGTAAACATGAAAGTCCCGATCATCAACTTTTACCTTGTTTTGAACCGTTATGAAAGTACTACAGTAATCACCAAGAAAAAATGGTTTGTCCCTGGTTGGTTCACTAAATGTGTGCAGCTCAATTTTTTAACCTAAGTCAAAATATTTAAGTTTTCACTTAAGATGCTTTGTGAAAACTGAATCTTGACATATTCTCCCGAGAAACGTTGACCCTACAACAGTGAGAGAGAATGAATATATTCCTTTTAGTTAGATTTGTGTCTATGTGAACATTAAGGGAAACAACTGCGATAAGCTTGTACAATGAAAAAGGGAGACAAATCGAATACATGTCAAAATACTTTTATCGCTTGTGAAATTCGCACTAAACTGCCGCTGTGATCAACATTTCGTACATGCACTATGCTTAGACGCCTAGACGTACCAACTAATATATAGTATCTTAATTATTCGCCAGTGTTAGGTCTAATATCATACGGTGAGCGCAAATTGCCTTATTAAAATATTAACTTTTCTATGAAATTATGGAAAATATACCAAAAATACCAAGGCTAACCATGTTAACTCAGAGAATGAAAATAGTACATCTCTCCGAACAGGGGACATTTTTGGATTACATATTTGAATATTTTACCGACGATTTTTTCATTAATTTTGTAAAATGATATAAGTGTATATTGTCGATTCAAAGATGCCTTAATGTTTCATTTCTGAATAGCTAATTGCAACAAGTATTACTACTACGCTATAGTACCATTAGATTTTTAATCATTTAGTTGTATTATTGATGGAATAATTTTTCCCGACACACCTGTAATAATCGACCGGGGTGAATGTTTGTTTACGCGGTTGTGACAGAGATCTTTGAATCAACTATACATGTATAACAGTATATCAACCGGAAGTAAACAATATGAATTGGTTCCCTACCACAGACCACTCCCCGGCATACCACGTGGGACATATGTGATCATTGCAAGACTTCCGTGATGAAGGTCGGCTGGTTCCATCACATGATCGATCTCTCATAAGTTGATGGGTACCATCTTCAAACGTTTGTATGCACGTGACAATACGCCAGGAAACACCCACACCGCAGTCACGTGTACAGTTCTGCCAGGGACCAACTCGCCATCTGTTAAATATAAGTGTATAGAGCTATATTGGAAGATTTTTTTTTTAAAGTTGCAAAAACTGAAAAACAATTATGCTTTCATATCCATTAGATCATTTTTCGCTTCAACTTTAACAGAAACTCTCTCTGTGATTTAATGGACATGCAAACTGTCCATTTTCAGACGAAAATGTTCTAGAACACCCTATAAAACTATAAGAATCGTCTATTTTTCGACAATGGAATCAAAGTACACAGAACCCATCCAAAGTTTTAATTTGCAATTAAGGTAGTCTAGTATCATACTAAAAACGATGCAAGTAATTATTTCCACTTTGAATGACTGTTAGAATATAGCTCTATACACTTTAATAATATTATATTAAAATCACTTTGTAATAAAAACACCATTGCCTCACATTGTTATACTTGAAATATGAAAAAGGGGATGAACGGTAGACACATGAACGCTAAAATAGCATGAGTATTGTAAGTAGAGAACATAATTCCACACGCCGCGTAGAACAAAGTAGAAGGAATGATATCGGTATTGAAGGTGACATATCTACCTAACATATTATGTTATCTTTTTGTGTTGTTTGCATTCCTGTTGAATTAATTAATGTTTAATGTTTTGCATGTCGTCAATGATACCAACAAAACCTTGTGCTTATCATAATAGAATCAAACAGTTCTCGTTACCTGAGGCTTCCAGAGATGTTAACATTACAAAACATGCTTTGAAGAAAACACCACAAAACGCCACAAAACGCAACAAAACGCTACAAAACGTGGATGCAATTTTATGGTTAATTACATCCCATTCTTATCAGTAATTCAAAGTAAATGTATCTACAAGCGTTAAATACACTATGGTATATTGCACGTCATATGATTATGTTGGTTACGACGATCAAATTTCCAAGACCTACCGCGGAATGCACGAGCGAGCTTGATTAGTTTACAAGACAAGTCAGATCCGTCCAGAACGCTGAGTACTGTACCAATTCTCAATCTTCTTCCATAATGTCCGTTATAAAACATGTAAAAGGGAGTCCTTATGTACATCAATTGTTATTAAAAAATATCTCCAACATGTAAATAAATACAATGCCATCATCGACCACATGTTTGGGTAATCATAAAACATCTTACGTGAAAACTTCGAATGTCGAATTTCCCAAAAACAATTTCCTAAACTGTATCAGTTAAACAGGAAACATTCAATATCGACCATTGCCAGAATATCAATCATTGGTTTTCACTATTTACGTCTTTTACATTCTATTTTAGAACAACCTACGAGTTACAAAGCTGGTGTATTAATCATTTTACGGCAGAACTTGGTACATTTGTCAAGTTATAATGAATGTTGTCATGCAAGTCTATTTTCAGAATAGAGAATTCCATTTGTGAACACAGTACAGGTAACCGCTGTTTGTGTTGATAGTCGGGTAGATTTCATCCATTCAATTAATTACATAACTTTCGTAAAATGGAGGAATGGGTGGTGTAATTATTAACGCAGAACCCGATGGGAAAATCGTACAGCTAAGTAGGAAGTTAAGAAGGTAAGGAAAACGAAAAACCAAATCATTCTAAAATTAGAACATGCTTGGTTGAATTACTCAGAGACATTGAAAACATCTCTGATACTCGCCACTTCGAGTAGCGATCACCACTGATACTCGCCACTTCGAGAAGCGATCATCGCTGGTACTCGCCACTTCGAGAAGCGAACACCGTTGATACTCGTCACTTCGAGAAGCGATCACCACTGATACTCGTCACTTCGAGAAGCGATCACCTCTGATACACGCTACTTCGAGAAGCGATCACCTCTGATACTCACCACTTCTAGAAGCGGTCACCGAGGAAACTCGCCACTTTTAGAAGCGATCACCACTGATACTCACCACTTCTAGAAGCGTTCACCGAGGAAACTCGCCACTTTTAGAAGCGGTCACCGCGGATACTCGCTACTTCGAGAAGCGATCACCGCTGATACTCGTCACTTCGACAAACGGTTACCGTGGATACTCGCAACTTCGAGAAGCGGTCACCGCGGATACTCGCCACTTCTAGAAGCGGTCACCGCGGATACTCGCTACTTCGAGAAGCGATCACCACTGATACTCGCTACTTCGAGAAGCGATCACCACTGATACTTGTCACTTCGAGAAGCGATCACCGCTCATACTCGCCACTTCGACAAGCGGTTACCGCGGATACTCGCCACTTCGAGAAGCGATCACCTCTGATACACGCTACTTCGAGAAGCGATCACCACTGATACTCGTCACTTCGAGAAGCGATCACCGCTCATACTCGCCACTTCGACAAGCGGTTACCGCGGATACTCGCCACTTCGAGAAGCGATCACCTCTGATACACGCTACTTTGAGAAGCGATCACCACTGATACTCGCGCCTTCGAGAAGCGATCAACGCAGATACTCGCCACTTCTAGAAACGGTCACCGCTCATACTCGCCACTTCGACAAGCGGTTACCGCGGATACTCGCCACTTCGAGAAGCGATCACCACTGATACTCGCCACTTCGAGAAGCGATCACCGCTGATACTCGCGACTTCGAGGTGCGAACAAAAGTCATAACGTTAACATAACAGTATTGGCATGTTGAATGTTGAGTTAAGTTTGACGTCGTTCATCAAATGAAGTCGACGTGTCCCGTTGTAAAATTATGTTGTTTCGACTTATTCAACGATGCAATGTAATTAACAAATTGTTTTGTTATTCTTATGATCACGTCATATTAAAATGTGAAAACATTTGGAGCTGTGATTTAAAAGTTATGAGATATTTACCCCCGATTTTTATCCACCTATATATACTTACTCAGCAGGACAGGAACCTGGTCTGCATACTGTTCTAGTATCTTGTGGTCTGATAAGGTTGTCACAATATGTAGAATCCATGATACGTCCGTGTAATGTATCAAAGCATAGCAGTCGCTTGTCTTTAACACCTATCTAACAAATATAATCATATAGTAATCGCTGAAATCACCTTGCTACTGTAAAATCATTGAATTTCGATGGACAAACTTTCGTAGATTTGGTAAATAACACAATTTCGATGGGACCTTAATTCTAGGATTTTGTATTTCAAGTAATAAATATTAGGGCCAAACTTTGTATTCGATGGGATTGGATTTCAAGATTAAGGGTGAACCACGAAATCCACTAAATTAACCTCCCCCCACGAAAATAAATGATTTTACAGTATATCGTCGTGCTTATTATGAAAAGGCCGTGAGTACAACAACACTATTATGAGTATACAAGAAAACTACTCTTCAATTTGGTCAACTTGGCAAGTTCCGATTTTCATGAAAATGGCCCCATTATGCTGTTATAGATGATTCAAAGATCTCTGTCAAAACCGGAAAACAAACATTCAACCTGGGTGATTTATTACAGGTAACTCAGTATTAAATTCTACCATCATACATATACTTATGTGATTAAAACTCTAATGGTCCTATTGCATAGTGGTTATACTTACTGCATTTAGTTATTTAGAAATTAAACATTCTGGCGGTTTTGACAGACATCTTTGAATCGACAATAGCACCCGATTCAGAAACTACTTGTATTTGAACAGTTCTTTGTGTATTTAAGTCACAAAAGAATTTCCATCGAGGAAAAGAAAGAAAAACTTACAGTTAATGTCAAAATGACTTTCATAAGAATTACGTATTATAAAGCGCCCCCTCCATTGACGTTTAGTGTCGCTATATATGAATACGCACGTACACTTCGTATTAATCAGTGTGTAGAATCACGTGATCAAATGAATACCGTTTTATACTCAAAACTATTGCGATTTCGTCTGATAACGTTGAGTTTTTCTTGATTATAACGATCGTGCATTTTATATGGTTATATTATATAGCCCAAAGTACATTCCGCATGTGTAAGAATACCCGACAAGTACCGAGTTCGCTCTATCTTTAGCTGTTTTTAATTGATGCTCGACCAAATGCAGTTTCCAACCGAGTGTAATAATTTGGTCGAGCATCAATTTAAAACAGCTAAAGATAGAGCGAACTCGGTACTTGCCGGGTATTCTTATATATGCTGAATGTACTTTAGGGTACGAAGAAATATGGGTGAATGATAATGTTTTGCAAAACAGTTCAATGAAAATGAAACGTTTAAAATAGTATTTGCTCACACAAGTACTCATAGTTACATACACTTGCTAACAAAGTTTTTGTTAAACATACTTCTCAAAACTATTTGTACATGTATAAACAATATATCTACCAATTTGTATATTACATTACATAAATTGTTAATACAATAAAGTCTAAATAATAAGACATGATATTCACATTCTTCTGGTCTACTCGGTTGTTGAATAACATATGGCTGTTCCGAACAATGTTTGTTTATATTTATTTACGAAACTGACAGAACGGTATTTCACAGATATTGTGTTGCTTATTTTTTCACTGCTCATTGTTGAGGATCTTATGGAACATTTATATTAGTATTGTCCAATAAGTTTCCTCGTTAAATAAAGTATTTATCATAACAGTAAAGTTCCGCTAATAAGACCACTTTGATTATTTTGAAATCATGCAGATTATTGCCAGTTTAAGGTCCCAAAGTATTAAATTTAGAACAAAAAGGTCCGCTATTAAGACTGATTCGCTATTAAGACCACGCTTATGACTGGTCCTATTAGCGGAACTTCACTATACTATTATTATTATATTAGGTGTTGACAATGTAACTGATACAATTAAGGTCCAAAACCGTGGGTCGATTTGAATTTAAGCCTTTAATCCAACTGAGCATTGGCCGCGACGATGCACGACTACCGATTTAAATCAATTAGCTTCGGAAGGCATCGCGAACAGGGATATCTGATATAATTACCCCGAAGCTTACCAAGTTGCCCTAGACCACGAGGTATCTTTTCCAAATGCCTTTAGCTGCCAATTTATTGAATCGGGAGTACATCGCCGATACAAAAATATCTCAGTGGGACTAAGGCATTACCGACGTGTGCAGTTATCAAGTTATCAAGAACGGGAGGAATAAATTAAGAACGTTACGTTATCAATTTTCTTGGGCTCTTTTCAGCTGTAAGCACCCTTTGACATTTCAACTTCCCTGGTCATTGGGCTACCTATGGAAACCAACACGCGTGTCTCCATGGGGAGACCATTTCTCTCCTGTGGTGTGGAAGCCAACATCGATCTGCGGCGCCCAGGAAAAGACACTACCCTCACAGGTACCATTTTACACCATGGTGGAGTGGAGCATGTGGGTTATTCATGCTTAGAGAAAATAACAGTGGTCCAGAGGGGGTCGAACCCGGGACCTCTCGATCCCGAAACGCGCACCCTACCTCTAGGCCACTGCTCCTCACAAACTAGGTGACCGAATCCCTACTAAGTCAATCAGTTTGACCAGTTATAATATATTAAGCATCGACGAAGGAAACTTTTTTTAATTGGTGAAGTGCATTGTTTACGTCAAAAGAAAGCAAAAATATTGGTATTCAAACAATTTCTTACCATAAGATTAACACAGCGCGTGAATTTTACGCGGGAGGCAAACTGACAGCACTATCGGCTGCTTTTCAACATAATTAGAACCGAAGTGACAAGTTATCAAGAATTTCCGCAAATAACTAAGATAAAATATAATGGAAAATTGTTGTTTCGAATTATTTTTGGATATTATTGAAATATTTCGGACGTTATCGAATGATTTGAGTATATTTTTAGGAAGGCCATTATGATATATGCAATCAATTTCGAACTAAAATGTCATTATTGATATGAATAGTTGGCAAACCTCACATTACAGAACTAACGGAATATGTTAGGATTGTAGAATATTTGTTAGTATGATAACAGTTGATTTGACATTTCTAGTAATACCAGGGACCATTCAAACATTGTTTTTGGTCGCACTCTTGCCGACATTTGCCAATCCACTCTTGCCGACATTTACCAATCCACTCTTGCCGACATTTGCCAATCCACTCTTGCCGACATTTGCCAATCCACTCTTGCCGACATTTGCCAATCCACTCTTGCCGACATTTGCCAATCCACTCTTGCCGACATTTGCCAACCCCACTAACTACGGGTTCAAATCCACTGAGCCACTTGGCCACTCGGGTCACCATTTTTTGGCATATATTTGTTAAACTAGGCCATTCTGCTCGTTTGCAGCACGGACTTGTGGAATTAGATTTGGTCTTAGCTGCGCTTTTTCGGTCACTTGGGCCATCGTATTTCGAAACTTCATTGTGTTTCATTGCTCTTTTTACAGCGGTGACTTGGGCTTTTAAGTGTTTCGATTGGTTGTGCATGGGTATTTATCCGTGTAATTGTGTTACAAAGCTGTTGAGTCCGGTTTCCTCATATCTTTAAAGAGGCGTTCCCTATAACTTCGATCGTTTAAATCGATGTAGGAATATTAAACATTAAATGAGAATCATTGCTGCTTAAACTCCTCAAATTTGTAACGAAAAGTTCCAATTATTACCGAGAAAAGAATGAAAACATATTTCCGTGACGAGCCATACTAATCACAAGTTGTTTCCCTTTGACCACATATTAATACATCGTTGGAAGCGATAAATAATTTTTGGTGATTTAATTATATTTATGACATTATAGAGACATGTTTGTGTACACGTTCTTCTGACAAAGTTGATAATTGATAGTGCTTTGTACATTTAGCTCATTTAATGTGATAGTAGAGAAAAATAAAAAGCTAGTTACAGGGAATGCCTCTTTCAATTTTAAAAGCTTTGTCCGATCATTCACATTTGTTATTTCAGATTGCCTAAATGTGTTTATTTAGTTAACGTAGTAAATAACATAGCCTAGAATGCGTCAGCACATTGCTGTTTAATGTCATTGCGATAAATGTTTGCCATAGATATTTATTTCTTGTTTATTGATTTTTATCAAACTCCACATTGCTTGTTTTTCTTTGCTACCGAATAAATTGCTGGGAACAACAAAATACCAACTGTGTAACTATTTAGGTCAGGGGAAATAGATATATAAACTATATCGCAACCTAGAGTGACTGTAGCGCCGTGAAATGTCGCAATGTCGAGAAATGTCGTAACTGATGTAAAACGTCGCAAGGTTGCCGCGAAATATCGCTATCAACGCAAAACGTCGCAATACACCTACCCTGAAATGTCGCAGCGCTGACGCATAACGTCTAAAAAATATCGACTACCTGTAAACGTCGCAACCTTAACGCAAAATGTCACTTTTAGTAAGATAATTTAGTTTCCAACCTTACCAAGCCACCATTGTTTTAAAGTTACATTAATGACACCATAGCAACCAATGTACGTCGCTAGCAACCACCCCAAATTTCATAGAAATACCTCTTATATCCATGCCAATCACCCTAGCACTGCAAAGCAACTCCTCTTTCGTCCATAACAACAAAACAACTTCCTTAGCAACCCATTTATAGCCCTTGTAACCAGTTCAATGTCTAGAAAATCATTCTTCATCTAAAGCAACCGTTATACATGTAAGTCCATATGCGATCATTCTTTTACCCCTTGTACATTGTAACCACAGTAAATACCTCAATTTGTTATGTTTTGCCATATGTATTCTTTTTCTTCAAATCTTCCAATCATATACAAGTATCGTTCACTACGTCTTAACCTATTAAATTGCATTGGGTTCCACCCTTACATGGTTGAACGTGGTTCGAAAGGCTTCTGTAATAGGGTCGGGTATTCGACGTCAAATAACCATTTACCTTCTCCATTCCGATAACATGATCTGGTTCATTGAAGGAACTTTTTTGTAGTTTCCCGGAACATCGAGATTGATTTCAAGGATTATATCATGGCCAAGGTCTTTTAACAATAACATGTATTGCGTTCTAATTAATCGTGGTGGTACATGATTCGGTTACATAACTTTTGAAATAGGAATGTGATCACCTATGTCACCGGGTGATAAATGCCAGTCATCTAAAGTTAAAAGCAGTGAGGCCACCGTTGTTATCGGGTTCATTAAGGGTCATAAAGATAAACGGGGTCACTAAGGTCACCAGGGTAATAAAGATAACTGGGGATAATAAGTACACGAGGGTCATAAAGATAAACGGGGTCACTAAGGTCAATAGGATCATGAATATAACTTGGGTCATTAAGAACACCAGAGTCATAAACATAACCGGGTCATTAAGGTCACCGGGTTATCAAGATAACCGAGTCCATTTATGTCATCAGGGTTATACAGATAACCGGGGGCATTAAGTACATCAAGGTCATCAAAATAAGCGGAATGATGAAGGTCACAAGGGTCATAGATATAACTGGGGTCATTAGGGTCACCAGGGTCAGTCATAAAGATAACCGGGGATATTAAGGTCACCAGGGTCATAAAGATAACCGGCGTCATTAAGGTCACCATTACCGGGGTCATTAAGGTCACCAAGGTCAACAGTAAACTTGAACTGTCAGGAATAACTGTGAGTAATGATCTTACCAAGTGCGACATTTTGCGTAAAGGTCACGACGATTACCGGTAGTTGATTTTTTTTGTTTGACTATGGCGATTATTGAACAGTAGCGATTTTTTGACAGTGGCGAATTTTGGACAGTAGCGATTTTGGACAATGGCGATATTTGAACAGTAGCGATATTAAGACGGTAGCGATTTTTGGACAATGGAGATTTTTGGACAATGGCGATTATTGAACGGTTGCGATTTTTGGACCATGGCGATTTAAGGACATAGGCGGTTATTGTACAGTAGCGATTACTGGACCATGGCGATATTTGGACAATAGCGATATTTGGACCATGGCGATTTTAGGACAGTGGCGATTTTTGCACAGTGGTGATTTTTTGACAGTGGCGATTTTTGGACAGTGGCGATATTTGGACAATGGCGATAATTGGACAGTGGCGATTTTTGGTCGGTGGCGATTTTTGATCAGTGGCGATTTTTGGTCAGTGGCGATTTTTGGACAGTGGCGATTTTTGGACAGTGGCGATGTTTGGACAGTGGCGATTTTTGGACAGTGGCGATTTTTGGACAATGGCGATGTTTGGTCAGTGGCGATTTTTGGATAGTGGCGATGTTTGGACAGTGGCGATTTTTGGACAGTGGCGATTTTTGGACAATGGCGATGTTTGGACAGTGGCGATTTTTGGACAGAAGCGATTTTTGGACAGTGGCGATTTTGGGTCGGTGGCGATTTTTTGGTCAGTGGCGGTGTTAGGACAGTGGCGATTTTTGGACAGTGGCGATTTTTTGACAGGGGTGATGTTTGGACAGTGGCGATTTTTGGTCAGTGGCGATTTTTGGTCGGTGGCGATTTTTGGTCAGTAGCGTTGTTAGGACAGTGGCGATTTTTGGACAGTGGCGATTTTTTGACAGTGGTGATGTTTGGACAGTGGCGATTTTTGGTCAGTGGCGATTTTTAGTCAGTGGCGTCGTTTGGACAGTGGTGATTTTTGGACAGTTGCGATTTTTTGACAGGGGTGATGTTTGGACAGTGGCGATTTTTGGTCAGTGGCGATTTTTGGTCAGTGGCGCTTTTTTGGACAGGGGCGATGTTTGAACAGTGGCGATGTTTGGACAGTGGCGATTTTTGGTCAGTGGCGATTTTTGGTCGGTGGTGATGTTTGGACAGTGGCGATGTTTGGACAGTGGCGATTTTTGGTCAGTGGCGATTTTTGGACAGTGGCGATTTTAGGTCAGTGGCGTTTTTTGGACAGTGGCGATTTTTGGACAGTGGCGATGTTTGGACAGTGGCGATTTTTGGTCAGTGGCGATTTTTGGTCGGTGGCGATTTTGGTCAGTGGCGATTTTAGGACAATGGCGATATTTGGATAATGGCGATATTTGGACAACGGCGACTTTTGGACAGTGGCGATGTTGGCGATCTTTGGTCAGTGGCGATATTTGGTCAGTTGCGTTTTTTGGACAGTGGCGATTTTTGGACAATGGCGATTTTACGTCAGTGGCGTTTTTTGAACAGTGGCGATGTTTGGACAGTGGCGATTTTTGGACAGTGGCGATTTTTAGTCGGTGGCGATTTTTGGTCAGTGGCGTTGTTAGGACAGTGGCGATTTTTGGACAGTGGCGATTTTTTGACAGTGGTGATGTTTGGACAGTGGCGATTTTTGGTCAGTGGCGATTTTTAGTCAGTGGCGTTGTTTGGACAGTGGTGATTTTTGGACAGTGGCGATTTTTTGACAGTGGTGATGTTCGGACAGTGGCGATTTTTGGTCAGTGGCGATTTTTGGTCAGTGGCGTTTTTTTGGACAGGGGCGATGTTTGGACAGTGGCGATTTTTGGTCAGTGGCGATGTTTGGTCAGTGGCGATTTTTGGTCAGTGGCGTTGTTTGGACAGTGGCGATTTTTGGACAGTGGCGTTGTTTGGATAGTGGCGATTTTTGGACAGTGGCGATTTTTGGACAATGGTGATGTTTGGACAGTGGCGATGTTTGGACAGTGGCGATTTTTGGTCAGTGGCGATTTTTGGACAGTGGCGATTTTTGGACAATGGCGATTTTTGGTCAGTGGCGATTTTTGGTCGGTGGTGATGTTTGGACAGTGGCGATGTTTGGACAGTGGCGATTTTTGGTCAGTGGCGATTTTTGGACAGTGGCGATTTTTGGACAGTGGCGATTTTTGGACAATGGCGAGTTTTGGTCAGTGGCGATTTTTGGTCGGTGGTGATGTTTGGACAGTGGCGATGTTTGGACAGTGGCGATTTTTGGTCAGTGGCGATTTTTGGACAGTGGCGATTTTTGGACAGTGGCGATTTTAGGTCAGTGGCGTTTTTTGGACAGCGGCGATTTTTGGACAGTGGCGATGTTTGGACAGTGGCGATTTTTGGTCAGTGGCGATTTTTGGTCGGTGGCGATTTTTGGTCAGTGGCGATTTTAGGACAATGGCGATATTTGGACAATGGCGATATTTGGACAATGGCGACTTTTGGACAGTGGCGATGTTGGCGATTTTTGGTAAGTGGCGATATTTGGTCAGTGGCGTTTTTTGGACAGTGGCGATTTTTGGACAGTGGCGATTTTAGGTCAGTGGCGTTTTTTGGACAGTGGCGATTTTTGGACAGTGGCGATTTTTGGTCGGTGGCGATTTTTGGTTAGTGCCGATTATAGGACAATGGCGATATTTGGACAGTGGCGATATTGGGACAACGGCGACTTTTGGACAGTGGCGACTTTTGGTCAGTGGCGACTTTTGGTCAGTGGCGTTTTTTGGACAGTGGCGTTTTTTGGACAGTGGCGATTTTTGGACAGTGGCGATTTTTGGTCGGTGACGATTTTTGGTTAGTGGCGATTTTACGACAATGGCGATATTTGGACAGTGGCGATATTTGGACAACGGCGACTTTTGGACAGTGGCGACTTTTGGTCAGTGGCGATTTTTGGTCAGTGGCGTTTTTTGGACAGTGGCGTTTTTTGACCATGGCGATATTTGGACAGTGGCGATTTTTGACAGTGTCGATATTTGGACAATGGCGATATTTGGACAATGGCGATTTTTGGACCATGGCGATTATAACAGTAGCGATTTTGTGATATTACTTTAAGTGCGACATTTTGCGTTAAGGTTGCGACGTTAACCGGTAGTCGATTTTTGCGACATTTTGCATCAGCGCTGCGTCATTTCAGGGTAGGTTGTTATTGGTTTCCTGAACTTACGTAAGTGTATTTTTTTTACATTGCTTGTATTATATGTTCATGGGCAATATTGCCGTGCAATAAACTGTATTCTATTCTATTCTATTCTATGTCGTTTTGTCTATAATGTAACTTTCCTAATTGTGTATAGATGAACAATTAATAATGCCAGGGTGTATCCAACGGTGTCGCATCAGGCTTTAAATAAAGTCTTTATCAATATTATAATAAGTTAGAATGAGAAGGTCGTAACTACTACTTACGACCTTTTAATACGGATACATATTTAAGATACGCATAAAAACGCGCTTCTCATGAGCCTAATACCATGAAAATCGGAACTTGTCATGTTGATAAAAAAATTAAATCGTAAAGGTTTGTTTTACCATAAGTAAAGAGTAAATTTCAGACAGTTGTTCAGTGTTTTCTCAAAATATCGATTTTGTAGTTACGACCTTCACCTTCTAAGCCATTGATATATACGAGAGGTGATCGCTATATTCGAGGACTACATCTTTTAATTTCATATTGGCAGCCAATCAAAAGTTAAACCCTTCGGAGTAAGACATCTGCAACCAAATGCACTAATAAAATTGTTTTATTCATTCCAAGCGTCACCGTCGGAGCAGCACAACGCTCTTTTCCGGCCCTATCTGGCCCTATGTATCAGGTTGTTTTTCTTTTAATACTGAAATAAGTCATTAATAGTCAACTCTGAAATGTGAGGTGGAAGAAAAAGAGTATCGATGCGTTATTGGAAGCAAAACCCGGAAAAGGGCGATAGGCTTTACAAGATTGGATTATTCCTTTGAAGAATGAAACACGACTTAGCAAGTTTAGGACACAATATCGAAAGAATCCTTTTGATCAGGAGTCAACGATTTAACGTTTTGTAGCCTTTACTAGTCCTCGTTTTCGCCAGTTACATTTTGTTCAGATCTGTGTGTCTTACATCACAGAATTTAACGGAAAGTGTCCCTACCGCGGTGTTATTTTGGCGTTTATTCACTTTAACAAAGGAGTCATATGAAAATGGCCAATTTGGCGCGCAAAGAATCCATGCTCAATTTAGTCAGACATATTGGAGATATCGCGAGTATCTTACAAGTGTCGAGTTAATTTTCATAGCATGCCGTTGCCCTCCCTGAGATAACGTTACACCCGATATGCTCGACGGTGCGTGCTTCATCCACGTTACAAAAATTGACGTCATCAAGTAAATAGCGACGTTACCATGAAGTAAATTACAAGAAACGCGAGATAATTGATTGATCTACATTAGCTTTTAATTTCATTATTCTAGTTCCAATATTTCAAAATATAAAATGAAAGTCCTCGAATATATTGATCATCCCTCGTATACCATTCGACGGAGAATTGCAATAGATGTTCAATAAAACCATCTGGGACTTTGTTTTGTTGTATAAGACGTGTTTCTATAAAGTTGGTGTGGTTGCTAGCGACGTACATTGGTTGGTATGGTGTCATAAACTTGACTTTAAAACAATGGTGGGTTGGTAAGGTTGGAAACTAAATGATCTTACTTAGTGCGACATTTTGCGTTAAGGTTGCGACGTTTCCCGGTAGTCGATTTTTTTGCGACGTTTTGCGTCAGCACTGCGACATTTCAGGGCAGGTTGATGGCGACGTTTTGCGTTGATTGCGACATTTCGCGGCAACCTTGCGACGTTTTACGTCAGTTGTGACATTCATGGTATTGTGACATTTCACGGCTCTACAGTGACAAGTAGCGAAACACTAGTACCGACAATAATCATGTATACCCGTCGGCAACAGGACAGGCTGGAATTCTAACCATTATCCTTCGCTACCGACTCGGCATCAGGGAAGATATTTGTAACAGATCAAGTAAGCAAAGATCATGAATTTGTGACCTCTTTCGATAATGATAATAAGGTTTGAGGAAATCTGATAGGGAAGGCAGCACTCGACCTAACCAGTCGAGCACAGAAATCAGAAACACCACAATGGACCCTAGTGTTCAACCATATGAAACTTGTTTCATACTGTTTTGTCAATATACAAACCCTTAAGTTACCGCGCGCCGTACCTCTAGGCATTCAATTACATAGATGATAAATATAGGGCAATCATTGTTATCAATGTCATCAATCAATTATTCTCTAAATACGTAAGCACAGCTTTTTTGTAATGCTGTAACAGTACACGAGATAAATAAATTCAAGGATGAATTTTATCTGACAAGTGTCAAGTTGTGAAATTGATTCCCCGAATTCTACATACAAAACACAACTACTAAATATAATGTTCTTTCGTTGAAATATGCAGACAGGGAACATGATACGATATAAAAACACGACCAAACACCATCTAAATATTACGCTAGAATTATCTAAACAAACTCTATCATCCCTATCTGAATGTTACAGGATAGTTGGCATTTCTAGAATTCATTAAGAAGAGGAAGAAAAATAACACAATATGTATGAGGCAGCTGAGCCTATGCTAGATGTAAAACATACTTCCGCATTCAAGCAATACCCAAAAAACAATTATAGAAAATGATTGCTATTAAGACTGACGTGGTTATCAATTGACATAATACGCCAGGGGTGGTATTTACAAAGAATCTTAAGTGAAAACTTAGAATTTTCTAGAAATCTCAATTTTTCCTTAAGTGTATCAGCTAAACAGGAAAATCAAAATTAAAAAGTATTTATATTGTTAAGAAGTATTATGTAATGAGCTACGATAATCACATAGAAAACATGTGTTATTCTTCATTTCTTGGAAAATATGCCCAACTCAATATTTTAACTTAAGTCAAAATATTTCGATTTCACTTAAGATGCTTTGTGAATACCACCCCTGAGCAGAGATCGCTCCTGCTGGTTGTTTGTCCAAGGCTGCTTGAATAAGGTTTTCAAGTTAATCTATCGGACCATGTTATTATAATTTACTGTTAAAATTGATTAAAAGTGTATTAATTGACAACTTGTGTAATTTCAATTAGCTTGATGGTCAATATCAGAATCATCTCACAGACATTGTAAAGGATCATAAAGTGTCTAGACCCCCATCCCCGAGACTACTTGTCAATTCCGTACGATGTTTACCATTCTGTATAAAATTGCGTAACCATTCCCACAGCTCATCCTAAAGAATCCTTGGAATAGATTCACTATAGGTATTTAAAACAAGCAATCCTTACATCATGAGAACAAAGACTTTACTTATTCTAACGGCAACGATAAGTCGATAGGATAAATAAAAAATCCCTCACTTCAAAAGATCCATAATTATATCAGATTTATCTACCAATTTGATTAAATGTTTGAATTTAGTGTTTTGATCAAGAAACAAAGTAGTAGTTGTTAATATCGGAATAAAATGGATTGAGTGGAATCTTAATCAGGGACACTATCCTGTCGATTACCACCCTCGCACGTGCGGAATTCCATTATGTTTGATACAGTTAATCAATGCATGCTTTAGCAACATTCTTTACAATAATTAGACATGTTTGGCAAAATGTTGAAATAACCGGTTATCACTTAATTAAATATCTATCTTACTGATTGGGTATCAGTGATAGACACATTGCGGAGGTTTGGGTTATCTTAGATTTGATTAAGTTGTCCATCGAACTTATCTTCATGTTATACGCACTCGGTTGGGCTATGTAGAATCTACTAAAATTGCCAGGAATTTATAATTCCGTGTTTGAGATATAAATTATTTAATTGATGATCATAATGGGCTTACTGATTGTTTCGTTTGGTGGTGTGATTAAAATCTCCTCCTGTGTGTTCGATTTTACGACTCGTTGTAGTAATAGCTCGTGTGTTTACGTCATAGCTCGTGTGTTCACGTAATAACTCGTGTATTTTACGTTTTGCTCGTGTATTTTACGGCATTGCAAAAGCTTGTAAGGACTTCGACATTCGGATATAACAAACTATTGTTATTAATACGAACAAGAACAATTTATTATACGATAATAAGTTGAAAATGACATACAATGTACAGTGTATTTTGTCATTTTTCGTCCAAGTCAAGTAGTCCATTATTTATCACCCCAGCCATAGTAGGTGGGAGAGGATCAGGGAACAAGTCGTAATTGACATTACACCAGAGCATAGATCGCCCCACCTTGTTGTTTGTCGAAGGTTGTTTTGCGAAGGTTTTCAAGTTATGATACAAATAGGGCAATCATCGTTTCCTAAGATATCAAGTACAGGAAAATCTCGTTATCTCGAGGAATAATCGAGACAAGACAAATGATCGAAATAAAGCGGGAGCTCGACAAAGCGGTGTGATATAAGTGAAGCCAACATAATTTTAGCTAATTCGCCGGGACTTTGACATTTGCTCGAAATACGCCGGGTGCTCGTGATAACGATGCTCGTTACTTTAAAAAGTTTAACTGTATTCTCAAGATACGTAAGACGGGAAAGGTAAACACCGTTTTTTGTAATTCTGTAACAGTACACGAGATAAATAAATTCAAGGATGAATTTTATCTGACAAGTGTCAAGTTGTGAAATTGATTCCCCGAATTCTACAAACAAAAAACCACTACTAAATATAATGTTCTTTCGTTGACATATGCAGACAGAGAACAGGATATAATATAAAAACACGACAAAACACCATTTAAATATTAGTCTAGAATTATCTAAACAAACTCTATCATCCCTATCTGAATGTTACAGGATAGTTGGCATTTCTAGAATTCATTAAGAAGAGGAAGAACAATAACACAATATGTATGAGGTAACTGAGGTTATGCTAGATGTAAAATTCAAGCAATACCCAAAATAAGAATATAGAAAATTATTGCTAAAAGTCTGACGTGGTTATCAATTGACATAATACGCCAGAGCAGAGATCGCTCCTGCTGGCTGTTTGTCCAAGGCTGCTTGAACGCCAGAGCAGAGATCGCTCCTGCTGGCTGTTTGTCCAAGGCTGCTTGAACGCCAGAGCAGAGATCGCTCCTGCTGGTTGTTTGTCAAAGGCTGCTTGAACGCCAGAGCAGAGATCGCTCCTGCTGGTTGTTTGTCAAAGGCTGCTTGAACGCCAGAGCAGAGATCGCTCCTGCTGGTTGTTTGTCAAAGGCTGCTTGAACGCCAGAGCAGAGATCGCTCCTCCTGGTTGTTTGTCAAAGGCTGCTTGAACGCCAGAGCAGAGATCGCTCCTCCTGGTTGTTTGTCAAAGGCTGCTTGAACGCCAGAGCAGAGATCGCTCCTCCTGGTTGTTTGTCAAAGGCTGCTTGAACGCCAGAGCAGAGATCGCTCCTCCTGGTTGTTTGTCAAAGGCTGCTTGAACGCCAGAGCAGAGATCGCTCCTGCTGGTTGTTTGTCAAAGGCTGCTTGAACGCCAGAGCAGAGATCGCTCCTGCTGGTTGTTTGTCAAAGGCTGCTTGAACGCCAGAGCAGAGATCGCTCCTGCTGGTTGTTTGTCAAAGGCTGCTTGAATAAGGTTTTCAAGTTAATCTATCAGACCATGTTATTATAATTTACTGTTAAAATTTATTAAAAGTGTATTAATTGACAACTTATGTAATTTCAATTAGCTTGATGGTCAATATCTGAATCATCTCACAGACTTTGTAAAGGATCATAAAGTGTCTAAACCCCCATCCCCGAGACTACTTGTCAATTCCGTACGATGTTTACCATTCTGTATAAAATTGCGTAACCATTACCACAGCTCATCCTAAAGAATCCTTGGAATAGATTCACTATTGGTATTTAAAACAAGCAATCCTTACATCTCGAGAACAAAGACTTTACTTATTCTAACGGCAACGATAAGTCGATAGGATAAATAAAAAATCCCTCACTTCAAAAGATCCATAATTATATCAGATTTATCTACCAATTTGATTAACTGTTTGAATTTAGTGTTTTGATCAAGAAACAAAGTAGTAGTTGTTAATATCGGAATAAAATGGATTGAGTGGAATCTTAATCAGAGCCACTATCCTGTCGATTACCACCCTCGTACGTGCGGAATTCCATTATGTTTGATACAGTTAATCAATGCATGCTTTAGCTACATTCTTTACAATAATTAGACATGTTTGGCAAAATGTTGAAATAATCGGATATCACTTAATTAAATATCTATCTTACTGATTGGGAATCAGTGATAGACACATTGCGGAGGTTTGGGTTATCTTAGATTTGATTAAGTTATCCATCGAACTTATCTTCATGTTATACGCATTCGGTTGGGCTATGTAGAATCTACTAAAATTGCCAGGAATTTATAATTCCGTGTTTGAGATATAAATTATTTAATTGATGATCATAATGGGCTTACTGATTGTTTCGTTTGGTGGTGTGATTAAAATCTCCTCCTGTGTGTTCGATTATACGACTCGTTGTAGTAATAACTCGGATGTTTACGTTATAGCTCGTGTACATTTACGTAATAACTCGTGTGTTTTAGTAATAACTCTTGTATTTACGTTATAGCTCGTGTATATTTACGTAATAACTCGTGTGTTTACGTAATAACTCATGTGTTCACGTTATAGCTCGTGTATATTTACGTAATAACTCGTGTGTTTACGTAATAACTCGTGTTTTTACGTTATAGCTCGTGTGTTCACGTAATAACTGGTTTTTTTACGTAATAACTCGTGTATTTACGCAATAACTCGAGCATTTACGTAATAATTCGTGTGTTTACGTAATAACTCGTGTGTTTACGTTATAGCTCGTGTGTTCACGTAATAACTCGTTTGTTAACGTAATAATGCGTGTATTTACGTTATAACTCGTGTTATACGTAATAGATCGTGTGTTTACGTAATTACTCGTGTGTTTACGTAATAACTTGTGTGTTGACGTAAAAACTAGTGTGTTGACGTACTAACTCGTGAGTTTACGTAATAAATCGTGTGTGTTTGCGTAATAACTAGTGTGTTGACGTAATAACTAGTGTGCTGACATAATAACTCGTGTGTTTACGTTATAACTCGTGATTTTACGTTACAATGCGTGTGTTTACGCAATAACTCGTGAGTTTACATTATATCTCGTATGTTTGCGTTATAGCTCGTTTGTTTACGTAATAACTCGTGTGTTTACGTAATAGCTCTTGCATTTTACGTCATATCATAAGTTTGTAAGAATTACGATACTCCCATATAACAAACTAACAAACCACAGCGATTAATACGAACAAGAACAACTGCATACAATTAACGATAATAAGTTGAAAATGACATGGTGTAATTAACATTTTTCGGCCAAGTCAAGAAGTCCATTTATCATGACCCCTGTCATAGATGGGAGAGGATCGGGGAACAAGTAGTAAGGATTGCTATTTAATAAAGTTAACTAAAACGAAAGAGCTGTACCTACACCGCACGTGACCGAGCATGCTCCATATCCGGTCTGTATCCAGCGATATCTTCCTGCAAGTCTTGTCCGATCCTGCACGCACGTGTTGTTATCACCACCACATACACCACACGCATCTGTCACGTGTTTGGAATATAATACATGATCACAGCCAACTGCCTGCATAGAATAGAAAACAATTTCGCATATCAAAAGTTTAACAAAATAACACTACGGTGCATCCCGGTTTATCCCAGATGCTCCGGGTGCCGATATGGCTGCTTCCTGGTTTGACATGGTTCGCCCCGATTAGCAAACCGAGGCTCTACCGGGATGTCAGACCGGGACAGTGAAAACGGGCCAAAGATCTACAACAATCGGCGAGACTAAGGCTAAGTAGTTTGTATTCTATCTCTAGATTGGTCATTATTGAGACCTATATAATTATAATCACAATTCCATTTATTGACCGATGTCTATTATGAAATAAGTTGAAAAAATGTATAAAAATGCGTATACTGTATATCACTTCCAATCACCTACTGCATTGGTAACTAGCCTGTCACTTTATACAATTGGTGTTAACGATATTATAAGAGGATCAACCTTTGTTTAGTAACTCGGAAATGATATGAATGACCCAAAGTAACCATAAAATTAACCAACCATGTATTGAATATAAGTAAAGTGTTCTGTTTATACGTAAGAAGATGGAGAACATGAACTCACCACACAATTTCCATTTATACACATATTCATAGAATGAAGGTCGCACCTGGTACCGTCCAATACTTTGGGTGCCAGCACAGCAACCGTTTGTGTACCTTCAGCAAGGCAGGATAAAGCACATGGGTCTGCTGGATTGTGATAGGCTAACCAACGAAACACGTGACCAGAATAGGATGCGTCGTTGTACGCTGCGCATTGTTCAGAACGGAAATCCGGAACATTTGCAGGACAGGGCTGAAACAGATACAAACCCAAATATATCACAGATTGAGTCCGTTCAATGTTTATTGATAGCGGTTGTAAACATTAGCTCGTCCGTGAGGTAAACCGTGTTTGTCTAGGTTTAACTTGGTATACCTGAGTTAACAGTAGAGAGATTATGCACGTCCAAAAATATTTTCATTCGGACAGAAATTATGGTTACCATGGCAACCGAAACATTGACAACCTAAAAACCAGGTAGAGGAATTCTGTTTTGTTTGCAATTCCTAATTACTTGCTAAATAAATCATACGTAGACAATTTCGTTTGTTCACTAAATATGAATACGAAATGCAATATATCAAACCCTTACTTCATTATTGCACGTGCTATATCTTATGGTTTCTCCCGAGCATCTGGATTTATTCGGTCTACGTTTGATACAGCGCCGGGTTTGGTACCTAGCCCCACCATCACATGTTCGAGAACACTGGCCCCATTCACTCCACTGACCCCAATGACTTCCGGTACATTCGGTTAGAATCTGAAACAAGTACACAAATCAATCTAGTAGTTATCAATAGGAAGAAGACTCTGGTCCCAAACTCCAGAAGAATCTCAAGTAGACAGAGATTTTGCTCAAATTAGAGTCTAAATTTGAGATTGATATGAAGTTGGAGCTCTTGAAATTTTACTGGAATAAACTCAGAATGGCGTTGATGTGTTGTGGTGCTAATTTTGAGTCAAGCCTGTCATTGAAATTCCCCGGCTTAAAGACAAATGACAATATTTGAGATGAGATTTAGCTCAAGTTGAGATGTTTCTGGAGACCGCAGGGCCAGCCAAATGTATTCCCACGTTTCTATCTTCAAGTATGAGTAGATTACTCTCGTCACGACATGTTGTTTTATGTTTTCTTGATCGTCTTTATCTACGCTGTCTTTGTCTACTGCTTCTGTGTTCCATAATTTTCAGCCGTTTATATGTACACCAAACGTTTGAATACTGTAAAGTCATTAATATTCATGGGAATGTTATGGGGGTTTCGTGGATTTCGTGGATGATTTCAACCACAAAATTCAAGCCCACAAATATTAATGATGCTGTAGTATCTGACTAAGTGGATAATGAATTCATGAGATTATGTACCCATGAAATGATCTTTTTTTTTCACAAAAACCACGAACTTTTTGTCCAATTGAAATTAAATGATTTTACACCATACTCCGACTACTAGCATACTGTCTTGTATTCATGAATGAAATGCCACCACACAGAGCAATCAACTCTATACACTGCTTATACAACTTGGTCAATTTTCAATCTTACGACATTCATTGATGGCAAACAAACATGTATTGTTGTTTTGTAATTATCCGCCAAATTAAACCACTTTAGTACGCATACAATGCAATTACAATCTTGGTTTGTGTAGGCATCCATGTAAACCCGAACCATTCAACCTTTTTAAACACACCTAGCAACGTACGAACTGATGAAAGCAGCGAGCTGCGTATATTTAGTTTAAAGAGGCGTTTCCTATAACTAAAAATCGATTCAGTAATATTATACTTTGAATGAGAATCATTATTGCTTAAACTTCTCAAATCTTCGACAAAAAGCTCCCACTAATTAATGAGAAAGAATGAAATATGTTCCCGTAACGAGCCAAATTAGTCACGAGTTGTTTCCCTTTGACCACATAATAATAAATGACTGGAAGCGATAAATTATTGTTGGTGGTTTGAATAAATTTTTGACATTATAGAGACATATTTGCGCACACTTTCTTCTGACAAATGATGATAATTGATAGTTCTTTGTATATTTAGCTCATTTTGTGAGATAGTAGAGAAAAATATGCTAGTTACAGGAATGCCTCTTTAAAGTTAAACGTGGTTATGCCATGCCGTTGAGATAAAGGATTTTAAATACTTCAGCAGAATTTTCATGTATTGCAGAACACGTTGAATGCATGTCAACGATTTCCAGATGTAGTCGAGCCCCGTATACCGCAATCAATGATAAACTTGTACGCATATACACAGCAATCAATCAACAGTAACTGGTTGACTAGGAGCGATACCGTCTGTTTTCAGTAATATGATAGTGTTGTATGTAATTATTGTAGACTTGAGGTTGTAACCTACACCGGTAAACATTTGTTTCAGAAGAAAGTAAATGTCAGAACTTACAGTCTTAGAACAATGTGGAACATTTATGTTTTCTGACTAAATGTTACATATCCTAAATGTAGTTCATTTAGTTCCTAAAGCATTTACCGGTAGAGTGTATTCATTGTAAAGCCATTAATTTCCGTAGGGGACATATTTCACAGTAAGATAAGTAAAAGTTACCCAATAAGCACCCGTTGTCATAGTTAGCCACATGTTTGTTAAACCAAATAGGTTCCTGCTTTAACACCAAAAGCTGCAACATGTCGATGGCTTAGAATTAGAAGGTCGTAAGTGCCACTTACGACCTTTTAAGATTCATACATAATTTATTATGTAGAATAAGCATCACAAGGCACTTCTTATGAGCCCATTTTCAGAAAAATCTGAACTTGTCATGTTGACCAAAATGAAGTTGTAAAAGTTTGTTTTACCAAAAGTAAAGAGTAAAAGTCCGTGTTTTCTCAAAATATCGATTTGGTAGTTACGACCTTCTTGTTCTAAGCCATCGATGTAACTATGTTAATTAATAAAATCTCGTTATTTTTGTTAAATTGTGACGGCCTAGATGTTAATAGTTGCTTTAGAAATGACGTACTAACATGTGTATCTGATGTTTTGTAATTCACACGAATAATCATGAATGAAATAACCATTGATAAAAAAAATTGTTAATGGTGCGGGGAGCAATACTTAAACAATCGGTTCATTTCTCCATTGATCCGAGATTAACGCTGTAAAGTCTAATGAAGTTCTCTGAGTAGATCGACAGATGTTAGTGGGTGGGGTAAGTTAATTTCTTGTATAAACTAACAAACAGTAGAAAGAAGTACCGGAAGTACGTCAAACAATAAACCCGATAGAGCTGTCTAATGCTTAGTTTGATGTTACTCAATACATAATATTTGGCTCCTATTTTATATACGCTTGAAGTACATAATGTACATTTTTTTACGTATAAAGAGGTAGAAATCACACGACTAGCAGGTCCGGTCCGGTAGCTCCCGTAGCTCTGTGGTTATTGCGCTTGCCGTCCAATCTGGCGACACGGGCTCACTTCGGTCACTATGACAATTTCTAATTTTCATGAAAATGGGCTCGTAGGGAGTGCCTTGTGATTTAGGTTTCAAATAAGTATGAGTCTTATAAGGCCGTAAGTAGTACTTGCGACCTTCTCATTCTAAGCCAGCGATATGTAGGTTAATATGTTTGGCATTTTACAGGAAGTGTATCATTCAAAATGTTAACACGAAGAAAAAACTATCAAGTTTTACAAACTTGGCATACACTAGAGGAATATTTATCACACAAAACCAGGAAGTGTACATTCCGTCCATGACAGTATATATAACATACAATCTAGGGGTAGTCAGTACATTAAGGGTTTTTTGGCTGATGTTTTTTGCGCAACAACCATCCTAGCATGTGTTATATGTTGACAGGATGTAAACCGCACGCTACTTACAGTTCAGGGTAAATTAATGAGCTCAGTATGCGCATTTCTCTACAAAAAATACAAATCGCTGGCTTAGAATGAGAAGGTCGTAACTACTACTTACGAAGAACTTACGACCTTATGTGACTTATACATATTTGAAATATACATTACAATGCACATCTTATGAGCCTATTTTAATGAAAATCGGAACGTGTAATGTTAACCTAAATGAAGTTGTAAAAGCTTATTTTTCCATTAATAAAGAGTAATTTTCAGACATTTTTTTCTTGTTTTCTCAAAATATAGATTATATATTTACAACTTTCTTATTCTAAGCCAGCGAAATATGCATCTGTCGTTACGAAACTTTTCTCAAGAAGTGAAGGTATTGGTACATGTACTAGTTATTCTAAATTCTTAATTTACTTTCGTCCCCTTAGCTCGGAAATAATAGACTAAATGTCGCTGTCGAATACGTGCAAACATTATTCAATTACTTCACAAAGCTAACTGCAATTTCAATATTTTTACATTTCCAATTGTAAAAACATTTTTACAATTTCCACCGATATACATCGGTTGCATTTATTGCTAAATGAAATAAATTCGCTGGAAGCGATTATACAAAAATATAATGAGGGTTATCTTCTAATGGATAACCCATGTTATTGGAGGCACGAGACCTTTTCGTTACTTGTAGGTTCTTTGCGCTATTTGAAAATTATGACGTAGGAGTATGTATGACGATACTTCCTTTTCCGGTTGAATTCGACACCAAGGACGGGTGATCAGAAATTGTATCGATTTTTGTCAAATATATTCTTTCATCTGTTGATATAGAAGTACAAATAATGCAAACCAATTAATGAAATAATAGTTGATTTTATGACGGGTTGTTTTAGATGGATTTGTTTAAAGAATTTGTGATATTGTTGGATATAATTTTGGAATTTGGATCGGCTTATTCGGTAGGCCAGACATGCCATGATGGCACTATTTATTATATAGTACATATAGCTTAATAGACGCTTAGCACACACATAAACATGTAAATATCTCTGACCAAGAGTTAATATTGAAATGCGTTTATATATTGGTAGTGTCGTGTCCTAGATGTCGTGTGCATATTTTTTGCATTTAGAATCTAATAGTTTAAACTTTAGTGCATGTGAGGATCGTGAAGGGTTACGTGAGTCTTTATTTATCATTTAATTGAACCCAGAACTAAACTTGATCTATATATTATGCATATTTAAAATTAAATATATGTATTGGGAAATATACGTTGAGAACAAGTTGAGAAAAATTGTGACGTCATATATCCCATATGACGTCACTAGCCAATTAAGATAATAGTGTTGTCACGTGACTAATATTTGTTTGTTTTTGTTTGGAATGTTGGTGATTGCAGATACAGTAGGGTGCTTGGGTTGACAATGTGGTTTATTTTGCACAGTTGATATTTTTAGTAAACATGTTTTATAGAACTTTAGTATGCGTAGTACAGGCGCGGTGCTTAACAAATTAAGGCGACACGGGAGTTCCAGATTTTGTTGAACTACAGTATGCACTGATGAGTCTGTATTACAGGTGCGTTCGTGACGTGTTACTAAATTCCAGATATTTTGTAAATCTATAGTATTACAGGTGCAGTTTGAGAGGGGGTACGACATTTCAGATGTTGTAGATCTACATAGTATTACAGGTGTGGTTCATGAGGGGATAAGGAATTCGATGCGTTGTTGAACATAGTATTACAGGTGCTGCTCGTGAATGTATACAGCATTCAATATTATTATACTTCAGTAAATTACAGGTGCAGTTCGTTAGGAGATACAAACTTCTACTGTAGATTTTGTTGAACTTTAGTAATTTACAGGTGCGGTTTAAGAGGGGATATATAATTCCAGATTTTGTAGATTTATTGTATTACAGGTGCGGTTTGAGAGGGGATATGAAATTCCAGATTTTGTAGATTTATGGTATTACAGGTGCGGTTCGAGAGGGGATATGAAATTTCAGATTTTGTAGATTTATGGTATTGCAGGTGCGGTTCGAGAGGGGATATGAAATTCCAGATTTTGTAGATTTATGGTATTACAGGTGCGGTTCGAGAGGGGATATGAAATTTCAGATTTTGTAGATTTATGGTATTGCAGGTGCGGTTCGAGAGGGGATATGAAATTCCAGATTTTGTAGATTTATGGTATTCAGGGGCGTAGCTAGGACCTTAGCAATGTGTAGGCCCGTAGGTAAAGATGAAAGAAGTAGGGGGCCGGGGGCATGCTCCCCCGGATTTTTTTATTCCTTGAAAGGTACTGGTGCGTTTTGACGTATATCTAGGAGATAAAATTTCAAGTTAAACTTAATAAAATCTATATATATTATTTTTTCTCGAAATGATGTGTAGGCCCGGGCCTAATGGCCTAGCGGCAGCTACGCTACTGGTATTACAGGTGCGGTTCGATAGGGGATATGAAATTCCAGATTTTGTAGATTTATGGTATTACAGGTGCGGTTCGAGAGGGGATATGAAATACAGATTTTGTAGATTTATGGTATTACAGGTGCGGTTCGAGAGGGGGTATGAAATTCCAGATTTTGTAGATTTATGGTATTACAGGTGCGGTTCGAGAGGGGATATGAAATTCCAGATTTTGTAGATTTATGGTATTACAGCTGCGGTTCGAGAAGGGATATGAAATTTTAGATTTTGTAGATTTATGGTATTACATGTGTATACATGTGCGGCTCGTGAAGGCATACAGCATTCAATATTTTGTTGAACTTGAGTATTACAGGTGCGGTTCAAGAGGGGATACGAAATTTCAGATTTTGCTGATTGATTGTATTTACAGGTGCGGTTCAAGAGGGGATACGAAATTCCAGGTTTTATAGAACTATAGTTGTACATAATCGGTTCGTGATGGGAAACGAAATTGCAGGGTTTTGTTGAATTATAGTGTTACCGGTGCGGTTCAAGAGGGGATACTAAACTTCAGATATGTAGATCTCCAATATTAATATGCATATTATTACAGGTGCGGTTTATTTGGTGATATGATTTTCCCAACATTGTAGATCTATAATATTATTATGTTCAGTAATAAACATATGCGGTTCAAAAGTGGACATGGTATTCCAGATAGTGTTATTTATAATATCATGTATAGTATTACAGGTGCGTTTATGGAGTGATAAGGGAGTTATTTTGTTGCTGTTTTTTGTCAAACACAGTATATTATACAGTTGCAGTTCGTGAAGGAATACTTATATCGGTATTTTGTAATATACAGTATACAGGTGCTGATCGTTGGGGGTACTTGAGTCGGTATTTTATTTATAATATAGTACAGTAACTTTGAGTATTTACAGATTGGGTGGTTGTATCTACCTGTCACTACCCAATGTAGGTCATTTTACACAGTGACTAAGCATTGGTTTTTGTGTGCACCTAAAAGTCCTTGTCTTCAGTACATGTGCGGATTCTGAGTGGATACGGAAATTCAGATTTTAAGTTAGTTGTTATATATATTATATACAAGTGTATTTGCCCTGTTTTGTTTTATACATGATGGATAATCAGAATTTTGATGATAGTTATTAAATATATATGCAGCATTTGATGATGTACGGAATTAACGAACTTCGGCCTGTGTTTAAGAAATGTCAATTTTCATTAATGGGCTTAATTGAGAAGATTAAGTCCGCATTTGTCTGTGCCTATTTGTCCATGAGCCTTTGGTTGATTGAGACTAAAATAAAATAATCATATGATATGATTGGTAAAAAAAAAACTGATTGGTTGCCACTTTGGTTAGAAGAGGTCATCACCTGGTAAATTAATGAATATCATTTTGCTGGGATTTATTCTTTAAAGCATTGTATAGTTTATTTTCACATTAAAAAAAAAAATTGCTCTGATAAAGTTTGGTTTAGAATAGAATGTGTAATCCGAATTCTTTGGTACGGGTTCTTAGCATGAAACTTGTGTAAATATGTTTGGTCAAATTTTCTTAATTCTTTTAACAGGAGTTTGTATAAATCTGCTGATGCTTGGTTTGTAGACTTTGATACTAAAATTATAGCTGTGTGCATTATTTTGGTCAAGAGCACGTTGTATGTAACTGCAGTTGATTTTCAATGTGAAGTAATATATCTGTATGTTGTTCCACATCATTTGATTAAACAGCTTAAGAGGACTTAATACGGTCTGTTAGGGGTAGACAATAAAAACTGCAATCACGAGTGACTTACAAGTTATCATTAGCCAATTGCCTTGCTTTTGCTACCTTTTATCGGAGGGCGAGTTGGTGGTCAAGCGCGGAATGATGTTTCAGACGTGTTGTTAATGATTAATTTAATTAATTATTTCATTTTTTAAACGATGATGTTACAATTTTCATGAAGAGTTTTGAGACCGATCAGTACGCATCAGTCAAGTTTTCGATAAATCAGACTATAACTAGTAGTACAATGTTTATCTTACAGCATATAATAATTGATAACCGTTCAATTGCAGGCAGTGGTAGACATTTGGTGGACTGTTTCATTTTCATATATATTTTGTCCATAGTTATTTTGTTATTGTCTCATAATTATCACATTATATTTTGTCTTACATGTATTCTTACAGTTTAACCAGGAATATTCTGACTGGACAGTAACAATGTTGGTTTAAGGGCCTGGGCCTGGCTGGGCATGTGTATATATTTTAAATTAAACCTTTTTGGGCAAATATATATGATCTTGTCCATTCTTGTTTTGTGCTTATATATTGATGTAGCCTTTTGGGCTTATTATTGTTTAGCCTTTTGGGGCATATATTATTTTGTAGCCTTTTGGGGCTTATAAAGGTTTACCCTTATGGGGTTTATATATTGTTGTAGCCTTTTGGGGCGTATTATTGTCATTTGTGTAGCCTTTTGGGGCTCAGATATTGTTTATATGCTGCCAAACAAGTAATATAAATACTTTCTAATGGGTTTTCAACATCTCCATTAACTCTTACAGATTTGAGGGAACTATAAACGTTCTGAAATATGCTTTTCTAGGAAACTGTTAGGTGTGAGTTGCCGTCTTAACAATACCAGCCATTGTTGCTTTGAATGAATGTGGTCGAATGTTTTCTGTAGCAGTCTGCGAAATTAGAATTTGAATCTACTTGCCCGAATTAATTGCACGACCGTGAACGTTGCTTGTCCAAATCACTTGTCCAATACAAGTGCTTATTTCGCTTACTGCTGTAGAACGTGGTTCCCGTGCTCAACCAGCAATCTGTCTTTGGATATTTCGCTGTGCCAAAACTTAATTTTGGCGATTGAATTTTGGCGTTGACGAAATCTAGATCTAGATCTGCGATGTCGTCATATGGCCGACAGCGATATCCAAACTCAAATATTGTTTTTCAAAAGATCAGTAACATAGCGATTCAAATCTCGTTTATTTAGAAAATAATTTATATAAATTATATTATTGGTACCGTAGCTTCTGATGTTGGTGTTTCGTCATGAGCGTTGTGTTTGGTGTCTGATTCCCAGGGCCATTCGTAATTCAGTGTGTGGCGAGATATGGGCTTCAGTAGTTCAGGTATTTAAGCCTTTTGGACACACTTCAAAATTAGCCCGTTGCAGTTCAAATTTAGCCTTTGGGCCACAGTTCAAATTTAGCCTTTTGGGGCATATATTTATAATCTGGTTTAGTCTTAATTTAGGGTTTAAATATTGTGGTAGCCTTTTGGGGCTTATACTAGTAAATTGTTTAGCCTAGTGGGGCTCATATATTGTTTAGCCTTTTGGGGCTTAAATATTGTTTAGCCTTTTGGGGCAGCCCTTTGGGGCTTAAATATTGTTTAGCCTTTTGGGGCTTATATTGTTTAGTCTTTTGGGGCTATTTATTGGTGCCCTTTGGGGTATGCCTTTTGGGGCATTTACGGATTGCTGTCAAAGGTCGCCCTTAACGACAATTTGTCCGGCGTCCTGTTAACCTATTTCGGTTAGCACGTTGAATGCGGGAACCACGCCCATTATTCCAAACCACAAACATTCGACAAGCCAATGTGCTCTAATAATATGATTTGAAATGTTGTTGTTGCTACTTTATTGGTCTGAATTATATGAGTGAAAATTGACTAAGTATTTATTGTTTATCGGGTCAATTGGATGTGGGGCAGCAGAGATCATGGATGAAAGCTGTAATTTATTTCTTGATAGCTTTATATCAGAAGCATTATTTTATGTTTACTTTAATTAGAAAATATAATGAGTTTTCATCCATGTGCTTGTTGCTGGGCGTCCTGTTGTCCTCTGCTCTCCCAATAATTGATTAATACAAGCCATATGTTTTTCCAAAAGTTTATTGCACTCGTTGAAGTGATTTAACTCAGTTTTGAGTTGTAAACGTACAAGTTTTGCATATCTGCAGGCATGACATTAAACATAAATTAAACCTAACCACATACACACTGAACTTAAAAATAAAGAACGTTGTTCAAGACCAAAACACAGTCTAGAATGCATTGCTTTTAGTCGTACTTAAGCCACGCCCCGATCTCCAGAAACATCTCAATCTGAGCTAAATTCTATCTCAAAGTTTGCCATGTGTCGTTTTGGATAATTTTCATTGGAGATTGGGCTCAAAATTAGCATCAAAAACAGCAATCCTTATGCTGAGCTTATTGCAGTATATTTTAATGGTTCTAACCTTCTGATTGATCTCAGTTCAGTCTCTGATTTGGGTAACATCTCAATTTGAGATACGATTTCTACTTAATATGCTTCGGTAGAACGGGGCCAGCAATCGTTGCGTGTTCATGTATAATGAACAATGTTGAAATGGAATAAAAAAAGGTTTTAATTTTCATTTGTTTATTTCAATCATTCTTTAACACAGATAACTGTATCGTTGATAAATTCTAAAACGAAAAAAAAAAGTTTTTGTGAAATGTTAAACTTAAATTTTATAATCCGTTTCTTTACAAATTTTCAAAAATAAAATGTTTTCGTGGGTTTATTTTGTTATCAATGATACCTGTGTTCTTAATAAGCTTGAAATAGACTCATGAGTTTAAAAATTATACATATTAAATAACGAAACAAGATATTGGAATTTGCTGAATTAGATTAATATTTGATCAGATACAAGCCTATATCAAAATTAATATGTGAGCGTACGTTGGTGTGTGTATAGTTGTAATTAGATTAAATTTAAGTAAATAAAGTTGTGTACCTTTTGCAAAATGCGTTTTCCGAAAAATAAATACAAATACAAAACATTTATATCTTATTTTAAATACATTGCATTTGAAATGTCATATACGTATATATCGATGGCTTAGAACCGGAAGGTCGTAACTACTACTTACGACCTTATAATACTCATACATATTTGAAATCTGCTTCACAAGGCGTTTCTTATGAGTCTATTTTTTATAAAAATCAATACTTGTCATGTTGAACAAATTGATGTTAAAACTGTTTGTTTTACCATAGGTAAAGAGTAATTATCAGACAGTTTTTCTCTGTTTTCTCAAAATATCTATTTTGTCGTTACGACCTTTTAATTCTAAGCCAGCGATATGCTTCGGTCATTTGTACACTAATGGTTTTAAGAGGTTTCGTCGCTGCATATAAGTATGGTGTTGATAGTTACATAAAATCGCGCACGTGGTGTGTTGCATGCGTACAAATAGTATTGACAAACTTAAAGAAATAGAATATAGGCTCCGATTACATTTAAATAATTAATAAAACATTCAACATTCAAAGATTCACTGGTTCAGAAAGTTATCATGAGACTAACGACCTTATATGACTCATACAAATTTGTAATATGCATTACATGGCGGGGGACGGACATAAGCCCCTATGACCGTAAGCACCTACACTATGTCCTAGAGTAAAAATATGCGTAGGGGCTTATGTCCTAGTGTAAAACAATGCGTAGGGGCTTATGTCCTAGAGTAAAAATATGCGTAGGGGCTTATGTCCTAGTGTAAAACAATGCGTAGGGGCTTATGTCCTAGTGTAAAACAATGCGTAGGGGCTTATGTCCTCATGTATAAAAATGAGCATAGGGGCTTATGTCCGTGGGGGATTTTATCCTACACTCTAACACGGCATATACTAGTAGTACAACCTTATTTTCAGGAAAATCGGAACTTGTAATTTTGACCAAACTGAAGTCAAAAAAGTTTTTTTCTCCGTAAGTAAAGAGTATCTTTCACACTTTTCATATCAATTTGTATTTATGACCTTCTCATTTTAAGCCAGGAATTTCAAATGAGTCAGAAAATCTATTTCTATAGAAACAAATGTCAAAATATTCATCACATACGATAAAGTGAAGATTCGATAAGGCAAGAATATCTGTTTTCTGTAAAATGATGTATATTTCTAATAATATTTGTGATGCCTATCAATCACGGCGTTGTCGGTTTCTTGTTGAAGTGTAAAATAGACGAATCAATAAAGTAACAGTGGTAAATCCTAATTCCACGTATTTTTGTGTTATCTGCGCCTCACAGAAAGCAACAGTTCGGGGAGCGGTGGCCTAGAGGTAGGACGCGCGCTCTGGACCATTGGTTATTTTCTCTGAGCATGAATAACCCACATGCTCCACTCCACCATGGTGTAAAATGGTACCTGCGAGGGCAGTGTCGATTCCTGCGCGCCGCGGATCGATGTTGGCTGCCACACCCACAGGAGAGAAATAGTCTCCACAGGGAGACACGAGTGTAGGTTTCCATTTGTAGCCCAATGACCAGGGAAGTTTAAATGTCATAGGGTGCTTGAGCGGCCCAACAGCCGAAAAGAGCCCTAGAAAATTGGTAACTTGTTTTAACTTATAAGAAATGACATTGTAAAGACAAAATGCACCGATCAGCTTAGTTTGTCTAGCACACCTTATTTTTATAAAGACAACTCCTCAATCTACTATTTTCACATGAAATTATTTCCCTTTGCAACATCAAACATATTTAGTAATAATCAAGCCCAGAACAAAATATAGCTAAAATTTAAAACAGTTATGCTATTCGATTGATAAAATGTATACAACGATCAGGTACGCTTCTCGGACAGAATCCGCTGAGAATTCAACAAACTCTATAAGATATGACACTCAACAAGCTTAAAACTTCATTACCGCTTAACTGACTGATCGTTTCGTTAGTTTATACTCATTTTTAAGGTGGAGTGTGAAACATGTTTTATCCAACTTCATTTAATCACTCTTAACACCTCATTCCTGATGTTATCCATCACCAAGAGGATGTTCTGTACTTTAAATCAGAGTCGGAGAAAACGGCAATCAATCAAAGATCGTTAATTTCGATAAATCAATGGATAAACTAGTGTGAGGATGGGGGTATCTATAATGAGTTGACAGGTTTGGCGCATAAGAACATTCAACTAGACATAATCACGCAGCTATAGATACCCAGTCAATGAATTATTCGTCTCAACTGTGATTCGACCCAATTCTCAGGTAACACAAATATAAATATTAAACATAAACGAGGGTTGTTCGAAAAGTTTATGGAAAAGTGCAAAAAGGAAATGTCATAACGATATCAAGCCATACATATATTACGGCTCTTGTTTCCGAAACTTTTCGAACATTTCGCATTGATAATATTTGGTATACTTTATAAAACAAACCGATATTGCATTCAAAGACGCTTTTGGTATAATGATTGCTACCCAATGCTGATTTTTAAATATGAATCAGTCTTATAAGGTCGTTAGTAATACTTATTACCTTCACATTTTAATCTGAAGCGATATATCTTTTTTTCTTGTATCAGGTACACATAGGATGTATCTAGCATTGATACGTTACTCAAATTTGACACACAAACATAACAGAAAAAAACAAGAACAATTACAGTACCCTTATTCAAATCACATTTTGAGACATTTCCCACACTTTCTGGACAGGGGATTTTTTCTGGTGATGGTTTAGACATTGTAGAACTTGAAAATACTCAAAACAAATATTTTCCATTTTTTTCTTGGTTCGGCGGTTTTTGGGGCTAGAATGACTGGACTAATATGCGACCTAAGTAATAATAAACGAAACCCTTCGTGTCTTCAAACTTTCTAAATGCACTTATATTTCGTACATGTATGCTACCTTAACGTTTTACACACTGCATGAAGCCTTCCCTTTAATGAGATGAGCGAAGTTTGATACCGAGAACGTCGACAAATTCCGCGTACCATTTTTTTTAAATCATACATCAGTGGCAACAGCGGGAAATATACACTTTAGTTTCGTATATAAAATATAAGGCATCTATCATTTTATTTTATTTGGATTTTTTCTGGTGGATTAAAGGAATGTAAACTGCATACTTGAACTAACAGTGGGCTAATAATGTTTCACAAATTACTGCAAATGGACTCTTGAATAGCAAACCCTAGCAAATAAACCAAACAATACCTCTAACATACTTATCATAAATTTTAATAAAGAATTTAATATCTTCATAAAATTGTCAACACCCGCAGTCAGACTGGTAATCTCAGCATTTGTTCCCATTAATTGTCAATCATATTTAACTGCCGTCAACTAAATATTTGCTGAATAGGTTGTCCGTATAAATTGTGTGGGTTTTCGTCCTGAGGGAGGACATTTTTGCATAACTTATAACAGATGTACACTCAATTTCTAATAATTAAGCTCAAGTTTTCAACATTTGCCTTATTTTCTGAGTTAAGATACGAGTGAGCTTCTGTCAGATGTTAACTCGAAATTTCAATTTTTGCCTTAACTTCTGAGTTTAAGTCAGACAGATGCAAACTCAAAATTCCAATTGAATCGATTTGACATTGTGAGTTAATTTCTGGCAGATGTTGATTCGAATTGACTTCACTTCTTCTGAATTAACATCTAACAGTTAACAGCCCAACTGCACAGGCCCGGTGATTATAAACATTTCTCATTCTCATACTCCAACTCAAAACTCCAAACTCTAACATGAAAAACAGCTTTTTAAGTATTTTGCTTCAAAACCAACATCAACTTGTAGCAAATGGTCTAACTAAGATAATGAACCCCCATTTCGTATGATTCCATTCATTAATTAAGAAGTTACGGCAGTTTTTGTAGCTAAGAAATGCTCCAATTGGAGTACGGAGTATGAGTTGGAGCATGGAGTACGTACTCCAATGTTTATAATCACCGGGCCAGACCTCATCCAGTGTGTGTACAAGATTTACAAATTACCAAATGATTATATTATAATTTAATTGAGATATGGACAGCTATCATCCCTTACATGGACCCCAACCATCGAGTGGAAAAGATGTCCACCATAAGAGGAACGAGGTCGTAATTTTGATTCCCCGACTAACACGGTGCCCTGAAACCAACTAATAGTGAATGTTTGTCCTTCCATGAAACACTAGTCGTCAGAATTCCTAATATCTAATTAAACCGTTCTGCAATTTGATTCTTAACATTCTAAAACGTTAAATAGTTTTCATACCGCTAGCATTTAAAGGAAAATTTATGTTGGATGATATTAATTTCAATATTATTTTAGAATTTGACCCAGCCATTAGCGGAATATGAATTCTATCCCACTTATTTCAATACATATGAATTCAAGAAGGCAATGTTAAGCTAATTGAAACTTAATCCGCGGCATTTAAACACGTCGCTATACACTGGGTATTAATAACAAGTGTCGCATTCCTAAGATGGGGTATGATATGTAGAAGGAATTCCTTTCAATGTAAGTTATACGGTCGCAACATTCAAATATTAACATCTCGAAGACTTCAGTGCACTTACCAGTGTATTGCTTAGAATTAGAAGGTCGTAAGTGGCACTTACGACCTTTTAAGATTCATACATATTTAGAATAAGCATCACAAGGCACTTCTTATGAGCCCATTTTTATAAAAAATCTGAACTTGTCATGTTGACCAAAATGAAGTTTTAAAAACGTGTTTTCCCATAGGTAAAGAGTAAATTACAGACAGTTTTCTCTTGTTTTCTCAATATATCGATTTTGTAGTTACGACCTTCTGGTTCTAAGCCAGCGCAGTGTATGGAAATCAGCTGGAAAGGATCATATGAATGGTGTATGCACACTATTGTACAATATCACTTTACCACCACTGGAGAAATATTTAACTAAGCTTAGAAAAACATGCAAAAAGAACGAAAGGGGGTTTTTCCGAGTAAGTTCCAAAATGATAAAAATAAGAGATAATCTTCACTTTAAGATTTTGTTGAAAATCACAAACGAGAATACATTAATTTATTCTGCATTTCAAACTTTAAACATATTTTTATCAAGTTTCATACATTCGTGAGAAGGTAAGTATTAAGTGAACTTAATGGACTGTTTCCACGTCTATAAATGACCACAGGTAAATGTTTCGTTGAAAACGAAAAAAAAACGATTTTTTTTTTAAATTTATATTTTTCTATAAAAATTTTTTCGTTTCAACGATACAGTAACCTGTGTAAATGACATGGATAGTTGAAGAGGACTTTGTTATATTGTTCCGCTATTTGTTATCACATGGAATATCACGTTATTTATGTGATAACTGTGTTTCTAAAAAGACTGGAAAAGATATTGTTCATTTTCTTGTATTCTCTACAGTTGAATCCATGTCTTGTATGCCATTGTAATCAGGAATCGAGCGTGGAACAGAACAGGCTATTAGCTGCATATTATAATCACCGCTAAGAACACTACTCTCGGTTTTTGTATTCCTGAGTAATAACTTCCATGTGCTTCTTAAAAGGTTGTGAGTGACTTGGTTCACACCTGGCGCACGCTTTCATCACCTGGACTGGAATATGTTCCACTTATCCGGCACTGATATCAAACAATTACCATGCCTTTCTGTTAAATGGCTCGCTAAATGAACAGCCATTACTATAAACCAATTAACTTTCACGTATAATAATTTTCGCGTTTTGTCGATCGTCGACGTGGATCTCTATTCGCCAATGCAAATGTTCGAGGTTTTAGTCTCTCGCAGTGTCCGTGTTAATAGTTTGAACAATTTCGCCGCGACTTAATTTCGCTAATTTCAACCGCCACTTGCGAACTCCGCGAACTTTAATCGCGCGAAACAATTTCTTGGTTTACATCAAATATCAAACGGGTAATGGACTTAGTTCAAAACTAGAAATCGCGATTATGTTCTGTCGTTGGATCATTATATTCACATTCAGAACAACATAATCACTTGTGGCACGGAGACTGTTCGTTTGATAAAAAACATGAAATGTTATATGATAGGTTTTGATTTTTGTTATCTTCGATTTTTGATATCCCAAAGAACGCACGTCAATGTGAACTTCAATCATAGGAGTTGAGAGAAAAATCCTATGCACCGTTTATGTTAGACCGTCTAATTGGCCTTCTTCCATTACAAAGACTTGTGCTAAGCCCTTTTAAAGCATTATGTAAATTTACTATAAATATCGCTGGCTTAGAATGAGAAGGTCGTAAGAACAAAATCAATATTTTGAGAAAAACAAGAAAAAATTACTCTTAACTAATTGAACAACAAGCTTTTACGATTTCATTTTGGTCAACATGACAAGTTCCGATTTTCATGTAAATAGGCTCATAAGAAGCGCCTTGTAATGCGGATTTAAAATACACAGCAGTCTTGAAAGGTCGTATAATAATAAGTAGTAGTTACGACCTTCTCATTCTGAGCCAGCTATATATATATATGCTATGCATCGGCTAGAAGCATTCTTATTATGAAACGTGAATAAATTAACGCCCTTCCTTTATTATGTGAACACTTACTGACAGGCTGGTTCTTATCTGAAATTATACGTATTCCTAAAACCCTGACGGTAAGCCACATGCCAACTGTCCGGAAGTTGTTAACGTTTTAAAAAAACACTACTATATTGTACCAAGCAGTGGCAAGCACTGTCTCAGAAAATTATAGAAAATCAACACTAGCCTACTACTGTGGTTGACCACAATGAGAAAAGTTGGCTCAACCCATGCATCAATTATATGTTTCAATATGCTAATACATGCTAAAATATTGACGTCATATCCACAATGTAATACTATATTCAAGTAGCTCTTTAGTAATTGAAAACCACATCGATATGGTACGTGACATGAACAATAACGACGATTGCAAAGAATTGACGTCACAGTCAGGTTCTCAAAGAAAAAAACAGCCAAACGTGAGCAAGCATTGCATTTCTATTTCCAGACAATCTTAAGTGTTACCCCTATGCCCGCCCGTATAGAAAGGCAGTGTCTAGCTGTATAATCACCCAAGATTCGTGCATGTGACCATAAACCTGTAGTGTAACCGATGGCTAGCTATCGTGCGGACGCAATTTTGCATTAACATGTATCAAAGACATAAAGAACTCCGGACTTCGGTCCGATTGCATCATAAATTGCGCCATCCGAGTATCAGAAGGCGACCGTATTGTATTTATGACCTCATTATAGCATAAAAGCGGTGATTTTGCTCATACTTCAACGGGGGGAAAAAGGTACGTTATTGTAAAGATTCTCGCGCGTACGCGCTGTTGGTGTTCAGTTTTAAGTATGCTCATTTCAGGACCCGGCCGACGAAAATAAATGATTTACAGCGTTATATGAACTGTAATTCACATTTTAATTGTAACGACTAATAAATTTTCTATAATAGTAAAATAATAAACGTAAACAAACCCCCAATGTCACTGTTTCCTTGGTATTTGCCGATACCGGAAGTCGACGCGCATAACAAAAACTTGTATGTGACGTAACGTTTGCTAAGCGACGTCGCGTTTGTTTTCCCGACGTCGTCCAAAATGTCCCGCCAAAATGTCATAATTTTTAAAAACATACGAATAAAGTGTTGTTTTTATGCTATAATAGCGTTTACGCATGCTTTTTCGTGCTATTACATCTGCAGAGTCCCGAGGGAATGTTGGTGCCCTCGCCCTGACGGGCTTGGGCACCAACCGTCCCTCGGGACTCTGCAGATGTAATAGCATGAAAAAGCATGCGTTAACCCTACAGTATAGCTCTGGTTTGACTGTATAACATGTCATTGTTCAACTTTTTTATTCAAGTTGCCTTTATTTATCCCACCGGATATTCCATATGGGCGAGGCCCACAAAAAAGTTTTGTCATTTTAGTTTTCGGGGGATAGTGCATATACAGGAGGAGCACACCACTGTTCTTTCATGCCGAGCATAGTCTTTATTTGCTTTATTTCTACTGAAACATGGCAGGCATATATATGTACCTCCACCAGGATTTGAACCCAGGTCGCCAGATTAGACGACAAGCACACTAACCACTGAGCTACGGAGGCACATTTTTACATGCTAGGTGCGTAGCACCCATAAATGGGGCCTAGGTTCATCCGAAAAACTATTAGTAGTTGTTCGAATCTAAGTTTATACCAAGGTCGATTGCGAAAAACGTTTTTCCAACGTATATAAATCACTCTCGACACCTCATTCCTGATGTTATCAATCGCCACGAGGGTATGAGAGAAGAGAAGCAAGTTTCTCTTATATGCTGAGCATCTAGCAAGGGCATTTCTGGTACCATTTTTATTTCGTCTTTGGTATGACGCATCTAGGGATCGAACCCAAGACCCCGCATTCGAAGCGAATGCTATAGGCTATCGAGGAGGCCGTTCAAATCGTACAGATGGATATAAACACACAGGTTAATCTATATACAGAATGTTATGAAATCTGGCGAACGCAATACAACTATCAATTACCGCCTTCTTTATGCCAGACCGGAGAGCTATCATCCAGCTATGTTTACTTACCTAAAACTTATATAAATCAAAACATACCTCTAATCATTGATATCTGACATAAACGTAGCATTTAGTTGATTCTGATAAGCCAGGTCATGTCATGTCATGATAAAAACGGATTAATATTCACGACTTATCAAACTAAATGACGTTATCAGGGCCACTTTAACCGACCTGGCTTACATAGTAGTTACTTTTTTATTGCCCCAACAACCTCGTTTATTGCTGTAAGTTGTACAATATCATCAAAAAGGACATAATTAATCATTAGTTTAAAAGGTGCCTGTGTGGCAATTCTAGTGTTTATTTAATCATTACAGGCTATGACTCTTCTGAAATTTACAATGCAATATACAACGTTTTAATGCAAGGTCTTATAACACGCTAGTATTATACCACTTGACTTCGGCCTCTTTAAATGCTACATTTGTAGATCCTGTCAATAGCGAAAATTCGAACATTTTCTTCGCCTTTATATATTGTTAGGTGATCATAATTTCTCTCCAAGGAGAAAACGGTTTGGTTAAATAAATGTGTGCGGAGGATTGATTGTTATACCAACACTAAACAGCTCCTAAGATAAATTTATCATGGGTTGTTTTTAGGCACCATGACTATGCACACGAATACCCCTAGTAACTTTAAAATCATATAATTTTAATGGGACTAAAGTGTGTGGTTTTCGTAAACAAGACCATTCCGATGGGACCTTAATTCGTGGATTTTGCAAATTCAGGTAATAAATACAAAGCCCAAAATTATTGTTCGATGGAATTTGATCTGGTGGTTAACGGTGAACCACCAAATCCACGAAATGTAATCCCCACGGAAATTAATGATTTTACAGTATGCCGGAATCTATTTAAACAAATTATGGTATCTGTGAAAAAGATTTTGAAGTAACGAGTGACTCAATGACACTTTATTATCGTTTCCACAATATGTCTTGAGATACAATTTAATGCATTATAAAGTAACAATTGAGTACTACATTTCCCGTTTGTAAAATGATTACAAAAACTCAAAATGTGCAATGTAATAACTTTATTGGTACTGTAAAATCATTTAATTTCAATGGGATAAAATTTCGTGGTTTTTAAAAAAAAACAATTTCGAGGGGACGTAATTTCAAGGATATGCATGTATTATCCAAAAAGTCAAATACTATTGAACTATTACTATTCATGGTTGATTTAATATAGTGGTTAATGTCATTTACGAAATTAACCCCCCCCCATGAATATTAATGATTATACAGTATGTTGAATAGTTATATAAACTATCAAAATGTTTGTATAATATAATGAATAATCTACATACGCAGGAGGGATTCTGCAATGTCATTTGATCGTTTTATTGAACAGGGTGCTAAACCCGGTTCTGTGTTAGCGTTAAAAATACACTAAACATGATGACGAGCTAAAAATAGCTCCAATTGCGCATTCCGCGGGATGACTTCGGACTTTATCGCCTAATATTTAGCCGAGACAGTGTTTATAATGTTGCATGATAACTTAGCACTTTATTGCAGGAAGCTTGGTAAATATATCGAGACAGCGACTGTATTATGTTACGTAAGCTAGGTTATTGTCAATCAGTTTAGTTACATGAGCGTATGACAGGCCGGGTTGGTGAGGAAAAAACAGATAAGCCGCTGGCTTAGCATGATAATGTCGTCCTTATAGGACTGATACATCTTTGAAATCCGCAACATAATGTGCTTCTTATCATGGGCTTATTTTCATGAGTATCGGAACTTGTCATGTTGACCAAATTGAAGTTGAACCAGTTTGTATATTACAAGTAAAGAGTAATTTTCGGACATTTTTTTCTTGTTTTTTCAAAATATCGAATTTGAATTTACGGCTCTCTCATTCCAAGTCAACGAAACATGTATGTGTCATGTCAATGGATAGATTGAAACTTCAACCATGACTGGGGAATACCTAGGTCAGAAATGCAATTTCCGTCCGCCACTCGCCCATCGGACGGGTCACGTTGGTACTTGGTACAGTCGGGCCTGAGTCAGGACGAAACATCGCCCGGTCATCGGATGGCGGCCGGAGTCTATTGTAACATTTTATTGTTACATACTCAATGACCCCGTCCAGACTCGGGATACACAGCTGTGCACGGACATCGTTTGGCGCACGTTTGGGTTGTTACCAACACTAAACAGCTCCTAAGATCAATTCATCATTGGTTGTTGTTTAGGCACCTTGACTATGCCCAGTTATGTCGATGGTTGTTAAATTTATGTTTAGGCATTTACAAAATTAATGCACCTTTTTACAACAATGAAAAAGAAATATTCATGCAAAAGGATTTTATGGAAGGTTTTCAAATTTATTACTAAAAAGTATTGTTAAGTTGCATCGTTTATATTTTTAGTTGAAAGATGTACTGTTACATATACCATACTAACGTATACAAGCGTCTAATCAGCAATGGTGCTATTTAGTAACTATCAAAGCACAATAGGCGCTTCTCGCAAATCTTTCCATTCTGAGAAACAGAGAGAGAATATGAATGCCTGAAGCGAATAATATAATGCAGGAATGCAAAAGATTCTATTGAGAAACAGCCGTGGGAAAAAACGAACATCCGGAGCCATATCTATTTTCTCAATGAGTGCTTCGAGATTCCTCGCGATATGTTAACACTCGATTGCACGTGCTTCATTTATCAAGCAAGTCAATTCACTTTTTTCATTCATTTATTTACTGTAAAATCATTAATTTTTGTGGTGGATTAAATATCTTAGACTGCGTGGTTCACCTTCATCCACGAAATCAAATCCCATCAAACAACTATTTTTACCCCGATGTTATTTACCTGAAATGCAAAGTGCACATATTAACGTCCCATTAAAATGATCTTTTTTACTAAAACCACGAAATTTAGTACCATCGAAATCAAATGATTTACAGTATATGCGATTAAAACTGTTATCGCTCCTGTGACGCTAATATATGAATTAACTGATACAGAGAATTAATTCACGTTCTTTGTCATTCCGTCAAAACCGTACGAGACTTTTATCAAATCGAATTGTTAGTATAGCTTGGCTATTTTGACCTGAACCTGACCTTTATGCAAGAATATTTTACAGGGTCCTTGCTTTGAACATATCAATTTCCGCAAGCAAATCGTGCAACATCGGTATTTTAGATTTGTTTTTGTATTACATCTCGAGCGTCTTTGTGATACTCCCTGATTATGAAAACATACTATCGGTGTTGTAAACGTAGGCAATATATCGACTGTTAAATTGTGCTAATCAATAGGTCAGACTCGTGTCAATGTGGCCAAGCTATATATACATTTCGTCCAGATTATGCTGTAGTGTTGGTAGTCAATCTGACTAAAGTACTCGATCCTCCTTACGGCATAGCGTAGCGGCATTGAGGAATTGATTTTAATCAGATTAGGTTGTGATAGTGTTCATTATCTGCTTCAGCGTCGACCATGTCTCGTGAAAATTGGTCGAATAATAAGATATTTACAACAGTTATGGCCATTCTACACGATACATCTTGGTGTATACACCTTAAGATGTACAATATACACTTGGTACATCTTGCGTAACTACACGGTAAGTCATGACCTATGAGATAAACACAATTTTCCTCCAAATATTGTAAACAATGGCGACATTTGAAGACGACTTATTGATAGGGCTGTGTAAAATGATAATTTGTGTTGATTTTGAACCAAATAGAATCATTTGAAATACATGTAGTCAATAAATTATGTAACTTTGTCTAAATCTATGTTCAACAGCAGTGAATTGTTTCAATAATAATTCATGAAAAAAACATACTCTACAATATAGTATACTGCAACAAATAATTCAATCAAATGTTCTGTATTATTATTATTTCAAGCCACTGTGTTTAAGACACAGGGGGAAATGAGTAGATATTGTGTGAACATCCACTAATTGGCTTGAATTTCATTCTAATCTGCTGTTATCAGGAAAATAAATTACTTCTTCACGGTCGGTTTGTACCACAATACTTACGAATATAGAACATGTTCTATCCTGTACATCTCAAAAAATTGTGTGGTAGGGATGTACTATTCACATCTACACGATACATTTTGACCTCATAAGTCGAAACTTATACACCAAGATGTATCGTGTAGAAAGGCCATTACTGGTTTTTTTTTACTTTTTTTAAAATATTTTTACTTGCAGACTTAGCCAAAAAGTCACAGTGTATGTCCACCCTGAGATTCAGGCACAAGCGTATCAGATACTTATACGGCCTAGACCGTATGTAGACCGCCTCACCATTGTATTGTTTGGCCTATTATGTGTAAATGTGTGACGAAGTACTTATAGTGTAGCAATGTCGTTTTCGTATTAGGCTAGTAAAGTTCGTGCATTTCGACTAATACATGAGTGAAATCTGCGTTATAAGGCGCTTTTATGAGCCTTTTTCATGAAAATCTGAACACCGTTCGACGATCGGAATTTTGGCCCATGTACGCAATCGGAGCTCCTCACCGTTTTTCTAACGAAAGTGCGTATTTCCTAGTTACGGAAATGCCTGAATAGTTACGATTGTCATGTACGATTATATGATTGGTTAACATCCTTAGAGATCGACGGTCTTGCAAATGAGGTTGTACTGTATTTTATTTCGCACTTGTCTAGCTTTCTAATTCATAACTACTTGGCATAACCACACGTCTAATTATATACCAGCATGCTTAAGTGGTGCCAAATATAAGACTATTTAGGAGTTCGCTAACAGCAACTAATCATGCTTTTCAAATCACACCCTAAAAGAATAACGCCTAGGTTTTCGTGACTTATGACTTTTAAGATAGAATTATACTATATGCCCAGCTGAACAACTTTACTGAAGCAATGATATGTCTATGATACTTTGGCTAATACATTCATTATGTAACTATAGTGATAAAATTACAGCCATGTCCAAAGGTAACTGTATCATTGAGAAAGGCAATTTGAAAACAAAAACAAAAAATGTAAATTTAAATTTTTCTGTAAAAAGAAATTTAAAAAAAAAAAAAGTTAGCCGGCTAAGCTTAGTCGGTAGAGACTCACGGGGTTGTGGGTTTGAATCTCGGACTTACCAACTAAAACTTAATTATAATATTTCGGATGAGGTTTCTAAACCTATTTCTGTTTATGGGTGCTAGTATTTACAATGATTAAACTCTTCTCTGTCGCCCATATGGAATATCAGGTGGCGAGGATAAATAAAATCATACAAACGACCATTGTAGCTGAAGCTATATACGAATAGGTTACATCATTTCCCGACATAACCACATATAACTGTATTCTTGAAAACGAAATAAAAAAAAATTATATTTAAATAACTTGTTATAAAATCTAAATTTCCAAAAAAAAAAATCTTTTTCATTTTTAGTTTCGTTTTCAACTAAACAGTTACCTGTGGACATAACTAGCAAAAAACTGTCCTTGTAATTAATATATATAGTTTAGAAGAAGGAAGATCTGTCACATAACTTCACAATGCGTTCGAGACGGTGTCTTTTATCATTGCAAATTTATAATCATGTATTTGAGCAATTCGAAATATTAAGTTGTAATTTTGATGAAATAAAATTCAGTGCAGCGCGCTCGGTATAACGACCATCTAAAATTTATACTACGCTGAGCGGCAATGAAAACGCAACACTTTTTACACTTGAATATTTCCGTAATCTGTTAACTTATAAGCTTGACATTTTGTATGCTCACTTCTATATATATTATCCGCAGAATTCAGCTTTTTCCGTGAAAATACTTCAAGAATCACTCGTCCATAACGGAATAGCATTAAACCGCATTTTTCCGCGTGCGGATATGTGGCTAGAGATTTGCTCGCATATTGTGCAAGCATTTTGAAGAATATGGATGGATTAGTCGGAAAAACAAAATAACTAGTAGAAAGCATGGTGCATACGCCAAAGGAAGACTCCGAAAGATCGGCCGTTATGCTCAATTGTGGGGTATCCGTACTAAAAATCAAAGTTTCGTTGATTTAAATTACCGAAGTCATTATTTCATTTATTTAACACGAGTTTGAATACATATACACCTGTTAAGAAAGCTAAAAATGCATTAGAAGTCATAGGATGTAAGAAAAATGTTTAAGTCAAGTGCAATAACTCTTGGATAATTATACTTCTTTTTTTAGATTAATCACCAAACTTTTGCACTAAATTGTATCACTGGATATTACTGAACTAGTCTACACGCTCAAGTTTTGATGTTCATTAATATTTAGACGTAAATTGTGTTTTGAAAATTAAGCACGCAATTCAATAGCGCATTTTTTCTCCATTGTGTGCAATAATCCGTCTTAAAAGAATACCTATAGCGTTCATGCAATTTATTTCCAGTTACAAATGGTGATACTTTCACCATCCTTGGGACAAATATAATACCATTTTGTTAATCTCAAAACGAGCAGTTTCGAAAATGCGTTTAGAGGCGCAAGATTGGAAGCAGTGTGAGAATCTCACTTCAGGAGAGTCTGACATAAACAAAACAATCAATGATTTTTCAAATCTTGTATATGATATATCCTTTCAGTTGAATGGTAAAACTATTACAATAGATAAATCAAAGAAGCATAAAGTGAAGCGATCACTATGGTTTGATGAAAGCTGTAAACTTGCAAAATCACATTTTTATCAATGCAAACGTCGATATAAGAGTAGCCCTACTATTGAAAATAGAACTTCATTTCTGGAAAGTAGATCACTATTTCGTAAAGCAAACAAGAGCTGTCACTAGACAGCGCGCTCGACTATTCGCAGCCATTTGTCAGAAAAAATAAAAGTTCAAAACAGGCCATTTAAAATTTGTATTATATTGAAACGTGAGTTACGCTACTTAGTTGACTACATGGCAATGAAAGCTAATGTACAATGGTTGTTGAGGCATGGCAATTATCTCAACACTGGACTATTAACAAATATTTGTCAGTGAAAATGATTTTAAGACTTCAAGCGGCACTGTACTCTATTCAAGAAATGTGTATGTTTAAAGGGAATTGTATACATCCACTGACATAACAAAGTTTCTACAAAATAATCATATGAGTAAGATATGATTTGTTAAAGGAGTCAATTTTAAAACAATGGTGACAAATTAAAATAATAATGTAGAGGATACAGTCATGTAATAAATCAGTGAAACTTTTCAATGCAATATCATTGATAGTAGGTGAGATATGGTTTGAATGTAACTTGCATACAAAACTTTAACCAAGGAAAGTCTAAGTTAAAAGGGGCATAACTCGAATTAAACTAAAAATGGAGTTATTACAATTGACCAGTACCATTGACTAATGATGATAAACAAGTGTTATAAGTTTCAATGCAATATCATAAATAGTAACTAAGATATGGCGTGAATAGAACTTGCATGTAAAACTTGAACCAATAAACTCCTATGTTAAAAAGGGGCATAACTGAAATAAAAAAATAATAGAGTTATTGCCCTTGACTGATACCATTGACTGATGATGGTAAACAAGTGTTGTAAGTTTCAATGCAGTATCATGGATAGTAGCTGAGATATGGTCTGAATGAAACTTGCATGCAAAACTTTAACCAAGAAAATTCTATGTTAAAAAGGGGCATAACTCAAATAATAATCATAATAGAGCTATTACCCATGACCGGTACCATTGCCTTATGATGGTTAGTAAGTGTTGTTAGTTTCAATGCCATAGCACAGATACTATTTGAGATATGGCCTTATTAGTAACTTGCATGCAAAACTTTAACCAAATTTTCTAAGTAAAAAAGGGCCATAATTTGCATTAAATTCATGCAAGAGTTATCTAACATGGTTGATTACATGACAGGGAAAGCCAGTGCAAAGTTTCAATCCAATATATGCACTGGTTATTGAAATATAACCAAGGTTAAAGTTTTGCATGCAAAACTTTAACCATATGCAACGCCGACGCCGACGCCGACGCCGACGCCGACGCCGACGCCGACGAACAAGTGACTGTAATAGCTCTCATATTCTTCGAATAGTCGAGCTAAAAATAAAGCAAAGAGGAAATATCATTACAAAGAGAAACAATCACTTTCCATATTGAGCAGATCTAATCCTCGAAAGTTTTGGAAATATATTAATAAATACAAAAATACGTTAAATGGTACATCCAATGATGTTAGTAGCAATGATTTCGTAGAACATTTTAGCAAACTATCCGATATACAAAATGAAAATAATTTTCGCTCCGATGACCATGAAGAAAGACCAGGCGAATTAAGGATTGATGAATTAGACTGTCCTTTTAACTTAAATGAAATATCCAAAACACTGTCTTCTCTTAAAAGAAACAAAAGCGCTGACTATGATAACAATATTGCAGACTTTTTCATAGATTCTAGTGAGTTTATATCTCCGTATCTTGTCACTATTTTTAATAATATTTATGATAGCGGTATTTACCCTGAGTCTTGGTACAAAGGTGTCATTGTCCCAATTCACAAAAAGGGCGACAAACAGAACCCAAATAATTACAGAGGCATAACATTGATAAATGTTATTTCGAAAATATTTTCCTTAACACTTCGTAATAGAATAAATTCATGGTGCGAAGACTCAGATGTTTTTAATGAATACCAGTTTGGTTTTAGAAATAACCGCAGTACTGTTGACTGTGTGTTCATTCTACATTCTATTATACAAAATATCCTATCGAAAAACCGTAAATTATATTGTGTTTTCATTGATTACGAAAAAGCATTTGACACTGTCATACACGATGCACTGTGGATTAAACTTGTTCAATCTGGTGTTAGCTGTAAAGCCATTTCAATGATGCAGTCTATATATCGAAATGTTAAATCATGTATTAAAGATTGTAATTCAATGACATATTCTAACTTCTTCGATGTAACGTTAGGCTTGAAACAAGGAGAGCCACTGTCTCCGTTGATGTTTATCTTATTTTTGAATGATATACATGAATCTGTAAATTTCGATCATCTCACTGAAAACGATATTAATTATCTTTCCATATATATGTTACTGTTCGCTGATGATATAGCGTTATTTACTACAGACGCAGTTAGTCTTCAAGCGCAACTAAATAATGTTTATGCCTATTCTTGTAAATGGGGTTTAAAAATTAATGTTATAAAAACAAAGGTATGTATTTTTGAAAAGCGTAGATCTCACAATAACTTGAACTGGTATATAAATGGTGAACAAATTGATATAGTGGATAATTTTTGTTATCTTGGAATTAACTTTACTCATACTGGCTCTATGGGCGGTGCTGTCAAAACTCTAAATGAGCAAGCTATGAAAGCCTACCATAGCCTTCTATCAGTCTTTAATAAAGTAAGTTTGGACGTTAAAAGTAAACTGTCGCTTTTTGATTCATTGGTAAAGCCAATTATATTATATGGTTGTGAAGTCTGGGGCGTCTATAACTACCACGAGGTCGACAAAATTCATTTAAAGTTTTGTAAGAATATTCTAGGTGTACGTTCCCAGACCTCAAATGCGGCTGTATTTGGAGAATTAGGTCGTTATCCATTGTCTCTCATTTGTATTGAACGTTCTATAAAATATTGGATAAAAATTATGAAATCACCAAATTCTCTAATGTTCCGCTTGTTTGAAGAGCAACGAAATTTACAAACTCTGAATACACAGACATGGGCTATGTCAATAATATCTAAAATAGAACGATTAGGGTTTGGATATATTCTGAACAATTTTGATGATACCATAAATTACTTGCCTAAATTAAAACAAAGGCTGCGTGACCAATATATTCAATTATGGCACGACACCTTATCCTCACAAACTAAAATGCAATACTACATAAAATTCAAAACTGTTTTCGAGTACGAAAAATATTTAGATGCTGTGTCAAACGAAAATTATAGACAAGAGATGTCCAGATTTAGATTAAGCTCGCATCGTCTTGAAATTGAAAGTGGGAGATATAATAATGTAGTCAGAGCTGATAGAATATGTAAAGTTTGTACACAAAATGTTGTCGAGTCAGAATATCACTTTTTATTATGTTGCTCTCTATATAGAGAATTCCGAATCAAGTACTTCACAAATATGTCATGGGTCTCACTTAATAAATTTGCAAATATTCTTTCTTCAAAAAACAAGAAGGTACTTGTTAATACTGCCACTTTTATTTTTCGTTCTATGAAATTGAGACAGGAAATACTGTCAATGATTGCTGCTTCATAAGTTCTTTATATTGTTATTTACAATTATATTGATGCTGGTTTTGTGATATTGAAATTGCTGTTTATATGTGTCTATGTTTACCTAGGCCATATATTTTTTTTTTCTTATATGTAAATGGCTAAAGGTATAGTTATATGCCGATTTGCTATAAATAAATGGTAAAATGGTAAATGGTTATAAAGAAACTGGCAATAGTTATTCAATCATTTTATTACTCCAAAAGTGTCTCCCTTTGACCATAAAATACACCAAGGCTATAATAGACCAGGTTTTTAGTGGTTGTGCGCGAAATAGTGTAAAGGCCCCTAAAAAGTACCTGAAGTTTACATAGCCCTTCTGCAACAACGGTACAGCATCCCACTAGCATTCAATGAACATTTCATACGATTAATACGCCATATATGCACACGATGGATCGCTCCTGACGATGGTTTTAAAAGATTAAAAATTGCGACTTTCTGTTTTATACTGACCCCATAACATCTGGTAAAAAACTATGTTGCTAAACAACTTTTTCTGATTCGAAGTGATATTCATGTGTCACTTGCATATATCTATTTTATGACAAAATTTCGCGATGCTTACATTCTTATCAAATATTTTATGCTTTACTATGTAAGTGTTGCGTTTTCATTGCCGCTCAGTGTATTTAAATTTCTGCATTATCATGATACTACTGGAAGGTCAATGTCACCATGCCCTGGTACTATTTACCTATCTAATTTACCATCAACCTACTGACCATAACTACAGTGCCTATAACCGTCCACCGAACATTGTCATTTCAAATAGCGATCTTATCAGTCAGTTTTGGATTCAGCTACTATTAAAACCAAATACAAAATTGTACGGAGATATTAACGTGGTCCGAGCCTTTATGCATGAATATTTTTCAAAAAAAATGCGTTGACTATATCAACCTGCGCGAGCACATCGTGCAATATCAATCCTTTTAAAATAGATAATTGTTCTTCGTTTTTTTATGAATAATGAATACATGTAATCTATAAATAAAATGTTCTGTTCTGTTCTGTTCTGTATGAAACGATTATATAATAACACCATATATCTTCAGTTTGTTCAAGATAGAAACCATTTAAGTTTTTTGTTTATCTATCAGCTTCTAGTGCATGTAACAACATGTAATACGTTTAAAGCAGTCAATACTGAGTATAATCTTAGTTTGGCAGTCAGCTTTCTGCTGAAATGTTGCATGGCCATGAGTGCCTCCATCTCGATTTGAATCCGAGTCGCCGGATAAGGCGGCGAGCGCGCTAACCAGTGAGCTACCGAGACACATTTTAAACCATTGTCGAATGGAAGATATTATATAAGCAAATATACGATTATGCAAGCATTCAAACTATCAACATGTACTGTGGTGGTTCTTTACAAGTATTCTAAACGATACAATATACTTTTATTAATAATTGGGTGCATACGTTCATAAACTATCAAAATGCATTCAAATGCATCTTTAGAAAATACGTTTCTAACCAAACAATGGACCCACGTTTTGGTATATACGCAAATGTTCATAAACTATCAAAATGCATTATTATGCTTAAACTTTACAATTACGCGTATTCTGAACGCTAAAATAAACTTATCTAGAGATATAATTTTATAATGATTATATGCAAACGTTCATGAAGTATTAAAATGCATAATGGTGACACTAAAGTGCACTACAATATAAATACGAGAAACACATGTTCTAAACAATACAATGAAGTTTTACTTTTTGTTAAGTTTTCAGAATGCAAGTAAAGATAGTATTTCCGCGTTCACAAGTAGACATATTTCTGTTGTCAATGAGTAGTAGTGTCTAATCGTGTCTGTTATCTACTTATATAAAAGGTTAATATATTTTACTTACCACCAAAAAGATCAAAGGGGACATCACCCAGTGCCTCATCATGTTAAAATCCCTTTTCCTGTCCCTTAATTATTGCACTTAATCTTTCAAAGAAGAAAACATATTTACACACAGAGCCGTCCGTTCTTTTTTCACAATTCCAGCACGCGAACTCCTCACTTTAGTATGTCACTGTGTGTGCAGTGCCTTTGTTTATATTTCGTAATAAAATATAAGTTAATTACATGTGTAGTTCTTAATTATACTACGAACCAATAATAACTTAATACTCATATTCATCATAAAAATCTCGTTCAACATGTGAGCAAGCAAGCAAGCAGTCAAGCATATTTTCACCTAGTGTACGATCTATCCGCAGTGAACAGTTTCATTTAAAGCAGTACGCACGATTTGATATGTGGTAGAAAAAGAGCCGGTTTTACAACAGGGTTATACATCTCATGTGATCCGCTAAATCACTACCTACAAGCAGCTTGATGATAAATACAGTATTAATGATAAGTTAGGTATAGAACTATATGTTAGACTTGTGAGTAAGGAGTTAAAGTGATTTCACTGCTCATAGTTTCTTTACAAAGTTATTTCATTAGTTGAATAAAAAAAAAACAGCTCGCATAATATCTTTTTTTTAAGTTGAATAAAACAGTTCGCATAATTTCTTTTTACAGTAGGCTACTTTCAAAGTCAATCGAGAACGGGTGTAAATATACCATCGTCCGGCAGGTAAG
>OY787663.1:19969978-20329656 GCA_963678985.1 Spisula subtruncata
TACCCACTATTCACTACATGATTAAATCTAACATAACTAAGAGTCAGTAAATTGCTAGTTTTTATTCATATTAAATATTTATTATTTATCATACATAATAAATGTAATCAACTGAACACTCGTATAAATGATACACGAATAATTAATTTAGTAATTCATTGAGTGGGGGGAGGAGGGGGGGCGCGATACAAGTATTTACAAGAATATGATATTTTATAGACAAACTGATTACACGGTTATTACTAGTCCTATCTCGGTTATTACTAGTCCTATCTCGGTATTTTCATTGTATATTGCTTGATAAACAAGACGAGATGGCATGCGATAAACACTTAAGTATCAATTTACACAAATAAAACCCCATGACAGAATGATTAAGTCAAGAAACCCTGGTAAGATCAATAGCGGTATGAAGACACAAAATGGCTGACAAAAAAGCAAATAAACATGGCAATAACGCTATAAATCTTGTAATTGTAGTATAAAGTGGACATTTATATGCCAGATGAACTGTATAGAAATGAATGGACAAGTGGACAAGTTATAATGAGGCTCAGATAGATAGATCTATTCAATTATATATACAGTGTTACACACCCTATGAATATAGCTAACATTTTAATAAGCTTTTGATGATGCTTATTATTATTTTCTGTTTATGATTAAAGTAGCTCATATCCACTGTTTAGTCAGCCCCGTTAATTCGCAATTCAATTTCTTACTATTAGAACTCTTGAAATTTCTTTTCTTTAAACATGTTTAACAACCAGTCTTAGAATTATCATTCTATAGTCTAGAGAATTCCATCAGATTCCAGACCTTTAATTATCATAATTTAAAAGCTTATACCTTGTCTATATTTATTTCCAAGTTATACTATGTTTTCATTAGTTTACAAAGTCAATTTAATACTCCCATACCCTAATGGCGATGGGTAACATCAGGATTAATGAGGTGTCGAGAGTGATTAATATAAGTTAGAAAAACTTGTTTCAGAATCGACCTTAAATAAATTAGGGTAAACTAATATAATACAGGTCTTCGGAGTAAAAAAATTATTCCGAATAAGAAATATTATAAACATTTTCTTCATTATAATATGGTAGATATACTACAGGTTATAGCTACTAGTGAAACACCTGTAATGAAATATAATCTTGTGACCGGAATGACTTCCATCATCCGAGGAAACCTTATAGTACACCTATAGTGAAACAATTAGTGTAACAAATGACAATAATGATGGCCGCTGTAACCTGAATGACTTAACTCCCTTCATCCAAGGCATTCGGAGAGGCATTGAAAGGCAATGTGCAGACTGACAATTAATATACATATAACTAAACAATCAACCAGGCTGCCATTATGAATACACTATACAAGAAAGACACAGTAAAACATGTTTGTTGTTTTAAAAAAAAACCTGAATAACTAAAGCATACAATATAATTCCATTAAAAGAAAGAAAAATTTTGGTCAAAAATCAAAAATGCACTGTGCAAGCTATGAATGAACTAATTCCCATACAATGTAGGTCAATTCACACTCAATATATCCAGCATCACAAAATGTAAGAGTTTGACAATGTTTCCAATGTTTCCATGAAATATGCACATTTTTTCAATCTAGGATTTGTCTAAGTTTTTTTGGAATTTTCCCTTTTTCCATATAATTTGACGAGTGAAAAATGATGATCACTTACAGTCAAATTGTGTATTTTATCATTCACCGATCACAATTTTATTATCATCAGTTCCATGTCTGTATAATTCCTTTACAGTCTTGGCTTCAAAAACTGATTAGCACTTTCACAAGTATATTTCCGACACATTTTTTCTGACACATGTTTTTCGACACATGTTTTTCGACACATTTTTTCCGACACATAGTGCCGTTCACAGATAAAGAATTACAATGGCGTAATACTGATAGGTTGCCGCAGCAGAATACTTTGTTTAGCAACACTGAACTCCTGGCATAATGAATTCCATAACCACATTAAGTATTCCTGTTTGTACTCCCAAATTTGGAATTCATTTCCTTGTGAGTTTTTTTTTAAAACTCATTCGAACCACCGTGCTGTTAACATACATACTGTACTGTATAACTTCAGTTACGTTTATTCCACATAGAACATAATTTTCAGATTTTGACCAAGTCAAAAATTTAGTTTCATTTTAAATCACATTGGTTAAATTTTGGAACAAGCTCAAGTTCAATTCCAGTATTTAATAATTAGGATATTGCCTTCATACTGGTGTTTAAAATGACACACCTCTAGACAAAGCAAACATCAGTGTCACAATTCTGTAAGAATATTTCACGACCTTTGTCTAGAAATGTGATTCCAGGACCAATAGACGGATCTTCGTTTCCGCGTTATTCTTCCTGGAACTACTTTCATTTTGGTGGAAACTGGTGAGGCGACTGTGCTTGACTTACAAACATAGCTGAAATATAAAGACAGAAAATAATTACAATTTACTATATGTGCAGAGCATATAGCCTTTATTACTTTTGGCCATCAGCATTCTGCTGAAATATGGCAGGCAAACGAGTGCCTCCACCCGGATTTGAACCCAAGTCGCCAGATTAGGAGGCAAGCGCACTAACCACAGAGCTACCGAACATAATTATGCAAACAATGAACATATAGTATCACATGGTGTAAACCAACTAACATCAAATTACTAAAGTTTCTAACTCTTAAGTTTTCTATGCTACACTTAGTACTTGATGAGAAATAAAGTACAATACTTTGTACAAAAAGTACTTTACAAGTATAGAACTACGCTACACTTAGTACTTGACGACAAATAAAGTACAATACTTTGTAACAAAAAGTACTTTACAAGTATAGAACTACGCTACACTTAGTACTTGACGACAAATGAAGTACAATACTTTGTAACAAAAAGTACTTTACAAGTATAGAACTATGCTACACTTAGTACTTGACGACAAATAAAGTACCAGACCTAACTACACTGACTACAACGTACTACTGTAAAATCACTTATTTTCAGGGGGATTAAATTTCGTGGATTTCGGGGTTCACTTCAACCACAAACTTTAATCCCAACAAACATTGACTTTGACCCTTGTTTTGTTACCTGAAATGCAAAATCCACGAATTCAAGTGCCAACGAAATTGTCTTTTTTACCAAAACCCTGAAATTTAGTCCCAATGTAATTAAATGATTTTACAGTAGCTAAAATGTACATGAACAGCCTGAATGTCACAGAATCATCTGGTAGTTTGATGGTAACCTTACCCAAACATGACTATATCATATCAAATACCTTGTAGCCTACTAAAGGTACTCTATATAAGCCAGACCATTTATGGTAATTCATAGTTCTACAGCCTAACATATCTATCAAATCTCAACCAATTGTTGCCATAAACTAATGGCAGTTTTTCAGCATAAGTTACATGATTACTTCAGCATTAATCTTTACTTTAGACTGCAGCAGACATTGTAATTCATAGAAAACAGAGAAATCATGCTATGTGTGTTTGCCATGATGTGTGTAAATACTGTATGCCATGGCAGCAAACTTAGACATCTTGAAAATCTCTGTAAACAGCTGCAATGCTGTGTTTGTCAGTAATGTTCTGTCTTATCAAACCGTTCAATCAAGCAAGCCTTCTTTCATATCTGCAAACATGAATCAAGTGCAGCCCTAACATGAATGACACAATTGTTTGTTTTCTTGCTGTCAAGTCTATATATCATACATTCATAAGGCTCAGATTCTGTTGATCTGGTGTTTAGCTTGAGAAAAAAGTATAACAAATTTCAAACAGAGTCAGAGATTGCCAGTGTGAGAGACTGAAGGCAGTGAAAGCAGCAAGAGAGACTGTGGAAAGCATTAAACACATTCCAGGAATTTTGGAACCATTCCAGCTTAAAGGTAATACTTTTACAGGCACTCACAGTGAAAGAAAGACAATTGCTAACCTTGATGCATATGTTGATGAAATAAAACAAACTTGCATGGCTTGAAGAGGATTTAATGTAACTTATGACGATAATTATAGACAAATAATTATCAAACTAATGACAAGAACTAACGAGCAACAAATGGCTTCTATAGCTAATATAATTGCACAAACCAAAATAACATCAAGATTTCATTGAAAAAGACTGATTTTTGAAAGTTCACCTAAATGCAAAAGCATATTGCAATTATGGCAAACAGCATGTACTTCTTCTAAGTTCCACCTACTGTAAGTCAACACCAATTACCAATTTTTAATCAGTGTACTCACAGCTGAACAGTATCTTTAAATTAATGAAGACCATTAAAGGGCAATAATAAACAGTTTCAGAAGAGGAATAATAGCTCCCTTAATATTCCTGACAACACACACTCAACCAGACAAGCCTGCTAAGTCATAATATAAATTATTCAAACAATGCGTGACCCAGCTGCTTTAGTCTTACTTTCTCCATATAATCTGCACCTCATTAAAGCAGAAACATTGACAAACGAAAACATGAAACACAAATTATTGGTAATTCAATAAGCCTTGAATAAAGCAGGAGAGAGTCTTTAATTGAAATTGTATACGCTAGGGAAACAACCAGGCAGCATTGTTAAACTGAAATAAGCTGCAAGCTGCCCGTGAGCTCCAGTGCTTCAGTCTAATATAAATACATCTGGAGAAAATGGAAAATGGAAGCATATAAGAAGCAAGCCAGACAAAACTTGCTACAATAGATTCTAGTTTTTATTCAAGAAGACTAATCACTATACTCAATGTCAATGGATAATACAACATGGTGTGAGGATTGGAGAAGAATATCATTTATTTTCTCTGAGAAATTCATTTTCCCCAGGCAGAAAATTTCATCAGAAGTTTCTAATATATCAGACTGGTTTCCAATTATCCACTTTGCGATTGATAACATATTTAAACCCCCTACATACGCTGCGGCTCTAAGCCTAACCATGCCCACACCTGCCCGTCTTTTCGTGAATTTCTCAAATCTAGTCTGACAAGCAGTCGTATTCTCTCTACTCTACCTGTCTATTTCCTGTTTTCGGAAGGATTAAATACACCAAATCAAATGACTTAAATATTACATCCGAATAATAGGATTTAAAAAGCTTAAGCCTTGAAAATCTTGAAACCTGAAGCAGATTAAGATTACAATCTGACATGCTCACGTTTCATAGCAAAACATTAAAGTGATTATTTTACATTTAGTAAAAGACTTGTAAGATTGCACTTGACTTATTGATGTAGGCAAACACACAAATACACACTCGGTAAAATATAATAATATACACAAGGAGAATAGGTATATTCTGACTTATTGAGCCAAACAACATCTGCAAAGTATTGAAAGAATACAAAAACAATGTGCAAGTGCAAAGAAGATGAATATGAAAAAAAAAAAAAGAGAGAAGCATTTTCAACTTTTGTAAGCATTTTGTATCACAGAGCCAGCGGTTGATGCCACAGAAGCTCTGATAGTAAAGGGGCCCAGGAGATAGGGAAAGAAGGGTGGATAATTAACCCCGACTGAAATTAACATTTCTGGCAATCATTGAGTGCAGACATCAAATTACTAGCAAGTTATTTGCCAGAAGCTTTCAGAGAGTTTTATTCCTCACACAAGTTATATTGAAGCTAGTTTCTCTTTATACCTCAGCCAGGCAGATTGTAATCAATCCTACAACATGAGCATTGATTTCCAATTCTCAACTATTCCTACTTAGAGAGAGAGAGAGAGAGGCTGAAGTAGAGATCAATCAAGTAGAGTTAATACAGAATGTCTTTGCTTTGTTGGATCGCTTCAATGTTACAATAAACAGATCAGTAATACCAGATTACTATAGTAAATAGACTTCAAAGTTGCGGCTCTTGTAGTGATAAAGGATTTCACTGACTGACTCAAAATGAATACCATACCATGGCAATACCATACTAGTAAATAGACTTGAAAGTTGGCTCGATCTTATGGTGATAAAAGATTTCACCAACCCAAAATGAATACAAGTGAGATTACTATAACATATACCAGTAATAAGACCTCAAAGTTGGCTTTTATGGTGATAAAAGATTTTGCCTACCAAAATGAATACCGCATACTGAATACCGAATACTGAATACTGAATACCATACCCACCATGGTGTGGTGTAAAGATGTTTGAATGAAGATAATTACAATATTCTAACCAGGGGACCTGAGATTAAACCAGTAGACCTGAATGAATGAAACCAAGCAAAGAAGGTATGCACCCCACATTCGGGTACTCCCAAAATGTAGTAAAATGTCATTGGGGCACATAAAATGGTGAATTGACACATAAAGAACTACCGAAGCAAATAATTGTCAAAATTTGTCAGTCTAGAGGCAAAACAGACATGGCAAAGGCCCGATTTGGCTTTTTGCTGATTTTGCTGCAGTTTTGCTGATTTTGCTGCGGTTTTGCTGATTTTGCTGTGGTGCTGCGGTTTTGCTAATTTTGCTGCGGTTTTGCTGCAGTTTTGCTGATTATGCTGCGGTTTTGCTGATTTTGCTGTGGTGCTGCGGTTTTGCTGTGGTGCTGCAGTTTTGCTGATTTCACTGCGGTTTTGCTGATTATGCTGCTGCGGTTTTGCTGATTTTGCTGCGGTTTTGCTGATTTAGCTGCAGTTTAACTGCATATCAATCCTTTCATCACACACAGGTTTACATTCTGATATCATTTATGTTCTACTTTGAAGCAGATATACTGAGCCAGATAACAACTTGTTTATTTAGTATTTCTAAATACTCTCAGACAAAACATCAACAGCAAAACAAAGACAAAAACACTAAAAAACATTTATTTGAAACTGTTTGGAATGTAAATACTTTCTTTGAACAATCTAGTGTTTGGTTAACTGATGAGCGGAAAATGAGCAGCAGTTTTATCACGAATGCATCAAACCAGCAACATTCAAATTAATATGCAAGACAACATCCCACCCACATCTTCTGAGAAATTCATCCTAGAAACTGTTTTCCATTTTCTGGAAAAATAAACACAAAGCAAGTCATGCCTTTAATTTCTTTATCTGTAAATTGGGTAATTACTGAGGAATACAGGAGTCTTGATGATTATCACTTTTTGCTGCAGTACATGCTCTAATACAAGCCCTAGGATGCTGATTGTGAACATGCCCCCCCCCCCCTTACCATTGGTGCAATGAGTCCTGAAGTGCAGATGTTAATTAACATTCCTGACTTAATTTAGAAAAGAGTTTGGTATTTCCACAAGTGTTTGATATTGGTTAATGAATAGTAACGATGGAAAGTGCTTTGGAGTGCCAATGTGCTTTGGAGTGCCAATGTGCTTTGGGGCGTAAATGCGTAAATGTGCTTTGGGGCGTAAATGTGCTTTGGGGCGTCAATGTGCTTTGGGGCGTAAATGTGCTTTGGGGCGCTTATGTGCTTTGGGGCGTAAATGTGCTTTGGGGCGTAAATGTGCTTTGGGACGTCAATGTGCTTTGGGATGCCAATAGACTTTTGTGTTGGTAATGTGTTAATTTCATGAACAGCATAACTTTTTTTAACACCATTTCAAACAACAATTGGTTTGTTTACAGTATATTAATCAACAATTAAGTGGTTGTGGTGGTTATATAACACATTATACTTCACTTTCCTAAATGGGGAAATCATTTTGTTGCTAATACTAAGAGTTATGAGTGGCAACAATGGTCCTGTACTTAACTAAACATCCTGCACTTCTACCAACATGCAATTCTGGTGCATTTCAAATCTGTACACTTAACACAAAAGATAAACAAGTACATATTGTAGTTCAAGCCATAATCAGCAGACCTATATGGCTATAACATCACAATAACCTTAAGCTTTCCTTGAAAAAAAGGTATGAGAAAATCCAACAGGGAAGGCAGCACTCAACCTTAAACCAGCCGAGCACAGAAATCAGAAACACCACAACACAACTACCCTCAGCAATGCCCACACAAACCCATGCCAAAACGGCGACCAAATGTGCCACAACAAGTGTAATACCTAGTAAGTTATCAATTTGGCACAGGTAAAGGTAAACCAGGCAGTTACTTATTTAAAGCCATGCTGAGGTGCTTGTCTTGTTTGAGAACATTTGAGAAATTACCAAAATGAGCCTCATAGTCTTCCAGGGGAAAATTGCATCAAATCGACCATAGAACTTATTTTGCCTTGGTGGTGTTGTTTTGTCTCTGGTTAATTGACATGTACAGGTCTGTATACAAGCAAGAAACAGAGAGTTTGTTTCCATTATCTTACACTTAAACAGTTATTACACAACCAAGCCATGAGACACCAACATATTGCAAGACCATACCAGAGATCATCATCAAATCCCCCAAGAGCAACATACCTATACAAGAGTATATCTGTTCAAAGCCGCTGCTGACTTCCTATGATAAATTCCCGACTTCCTAGATAAATTCCGACATAATATGACAGAAATAATCCATCAATAGAGTAATCTAATTCCCTGTGAATCTTATCTCTAACATGTCAGGCAATAACAGTTGGTGCGTCTTTGTGTATGTTTCACATTAAATCCGGCCACTAACTCTACAGCCATTAAACCACAGGTGAACTCGATTAATTTTGGGAACAACTGGAAAGGTGGTCAAAAATAAAGAACATGTTCTGTGAGAATAATGTTACAATTAAACACCAAGCAAGCATGTAGCACCAAATTGAGAGAAACACATGGATGGACGGAAACCTGTCAAGGTCAATTAAAGAACTGACCAATTAACATGAAAATGGCAGTGCAGCATTAGCGATAAAAATAACTGAAGTCCTCATTGCATTTTTCGGATGTAAACTTCTTAATCAGACAAATTAAACACTTGTACTCCTCACTTACAGAGCATGAATGCGGTCTCTTAAAAACAGCTCTTATCTTCATTTGAACTTAGATCACAGAGATGTATATATGAATAAACACAACTTTTCTCCCATGAGGACAATGGTTGTTTCAGTTTTATACCATTTTTGCGAGGAAACGATGAACACCAGCCGGTTCGTTGACACACTCAGACAGTTTGTAATTCATTTAACAGAGTATCACATATATCATGTACCAACATATTTGTTTATTTGGCATGAAAATAACATCTAAACGTAAAAAACTTAGGATGGCGCAGACTAATATTTTTGCCCAAGGAATATGAAGAGATCTGGAACAAATTAAATTTAAACCGACAACAGTAATACTTCTATTCCCAAATGACTACAAAGATCCAAGTTTTTAGACACACATGGAATTTAAATTTACACTTCAGACAGGCTATGAAGCAGAAATACTGAAATTGCTGAGAAAATCTATGAACTAGGCTAGACAAGTATGTACGTACACAGCCAATTCCTCACTGACTTCAGTATATTGCTTTGCAAGGATTTAGCTTCTTTGTAAGTAGACACACGGGCTTAGATTGCTGTAAGTTAACATTTGTATTCCTCATTATACTTTGTTTTAACAGTTTGAGAAGATTAATATCATCGCACCAGAACATGCCTGTAACAATATAATGCACATGTTACAATTATCCTTAGAGTAACAAAGCTTTATTGAATTTAAAGTGGATAGAGCTATATTCTAACAGTCATTTAATGTAAAAATAATTACTTGCAACGTTTTTAGTATGATACTAGACTACCTTAGTTGCAAATTAAAACTTTGGATGGGTTCCGTGTACTTTGATTCAACCATCGAAAAATAGACGATTCTTATTATTTCATAGGGGGTTCTAGAACACATTTGTATCAAAATGGACAGTTCACATGTCCAATAAATCACAGAGAGGGTTTCTGTTAAAACTGAAGCGAAACATTATCTAATGGATACAAATTAAGCATAATTGTTTTTCAGTTTTTGAAACTTTTTCAAAATATATCGTCTGATATAGCTCTATACACTTTAAGACAGGTAAATTGCTAATGTTACACTATTATCAGGCTCAGAAATATTGTAGCGGAAGGGGAGGGTATTTTAATAATTTTCACCTGAAGAATTAAGCCAATAATTTGATTAATCGCCAGATTCAACTGTCGGAACGGAACGGAACGTACACCAAAATGTTCCACAAGGTATAAAAGTACAGGAAAATGTTTCCTTGGTTCAACATAATCTATGTTATAAACATAACACAGATATCACATTACCAAATTCCAAACAACCCGGATTCCAAACAACCATGGAAAAAATCAATTACAAGATAATAAGCCAGGAAGACACTAGGCTAACTGAAAGCATCAAACAACTGTCAGCAGACAGGTGAAGCTTTTAATCAAAGATTTGTATCAGCACATCAATATAAACGCTGGGAAACTCATGATCATGCTAAACCATACAGATCTGTTATAAATTCCGGGTGTATTTCTCATTTATTATGATTGCATATATTTAACATTGGCAATAAAAATACTGGAAAATGGAAATATTTATGCATTTTAATGTTCAATTATAGTCATCTGCATTAAAGCATAATTATATAGTCATATTAACCTACAAACTTGCCACAAAGCAGTTGTCAAGCAACAATGGCTCTCACCCTGAGCCTGGTGACCATGTTTAGATTTCAAACATTGTGTTGGTGTTAAATTATGGTACGGATAATAGAACTTTAAATGATCATAACTTTGTCCATCATTTGAATGTTTTCATCAAATAACATTTTGAATGTTTTCCTCAAATAACATTTGTGCAGAGAGATTCTTGCTTAAACCTAGAGGTGCATAAAGGAACATGTTGGTGGCAACTGAGGATGAGGCATCAGTTATAAGGTCTTATAATGCAGTTGTGAAGGTAAATCTAACCGATTTGAATAATAACTTCACCCACCTAAGAATCAAAACTTGATGATGCTCAGAAATCTATTTTATTGTCAATACCAATTAAGAGCTGAGAACTGGTGCTTTGTCAAAATCCTATTGCCATATGTTTCAGCCTGATCAGTTTGTAGGCTTTGATAATGTTTATATAATTTGCAGGGCTTGACACTAACTATTTTTGGTCACTGGTCCCCCAGCAAAGAAACGCAAAATTTGTAACAAAACAGTTAGTGGTCCTTCAAGATTTTCACTGGTCCTTCTTAATTTTCACTGACCTCGGACCAGGGGACCAGTGTTAGTGTCGAGCCCTGATTTGTTGGCTAAACATTGTTGCTTTGTTAGTTACTGAGGAGACCTTAAGCATTGTAACCTAATGCATTGTTCACAACTAATAGCTGTGGTTGATGTATGTCCTATTGATTTGCTATATCATATACAGAGTTCAGGGCCGGTATTTATAAAGCATCTTAAGTGAAAACTAAGAATTTTCTTGAAATCTCAAATTTAGTGTATCAGCTAAACAGGAAAACTGATATTAACAATTATTTACATTGTTTAGAAGCATTGTGTAAAGAGCTACAATAATTAAATAGAAAACATGTGTTATTTTTCATTTCTTGTGAAATATGGGTTGCTCAATATTTTCACTTAAGTCAAAATATTTAAGTTTTCACTTAAGATGCTTTATAAATACCAGCCCAGGCTCTCAGTGAATTGTACCAAATTACTATAAGCCATTTGCTATTTGCCTGGATATGTTCAGAATCTACCAATGTTGTTAAGTGTCCATGATAATAAATCAGAACCCCTCTGTTATGATATATTACTCCTTAACTGGTTGTTCTTGTTGAAGGTATATTATATACTGTAAAATCATTTCATTTCGTTGGGACAAAATTTCGTGGTTTTGGTAAAAAAGACAATTTCGTTGTGACTTTAATTCCTGGATTTTGCATTTCAGGTAATAAAACAAGGGTCAAAATCAATGTTCGTTGAGATTAAAGTTCGTGGTTGAGGTAAACCACGAAATCCACAAAATTTAATCCCCCATGAAAATTAATGATTTTACAGTATCTCGAAGGCAGATGTTTCTTATACTTATAATAATGAAGTATAATTAATCATAATCTTCTAACCTGTAGGAAGCAGAAACATAATTAGAGTGTGGTGTTTATGATAATATATAACAAACTGTACTGTCAGGAAATTACCACATGTGGTATCAGAAGAATGTGGTGGCTGTTCATTAAAGGTTAATTTGGCTCTGTGTTTGCAAAGACTGTTTATAAATGCTTCCGTAGCTCAATGGTTAGCACACTTGTCGCTTAGTCCTGTGACCCGGGTTCAAATTCGGATGGAGGCACACATATGCCTGCCATATTAAGCAGAAAGCTGACTGGCAAATAAAGGTTATGCTCGGCTCAGCTAGTAAAACATTAAATCCAGGTGGTTGTTTAATTCAGGTGACTTGATCGAAGCCTGGCCATGAGGAAATTTAATACCACCTGTTTCATAAAGATCAGGGGTCCTACAAATTCCGGATTGACTGCATCCGCAGGCATTTATCTCTTCTATGCACATCTATCAATTTTAATTCAAATGCAGGTATTGGTGAGTTACTTTTAAAGGTTATAAACCTATATATATACAAATTATACTTATTGTGTCAAACTTTAAACTTTACAATTATATCATGGCGTAATAATAATAAATTTTGAGGGCTCAGTGCAAAACTATGGTAACTACATCAATTTATAGAGGCATGTACCAAACTTTTGAACTTCAACCCTCAATATGTTTATTACATTTTTTAAACATTAAGAAACATCTTGATTTTGCACAAGTACATGCCCCATTATGACAAGTGCGTTCCCAAGTTTTAACATGTGATAATAATCTAATGATTTACACTAAACGTGAAACATCCACAGCTCTAATCATCATGGAGAAACATTCGCATCAATCTTCAGAAGCAGCTAAGCCGTCTATGAGAAACAGCTAAGCAGCTAGCATTCCCTGCGCTGTAGAACACATCAGTAGAACATTATAAATACCCCAAATTGATATGTAAACCAACGCTGTCTTCAATCATAACCCAAGTTACTTCCTCGAAAATTGTTTCTGTCAAACAGGCAGATAGGGAAAAGGTTAACTTATGTTAACATAACAATTTCTGGCATTCTTCAATACCCACACTATACTGTATACCTCTTCGATGCCAGCTGAACAGAACAGCCAAGTCAGTGACTTGAATGGTTGCCAGCGAGGAACATACCGTTTTCTGCAGTATTTCCAAATTGCTAAGATTAGCACCCCAACATAATGACTATAGGGTGAATAGATTCAAGAAAAGAAAGCTCACATCTCAAGGTTTCCTATGTATTTCATGCTGACAAGATGGCTGATAAAAACCAAACAGATGAACATTGTAAAAATGAACAGAGAGTTTCTGAGATAATCATGAGCAACAATTTTTGTAAGTATAAGATAAGTATTGAAGATATACTTCAATAAAATTTCTGGATTTTTTATATTTACCTCAAATTCTTGCCTAGAAAGTTATTTTGTAATAATTATTGTTCAAGGGTATTTATCATGTCAGAGAGAAGCAGACTGGCAGTAATAAATATTTTATGTTGATGACAGATTAATTACGAGTATTTACACAAATATTGCTGTTTTATCGTCATGACGATGTTTAACGAGAATAAAGAAATTTAACGAACATTAAATATTTTAATTAGATCTACCTAGGTTGCTGCATCATATCAAGGAGATAACACAGAGTCTTATAATCATATCAGAATGCAGTCTTTTCATTGGTCAATTTTGAATTTTTGAAATTCAAATCCAACCAATCAGATGCCTTAGAAAATTATTAATGAATTATGAAGCAGGATTGCAATTAACATCAGACCAATTAAGTTTAGCTGCAGCAGATGCTCTCACAGATTCTAAGACATTTTTATTTCAATGTGAATAACCCTAATAAAGACTTTTGTATACTGTATAGTCAAAACTTTGGTCAATAATAAAAGAATTAAAACCTGACCGGCAGTGTCGTAATTGTGTGTTCTACTTTTTAAGTTTTTTGTACTACTTCATTATGAAAAACATATAATATTTAAAGCCAAATGAAGTTGAGAAGATTTCCTATTGACGTAAATCGTTCTTTGACAACATCATGACAAATATTCACACCATATGATGGTCACTTCATTAGTTGGCAGCATGATTGAATACCAGACACTCTTTATCACACTGTCTATAAACTTGCGTCCAATGAATTTCTCCGATTTCCCCGATTCCAATAGCGGTTTTTCCTCCGTTTTTTCCTCCGTTTTTTCCTCCGATTTCGTATTATTGATCATCATAGTAGAAAGATAGATTGTCGCTTACTAGATATGTGGTTACTTGCATTATTGATAGCCAACAGTTCTCTGAATCAATGTTAGACACAAATGCTCCAACAGATACTTCAGATTGATTCTCGGGTGATCAGTCAGGCCAAAACAAAAATTGTTTCTTCTCCTTCTCGACCATGGCCAATCCTTCTCGACCACGGCCAATCCTTCTCGACCCAGGCCAATCTTTCTCGACCCCGGCCAATAAGGTAGACTGTGAGGTAGGTTAATTTAAAAAAAAAAAAATTATTGTCAATAATTAGCTGGCTTAGAATGAAAATGTCGTAAGTTTTAGACCTTAAAAGACTGATACATATTTACAATCAGCATCACAAAGCACTTTTTATGAGCCTTCATGAAAATTGCCATGTTGACCAAACTGAAGTTGAAACAGCTTGTTTTACTTTATTGAAAAGTAAAAGAGTAATTTTTCGGACAGTTTTTTCTTGTTTTCTCAAAATATTGATTTTGCACTTACAACCTTTTCATTCTAAGCCAGCAATTTTTTGTTTTTATTTCACATTTTTCTTAGGGTCAAAATAAATATTTTGGATTTAAGGGACTCTTTGCTCAGGTTACTGCAGTAGGGATTAGGGAAACAAACATAAAATATTTCATTTTTGGCCTCAGTCATCGTGGCAATATTTGATTCATTATATCACAAGTTTATATTATGCAGAATAAAATTGCTGCTTTTATTGTTCAATAATTGCAAATTACTCTCACATAAATTGCTAGGTTATGGTGTCGAGACAATGTAAGCTATTATAGAGAAAGGGTGGAAATATCAATAGAAATAATTCAGACACAAGACTGAAACAGCTGCCTTCAATGAGATTCTGAGTGTGGTGCAGTAATGCCGGGTAAAAGAGTAAATCGCTGGCTTAGAACCAGAAGGTCGTAACTACCAAATCGATATATTGAGAAAACAAGAGAAAACTTCGATATATTGAGAAAACAAGAGAAAACTGTCTGTAATTTACTCTTTATAACCTATGGGAAAACACGTTTTTAAAACTTCATTTTGGTCAACATGACAATTTCAGATTTTCATGAAAATAGGCTAATAAGAAGCGCCTTGTGAAGCAGATTTCAAATATGTATGAGTCTTATAAGGTCGTAAGTAGGAGTTACAACCTTCTGGTTCTAAGCCATCGGAATATTGCTTTAAAATGAAACAAAGAACTTGCACAGTTCTAGCAGTTATAAGAATGGTAATATAAATTGTTAAAAGTAAACATTGCTTTAAATTTAAACAAAGAACTTGCACACTCAATGCTGCATTTTGAACAGTTATTAGAATGGAAATTTATAACTTTTGGTATGTGTGTTTTAAAGAGTAAACATTGCTTTAGAATGAAACAATGAACTTAATTGCACAGCTTTTGAAACGGGTATCGGACATTTGAAATGTATTAATCCTCAAAGTGCACATGTTAAATTTAAACTATCCTAATGATCCTTAATTTAGTAACGACATTGATAATATATAAGTATAGCTTGCCCAATTTGACACGAGCCTGACCTTTTGATTAGCATAATTTAACAGTTGATATATTGCCTACATTTATAACACTGATTGTATGTTTTCATAATCGGGGAGTATCACGAAATCGCTCGAGATGTAATACAAACACAAATTTTAAATACCGATATCGCACGATTTGCTTGCGGAAATTGATATATTCAAAGCAAGAACCTTGTAATATATTCTTGCATAAAAGTCAGGTCAGATCAATATAGCCAAGCTATATAAAGTGTAAATTATTTGTAAATGTTGAGGTCCACATGGAAAATAGGGAAACTGAATGTCTCAGCCTTGTTAAATAAAGGCATTACTTACTTACTCACTTAAGTTAATATGACTATACTTTCAAATTATTCTTGACAGCAAGCATTTACATCACATGAGAAATTGTGCATTAGTATGAATAATGCAAAAGCTGCATCAATAAACATTCAACCACTGGGGCGCTTTACACAAAGTCAGCCAAACCACAAACATATCCCTTGTGAGTGTAGAAAGGGATCAGGAGGGGAATGAAAGGGCCGCTCATTAAACATGAACTCAAGATATCCGTTTAATCATAACAAATGTAGTGCAAAATCTGCAGCGCGGCCAACAGCCCCAAAATTTCAAAGCTCTAATTTCATTTGTCAAGGCCCATTGTACGTTGGTAATTGATGGCATTTTACCAATCTGAGCAAATAATCATGCAAATAAACTTCCACTCCATATGAACAGCAAGCGGCAGGGAAAAACACAGGCATGAAGATCACGGAACTGCAGCAATTGTTTAATAAATTTCTAACTTCACAGACAAGCTACATTTCACCGGAACAAAGAATTCTGGGAGAAAACCAGCTTCCTCTCACCTCCTTCCTGACGTTAAGATCTTGCTCCGATATTTAATTACAAGCTTCTTGAAAGTTGTAAGAGATTCCAGCTTAATTTTATCAGTAGCATTAATCAACGAATGTTGGAAGGGGGGATGTTTTGTAATTTGAAGCTGATGTACTAGAGGTTTGCAAGGTTTACTTTGGGGTGCATAAAGACAATTATAATACAGTTCATGTGGGGTCCTTGATGTTAACAAACTGTGACAATTAGTGTGGAAATATAATTTAAGTTTAAAGTCAAACCACAACTATATATATATGCCAACTATTTAATTGACAGCAAATTCATATGGGGTCCTCATAGTTCTCAATAACAACAGTCTACAGCAAAAATTGACTGCATGATTAAAAATTATTTTGGGTCCAGTGTAAAAGCGGAATCAAAAGACAATTTTGAGAAAATAGTTGCACTTCAAAGACCTTATCAAGGAGATAATAACGGAAATATCAGTGAAAAAAATGAAAAATTCAAAATCAAGCAAACAAACTAAATGACCATGTTTTTAGTATGACTTTATTTGGTTATGAACTAATATTGAACCCACATTATATGTTTTCCTCGCGTTCTAGACATTCCGCCAGGGGCTCTTAACCAACAAACCTGCATACCTGTGGTCAAGGTGTGCAAAGTGACATGGCTCATATTCTGTCAATTATAAACTACTCTCCGACAAAACACTTAATTTACCTACTGAATACTTCTCACCTTTCGAACACTACTCTGTGTCAATAACTTCTGACAGGTTTTTATTTCATTATATACCACTAGTGGATAAAAAACATTTTTGATATTGTGTTTCAAATCAGCTAGTTGGGTTCTTTTTAAGAGAAAAAATTACTGTAAGCAATTACTATATATACTAAAGAAATAAGGGTTCTGGTAGCATTTTTTATTTTTGTACCTGCCAATCTGTAATTGTCTTTTTCTGAATGTTATAATGAAAACCTTAGGCTAATACTCGATCACATGAACCTGCATGAACCATTATTAATTGCTTTATTTTTTAAAAAATAAAAAATTAATAAGCATGAAATTATAATATCATATAACAGTGTGAGAAAAATCAGTAAAGACATATTTTATAATAATAATAATGACAATAACAAAGACAAATTAACACAATTTGTTGAGAAATCAATGTGTTTAACAAGACAGAAAATGTCAACACATTTGACAGTCACCCTGTTTGACAGCTTGTCCTTAATGACTTCACACAACTTTCATATATACCACATTATCTGTGCTCGCAGTTAGACCTTGGGTGCAATATCGTAAATATAACAACTGCAGTGAACATTTCACATGTGCTATTGATGTTACGTAATCCGTTTTTTCGACAGAACACTTTAGGCTCTTTCTGGCATATCAACAAAATGAAGGAAAGTAAAATTGGTAGTATGGTTTTAATCTATAAAACAGACAAACTGGGTATTCTAAGTTTGATGTGAAACAAGCTTACAAAAGCAGTGTCTGCTAATTCTTTGCAGATTATTTTTACAATAAATTTACAAGTCTGGCTTCCTCATGTTCGACTTTATTATATGAACTCGGCCATAATTGCATGAAACTTATCATGCATATTTATGATATCATGTATACAAAATTACATGAACCAATAATCAAATAACAAATAATGGAACTATTTAATGGAACAAATAATAGAAGGTCTTATATGCCAGGTTGGTTCTATATGTATGTATATATTCTCTCCTACAGGATTTTCTTATTACCGATAACCATCATTATGATTTAAAATATCGCTGGCTTAGAATGAGAAGGGCGTAAATTCTACGACCTTATAAGACTGATACATATTTGAAATCAGCATCACAGGGTGCTTCTTTAATAAGCCTATTTTCATGAAAATCTGAACTTGTCATGTTGACCAAAGTGAAGTTGTAAAAGCTTGTTTTTCCATTAGTAAAGAGTAATTTTCGGACTGTTTTTTCTTCATTTCTCAAAATATTGATTTTGTACTGACGTCCTCCTCATTTTAAGCCAGCGATATATTGATGAACAAATAAGGATATATTATTACGGTACATAACAAAATTTTAAATATTTTTAACATAACAATATAATAACAACATCAGAAACTTATAGGCTGAGACTGATTTATATATATTTAGACTGGTGTCCAATTTTCAAGTAGAATTTATATTCAAGCTTAAATAAATAAAATCCATATAGCGCCAGTCTAGAAATTATGGCATCACTGCAACATATATCAATGACAGAAATAGAATGAGGCATGGCAGCAAGGATTTCCATGCCATTAGAGCTTTATAACCAAGCAACAATTAACGATACCCAAGAGTTCTACTTAATTGTTAGCACTCGTTAATATTTAATATTGATATCTGATAAATATTTGAAAGGTTGCTTTCGAATGAGTTTCTATGAACACTCTGTGTTAATGTGAGCTAGAAATTGTTGCAGCAGGTAACAATAGAAACATTTCAGTCCTTGTATACCGGACACTTGATCATAAAAAAATTACAACCCCCCCATCCTTTTAATTACAATTAGAGACAGTAATTTCACAATTAATTCCTAATTGGCCTCAGGTAAAAATTGAGATGATACATTTTTTCTGTAGCAATTATAACAGAATTAACAAATCAAGTGCATGATATTGCATTGCAGTTTACTGTTAACAACACAAAGCAGTAATAAACGCAGTTCAAAAGAGAACGAAAAATATATAAAAATTGGCAACTGGCATAGATTTCTATTTTTTACACAAATTGGAGAGAGATGTCTGTTTCATTACATCACCTAGCATAATTAAGTGGAATTTATATGGTATAGTATCTATACTTGCACATGCTACTGTCTCGTTCAAGTGCATCGAAGAATCTATACCATATGATTAATTTTACCCAAGTAGCTAACATTTCAAGAAAATCGTTGTACAGTAAAATGATTGTTATTTGTGGGTGATTAAATTTCTTTCATTTTCATGGATAAACTTGGCCATAATATCTACACCCCAAGAATTTACTGACCCCAAAATGTGAAAACGAGATATTATTTTCCCACTTTTTTTTGGTAAATAGTGAATAATCAACAAATTATGACCCCATGAAATCAATTTTTTTTAAAATCCATGAAAATCTAATACTGAAGAAAAATCATTGATTTAGAAGTATTTATGATAACATGCACTGCAGCCTTGCACAGTTGCGCCTAATGCGCTGTAGATCTGGTGCAGTCAGCTGCACACACGGCCGATAGTACTGTACGTCGACACTTAAGTTTATCTCAAATATTTATTACGGGTTTTACGGTAAAACTTTTTTGGCGAGCTCTCTGTAATTGACTTGATACAAGATAGTAATCAACGAAGCATGTTATCATCAATAATAATTAGCCTAAGTCCCTGAAGGCAACACTGTCAATTTGTGGTAACGACTAGAGCTATAATTTCCAGCAATCTCGCTTATTTTCGACTCAGACATCAATCAGACCTGCTGCAAGTCTTTTTTTTTCGATAATGAATTAAACACTGCACATCATCATCCATTCTACTAGGCTACACACTACTAAATTTTCCAACCAAACTTAACTACACAGTTTATTCCTGTTTCTACACTTTACAATAATAATCTAACCTAAGCTATCTTCAAAATGAAGAGTAACAATTATATTCCCGATAAAGTTATTGGCAAAAAATGTTGAACAGTTATCTAAATAAGACATGTTTATAATTATTCAATAAGTACAGTAAAATCAATCACATGAAATTTAATCACCACATAATATGAAGGATTTTATCATAGAAAATATACAAAAAAAATAGAAGATTAATCATAAAATATATACAAAAGAAATAGAAGACTCATCATAGAAAATATACAAATGAAATAGAAGATTCACCATAGAAAACATACAAATGAAATATAAGATTTTACTTACCACTATTGATGTAGGGATCATACACGGGTGAGAAGCCTGGAGGTTGTAATGCAGGACCAGGTTGCAGGCCGGGTCCAGGCTGTAGCACATGTGTATGATGGTGAGTGTGAACGTGACGCTGAGTAGGCGGCGAATTTGTGAATTCCCGATGTTTATCAAATGAACTTGTACTTGTATCCGTTGGTTTAACAGGTCCCGGTGAAGAGTTCCTAGATTTCGGTCGACCCTTTTCCGATAGTTCATGGATTTTATGCACATTACTGTTATAATAAGGTCCACTATGGCTGCCTCCGTCCCCCTTTTTAAGGTCACTATCACTAGAAGGCAGAGGTTGAATAGATTTCTGAGCACTAAGTTTTTCTTTTTCCGTATCGTCCCCCGGGGGTCGATACCCCATCTGTGATGGATGAATATATCCACCACTACCACTACCTGGGTATCCACTAATAAGGGCCGGGTTCACATTATGACTTCTATACAAGGGATGAGAGGGGTCCAGCCCCATATAATGGGGATTTTGCATATATGATAAGTGATTCACATTGTACGGACTATATGAGGGCGATCCAGATACACTAGAACTGATTGAAGTCAATGGACTCCCAGATTTAGAACTACTTCCCCCTGGTCTTTGTTTAGGGGTCTCCGGGTTCCGTGTAGGGGTCTCTGATCTATGTTTTTCTGGAATGGGAGTTCTAGATTTCTCATCTGAAGTTTTCCCCGAGTCTGAATACTTATTTGCACTTAAATCTCTAGGATGACTATCACGAGCATCCTTAAGTTTTGGGTCAACACTATTAGAATCACGTTTACCACTACTTCCGTCCCGAGGTAATTCCATAGACGAGCGTTGCCCTGAAGATATACTCCTAGATGAATGCTCAATAATTGGCTTTGTACCAGGAGCCTTTGTGGTCAAATTTTCTGGCCTACTATTCGTATCACCTTTTCTAGCCAATTCCATTTTCTTCCTTTCTTCAATCATCTTTTGCTCCTGGTACATTTGATAACGTCTCCTTTCCTCCGCCTTTCTATAATGCTCCTGCCTATTTTTGTCCATTTCACTTTTTAACTCATGATTTTCTTTCAGAATTTGATGTGTTTCATTCTGTTTATCTCTTAGTGATTGATCTTTCATTTTCTCATCACCTTTAACATTATCCCTTCTCTCTGCAGTCTGTCCTTGCATTGGGGATATCATTGCCTTCTGAGGACCCGATTCTTCCCTTTTTGCCGAAGGTGGACCGGAATTATTCTGACTCTTCATATCTGGTCCACGACTCGAATCCCTTTCTGGTCCTTGACCTTCTCGATCCATCCTCCCTGGTTCCCCAGGCTGACCACCACGTCTATGTTGTTCATCCATCATTCTCATATAGTTGTTATCCATTTGTTGCGGGTACCAACCACCATTACTTGCCATATACTGGTACTGTAAATGCTGCGGCAGACTCTGAACATACATTTGATGACACATAACCTGATAATCGTGTAATTGTTGAGGTGACATATTGCTAGGATGCTGACCGGGCATTGGTTGACCTGGCATAGGCTGACCTGGCATCGGCTGACCAGGCATCGGCTGACCTGGCATTGGTTGACCAGACATCGGTGGACCAGGCATCGGTTGACCAGGTGGTCCTTTCGGTCTGTTACCATCTTTGTCTTCGATTTTCTTTTCAGCTTTGTTAGACTCATCAGGAACCTTTTTGTCATTGCTAGACACCTGAGGAGCTTTACCAGGTTCCTGGTTTTGTTGGCTATGCTGAGGAGGAGCATTACCATTGGAGCCAGTACTCTTCTGCCCAGGTGACATATCATTCATTCTATAAGGAGACTGTGCATAGTATGAATACATGCCATAGTGTGACATCATCTGAGGATCTGTAGTCTGTGGTGGAGTTGTCTCAGACTTTTCTTCCTTCTTATTACTATGGTCTTCTTTCTGCTTTTGAGGACTGGTATCTGACGGAGCTGCTGGGGAAGCAGATTCATTAGCATCAGAAATGTCCGAATAAGCGGGACTCTGAACATCATCATTTACTGCTCCTTTATGATTGTCTGGAGTATTTACTTGCAGAGGGGATCCAACTTTTAACAGGTTAGGGTTATGATTTCCTCTGGAATGTGTGAGATCAACACCTTTATGCAAATGAGGTGTTAGAGAATGAGATCTAGATGAATCGCTTGCACCGAGTCTAGAAGCGTCTTTCATGGCACTTCCTTCACGTTTCTGTTGCTCAATTTGTCTATTGTTGCTAGGCAATGGATTGGTTTTTATCACACCTGTGCGCTCAACTTTAATTGCTGGCTGATCAGGTTTATTTTGATTGTTCCCATTTTGAGCACCATCCTTTGCCTTTTTCTTCTGTGCCTTTTTTCGGTCCTTGTTCAAATCTGCTAAAGCCGGATTAATATTCTGAGGTTCACCCATAATGGTGGGCTTTGGTTGTATTGGCTTTAACTGTGGTGACATCTGTGTGTGAGACATCACAGGTGACATGTTTGAGTGTGTGACTTGCACGTTAGACAATACTGTATGGCTGGGTGCCGGAACTATAGGCCTGTTAGGTTTCGTCACACGAGCATCACTGGTAATCTTAGGCTTGATATCAACAAGTTTTGAGTCTGTTTTCTCACCCTGAGTACTTGAGTGTACCACTGATGTCACTACTACTGTAGATGCTGCTGTTGTTGAGATAGATGACACTGATGATTGACTAGTTACTGCTTGCACTGAACTGTTGGAATTTGACACTTGACTAGATACAGTTGTATGTGACGATGATGAAGAAGTGTTTATGGTACTACTTGATTTGATGCTACTCTGAGATCCAGACATTTTACCATTGCCTTGTGTGGATGTATTCTTACTACCATTATTGTCCTTTTTCCTTGAATTGTTACTTGAATTGTTACTGTTATCACATTTTGAATCACTTTTCACACCAGTGTCTTTAGCATCACTATTGCTTTCTTCTTTGTCAGATTTTTTAGCCACACTTTCAACTTTATCTGACTTAGATTTCTCACTATCTTTACTAGTGTCTTTCTTAGAGTCTTTACTCTTTGCTGCCTCTTTTTCTTTTCTCACTGAATTTTTCACGACACTTAGCGGAATGTCTTCAGTGTCCATTTCCTCCTTTGTGTCTTCTACAGTTGGCGTGGTAACACATCCGGAATGAGCATGTGATTGATGATATTTCAAGCCATTTGCATTTTTGTATTTTTTGTTACACTTGGGCTCTGGGCACTCGAGGTAACCCTGAGCATCGGTGGGAGGAGTCTCAGAGTTTGGGGTCGGGACTTGAGAGCCTGACCGACTTCTTTTAGAGCATCGTTGCTCTGCAGAAGAGAGGTCAATATCTTGAGGTCGACCTTTTCGTTTCACTCCACTATTGGATATATCTGATTTTGCAGGACTTGGTGGAGCAGTAAAGGTTTGAGCACTGCTTCCACGACGACCTTTACGTAGTGTTCGGGTATCGTTGACAGGAGTATTGGCAGCACCCCTTCTCTTGCCACGACCTTTGCCTGGTGTTCTGGATTCAAATTCCGTCGGAGAGTCACAATTAAACCTGAAAATACATAATATTGTAGCATAAATTCATATCTTTATCACTAGCAATTAGAAGATTTTCAAAATATTTGGTTATATTTGCTATACAAAGCTAATTAACTGTCCAAAACCAAACAAACCGAATGCACATAATTTCATCAATTGTAAACAAACATATATACACAGTATATGTCACTTATTTCATCAACAGAAACAAGATGTTACAGCTGTAACTGTGTAACATGTGGTGTGTTTCATTATTTCAAGTAATACTGTAAAATCATTCAATTCGTGGTTTTGGTAAAAAAGTCAATTTCGTTGGCACTTGAATTCGTGGATTTTGCATTTCAGGTAACAAAACAAGGGTCAAAATCAATGTTCATTGGGATTTAAGTTCGTGAACCACGAAATCCACTAAATTTAATCCCCCACGAAAATTAATGATTTTACAGTATACTTTAAGTATGGCGTTTTTCATTATTTCCAGAAATATACTATAAGCATATAAATGTCAGAAGTCATACAGTCAGATAAAATAAAAGACCCAATGAAATCTACAATGTTTAGTGATTTGTTTTGAAGATGATTGAGAGTGTATGAAACTGTGAAAATCATCTCCAGGGCTCTCATTTTACTGGGTTCTTTTGGGGGTGGGTGGGGTTTTGGTAAGGGGCTTGGGCGAATTTCAATGTTCAGTAATGTTGTGAAGTTGTGAGTATTGAGAAACCATGATCTGAATGTTATTTCAGCAGGTATAGCATCAATATGAGATATATACATGATTATACATGGTCAAATGGTTAGTGTGTTTCCATTGGAAGTGGGGGGTCAAAGGTTTGAATCTTGACGAGAGTCAGTTTGGAATTGATGTGATCGGTTGGTGAGATACCAGCTAGTTTAATGATGTAAGCTTGAAGTTTACTTAATTACAATTGCAATTGCTAAAGGCGCATATCTAATTTAAACCATTTCAATAACATCTACTTCACATGGATATTTGAAATACTTAATATGCATACTCATACACAGTCTGTACAATTTTGAACACGAAAAAAAGCTAATGGGACATACAAAGATATCAGAAAGATAAATCAAATTGAATGAGCAACTTCAACTACACATCATCTGTCACCATTTATATACCCTCGAGTATATGATTAATTTATTCCAATACCGGGCCATTCCTATCCTATCTCTAGCCGTATCTATAAGTACCATTTATATTGCTGTCTTGTCTTATTTGTTAGACCTTGTAATAAACATCAAATAATCCCCGACATTCAGTTATTTAGTTCAGCCATCCTAGAGCCGTTATTTGGATATGCTCCCAAAGGCAAACTTACATTTTGACACCAAATTGAATGAGAAGTTTCTAAAAGTTGGATCAAAATATGTCTGTGGCAAAATTATTAGCTCAAAATCAATCTTTAGCCATTTTAACCATGAGTTTACAATGATTCATAGTCAATTTAATAATACAGCCATAGTTAAAATGGATAACCAAAACTGGGTACATTATAAATCCAAAATTTGTTATCTTGGATTATCTTGAGTTATTTTAATGTTTTCTTATTTTCCACTTTTGATTTTAAGACTGATGATGGCACCTTTCAGTAAAGATATGAATCCCAATAAATGTGCATATAATCGAGTAATTTAGTGTTCATCACTTACTATATTGTTAACATCTTAGATTTCCTACAAATATTTAATTATTTTAAAGGAATTTATGATTCAAACAGAAAACAAACAAAAAACTTGAATAACACAAATGAAACTGCAAATTATTATATTGTTTAATTAAAAACCCAAATCTCTGGCAGCTACAGTACTGCTAGTAATTTAATTTTCTTAAAGAAATGTAACAAGAATTACTTGAGATTTTAAAAAAAATTATCTCAAATTATCTACAATTACCCGTTATCTAGGCCGCCTATTTTCTTTAAGGAAATAAATATAAAATGCCCCTAGGGGAAAACACTGAAAAGTACTGAACAAGCATATACAATAAATTATTAGAGCATTTAATTTATAATAACCAAACCTATTGATATTGTTTTATCTCATAAACCATTTTTCATTGACACATTTTTCAAATTACGCAATATTGCTGTCACGCTTATCAGTAAGATAATCTTTTTAAGCATACTGTAAAATCATTTAATTCTGATGGGATGAAATTTCATGGTTTTGATAAAAAAGGTAATTTCGATGTGATCTTACTTTGTAGATTGTACTTTCCAGGTCATAAATACAAGGGTCAAAATTTTGTTCAATGAGGTTTGATTTTGTCGTTAATGTGAACCACGAAATCCACGAAATTTAATCCCCAGGAAAATTGATGATTTAACAGTATTATCCTACATACCATGTCATGATCTATAAAAATGAACAAAAATGTTCCCAAGATTATAAATATGCTGAGTAGAAAACCTAAGAAACTAAGATCTATTTGAATAAATAAATAAATAGCTCATGAGAGTATATGTGTTTCTGTATCAACATACACCAACTAAGATTCTAATCGCAAACAGCTTGCAGGCAACATGATGTATTTTTTTACTTCGTAGTTCTAGCATTATAAATTTGACATCTGAAATTTTTGGCAGATTTTGTCAAGATTAGCGCTACGTTTTCCTTCAACCCACAGCATGTTTAGAACATATTAATCATCAAAATAGAGAGTAGCGAACAAGGCATGAACAAAAAAATATTGTATTCCGGGATTATATAAACAAATATTGCTAAGATACACAAAATCATAAATATTAGCTATGATCACTCCCATATGATATACAAAAATTGCTAAGTATATGAATAGTTACCTTTAGTTTTTTAAAAGTAAATATAAGTTTACATTTGAGAGGAATGTTTAAAGATATAATTTATCATCTTAACGGATAAAAAAAATCATATAAACTCATAATATGTCAAAAAGGCTGGCTATTGTATGCTGTCGTATAGTCTCTCTTTTTCATTTATAATTACGAAATGTAGAAATGCAATATTTTCATTTATTCATATTTATTTCAAACTTTCATAAAGGCTTGTTTTAAATTAGGAATTGCTCTCTTTCAAACACAGGTAACTGTATTATTGATAATAAGAAAAATATTTTTGTAAAAATTACTTTCTATACAAATTTTACAATTTTTTTTTGGTACTTTTTATGATTGATATACTTACCTACAGTTTCAAATTATTTAAATCATAATATAGCGTAGAAGGGCAAGAGTCCAAAAATTTGTATTTGTAACAAGTCAAACTGATTTATCAAAATAAATCATAATATTTCCTATTTTTTAACATTATAAAATGTGAAATTGATACTAAAAAATTCACTACTTTTAATTTTTCATATTCATGAGCATCTGTGATATGTTTAATTCCTGAGCTAATCAATTGCTAATTAAAGAAATTTTTATGTTCAATTTAAACCTCACAAAAGATGCAAATCCTACCCAAAGAATTAAAAGCATTCCCAAGAGTAATTAAATAAATATCAAGTTTTCTTCATCACAATCAAGGATTAAATGGTATGGCAGAGGTTTTTAATCAAAACAGTAAGGTAGAGACTTTATAGCATATTATAGAAATATACATCAAGTAAATTAAATATGTTTTATCTCCGCCTGTTGACTTTAAATCATGTCTGTATATCTCTGTTTATCATACAAAACAATTATTTATTTAAGACCTTTTCCCAGTGTATAACTGGAGTGCTTTACCATGGTACAACAACTCTACGTCTATTGAAATACCTATCATATTTACCCACCCTTAGGCAATTATAAGGCTTTTCATTGTTGATTGCGGCTATAATAATCGCAAAACCGTGTTACATACAAGATAACATAACATTAGTATGGTGGCGTGTTCGACAGTACAGCAGACTAGATAGCTGCTGTTTTTATCTCCTTTATACCTAAGATTAGACAAAAAAATACGCCATTAATCAGATTACAGCCGAAATAACAATCACTAGTTAAATTAAATACTTATCATGATGACATATATATTTGTTTTAATTATGCTCCAGTCTCATCCGATTTATCCATTAACTTTATCTAGATAATTATTGATATTGAAATCAATTGTGCCCTAAATGCATTCAGTAAGCACCAATAATTAACCTCATAACAAACTTTAGATCATTAATTGTTTCGAAGCTCGTTGATTATGGTGTAAATTTGAGCACTATAACGTCCTAATAACGAATAAAATCAGAAATCTAACTGAAATTTTCTTACCAGTCTACAACCAGTTTGATGTCAGTCTAGTGTCAGAAACGAAACTGGCAATAGACTGACTGGCAATAGACTGGAATCAGTTTCTGACACTAGACTGGAATCATCTGCCAGTCTGATGCAATTTAATACCAGTGTAAAACCCTATTGCTCTCAAACTATTGTCAGACCACTGTTTTATTGTCAGATACATATCAGTTAAATGTCAGCTAGGTACCAGCTTGTTGAAACATTAACAAACCAACCATTGATTCTAATGATCAGTACATATGGTAATACATTCACAATTTAGCTACTATGATGGTATTCACAAGTCACCTGCAATGTGTTTATATTGAATGTGATTTTCTTCGATGAAAGGAAAAATACTATCGGCATTTATAAACATAGCATGCCAGTGTAGTCATGATCACTAACGTCTCGTTAAATGGCCTGCTAAAAGTGTCAATTTCAATCCCGATACAAAAATTATGCAGTATGTCAAACCGTAAACGATTCAGTTAAGTTACAATAATACCGAGGACTTAAGTAGAAATGAATGCGATTTCTGATTTCGTTTGCTGTACAAATGTATTCATTTAACGCCATGCAGTCAACGTTTACTTTTATATACCTCTTTCTCTTCATGACAAGTGAAGTGTGTGTTAGCGACGATGAATATCGCCTCAAGGCTGTAACAATAATTAAACAACACTAGGTTTCCTTCATCTGAACAGACAATCAGCAAATTACATTAAAATGACAAGTGAACTTCTGACGACCATAAACGATGCTAATCATAAACTGTCTCCATTATAGATTTGCATTCATTACAGCGTGAGACGTAACAATAATACGTATAACAAAGCACATTGAAATATACAATGAATCATTTTACCAACTAAAATTTGTAATTTGCGATTTGCGCTTTGAATATTTTCAGTTTACTGTTCATATAATGCTCCACTTATTTGACGTTCAGGTACAACTACAACAAGGACATTTAGAGCTAGAGCTATCAGTTTTCCAAATTCAGACACAGTGTCACACATTAGCCGTAAGGGTTAAACATACTGACTCATTGAACAAAATCTTTGACCTCGCTCAAACAAGATTATAAACTGACAGGCGCCATAATAAGTAGAAAGTCATTCAACTATTTACAAAAAAAAATCCATTAACAAGGTCCCTTCAGTAGAATACCAGGGTATAAATATGCCCTCTCCACTTAATTATGTGTTAACATAACAAAAGTGTCCCTTAAAATGCATACCATTGTGTACCATTGACATTTACGAACAGAGTCGTTACAACTTTATAATAATGTTTTTACACAGAATAAACACTCAGTGACATGAATAAAAAGTTAAAAGGATAGGTCAAATAAAGCGGTAGTTAATGTTTACATATTTACTGAACATTTTCTCTTAAAACAAACTGAAGAATGAAAGGAGACAGATTTCTAACAAAGAGAAAAATATGTTCAATGTTTAATGTTAGATAAATACCCATTTTAAAGCGATTTTGCAACAAAGTTAATGAAAATACGGACCAAGCTTTTGTAATATTCCACTAACTTGCTGGAAACTTGTGCAAACATTTTAAGGCTGGGTCACATATTAGATTTTCGAGTCCGCTAGGTCATCAGGTCCTTAAAAGATCTGACCAGTTTGTTATTGAACTTGACCAGTGGACACTAGGGGATACATTAGTAAAGACTGGACCTATGAGTAAAACACATTAAGTCAGAGGGTAAACAAATTAATAGGAAAACACTGATAGAAGACTTACTATCAATTCAATAAGTAAATTACTAATGAGGAAACTATCCCAATAGAAAGAAGAGTAGGGACTGTGACAGTCAACTCAAGTAACACCCAGCTAGATTAAACATAGTTTGTCTGACAGACAAGCTTATGTTTACAACCATTATCATTTAACTTTGAACGGACTGTAACTTAAGCTATAGGATAGGAACAAACATAAACCAAAGACTTGTGTGAACAACCGTTATTTTTTAACTTTCCACAGACTTTAAGCTTTAGGATAGGAACGAACATAAAGCAAAGACCTGTAGCTGTGTATTATGGGTGGTTGATTCAGGGAGAATAAACACATAGTTTAGCACCATTTGAATGTCATTTAATCAGTTCTGTACACACTCAATATTAATACCTTCTGATCATAGAGAATCATTCAATTCAATAAAGCATGAAATGTTTTTGATACAAATTCTTTAAACGCTATATAGTAAATATTAGTTAAGATAAGATCGGACAGCTGTCTGCTCCAGGTTAGGTAGAAGTTTCTTTATTCACAATAAAACTGCTTTTAAATGCGCTCTACCATATCTTATTGTAGGTGAAATGAATCAGCCAGTAAACTGATGTTTGCATTAACTGATATCAAAGGGCAACTTGAATATCTTTACAAACCACAAATAACAGCCTGGGAGAAAAAAAATCTAAAAAATCCATTTACAAGACCAAGTGAAGATGGTCTTTCAAACATTATAGATAATAACTTGTTCATTGACAGCAAAAATGAGCTATCAGCTTTCTTATTTCATATGCTGATAAGACGTTTTGATGGTCAAGGAACGGTTAATATCTACTAGCCGTGTTCAAATCGATTAGCTGCATTTTAATACAGTCATATTAAATAATTAATTTGTGTAAGATCTCTCAAGCAAGTTTTATTTAAATGCAAAAGTCTCATTAGAAATGTTCCATTATCCGCCACCAATATACATCTAAGGTTTTGCTGTACTGTTCTGTATACAGATTAACAATAACATAAAAGCTGTAAAATTAATTGCCAATTGATTAGTTGTAGCGAATATCGATCAGAGTCCATATTAAATTTAAAGTGGCGAGCCGGTATAGATAAATCTTGATATATATGTATAACAAATCTAACTTCAAAACCCGTAGACATCTAACTAACAAATCTATGATTTTTGACAACTGTGTTTGACTTGCCAACAGAGTTTTTACAAAAAAAAAATCATCACAAATGTTGAATAATCTAATAGAGACGTAATGCTACACGGACTTATACACCGAGTCGATTTTATTCCCTAAAAAATTCCCTCAAAGTATATTCGAAATTTCCACAGTCTATAGTATATAGACATGAATAATTCAGCTGTCTAGTCTTTCTTCCTAGCATTTTCTTTATAGAAAGTGACATTTCTTACTCAACTGATAGGTTACAAAACTTTAATGCTCTTTCTACTAAACCTATGTTAGCTTGATGGGAGATTTTATGCAGACGTACAGGCGATACAGTATGGCAGGTTTTTAGATCGACTTTTTTCTCCTCAGAACACGGTACTTTATAATTCTAGTCTCTACAGTACGCTCTAAATTTAGAAACCTTTAGCAAAAATCAATTTCCATAAAGAAAATACGAAAACTACGGTAGATAAAACATATATGCATAGCCCTCAAAGCAATCACATAAGTTTAAATTCAAAATGTATAATTTTTTGGCAATTTTAAGCTAAGCAACGTCAGTTAGCATTAAAGAACTCGTGGTTTACAGCAAATCGTTTAAACTGTAAATTACATTTATAGTTAAAATGTTTGCCAGGAGTTTTAACAATCAATAGAAAACATGCGATGGATTTGAGACCATAAACAGTGTAATTTGCCAATTTCTACGTCAGAATCAACCTCAGCGTAATGTAATTATTCAGCGGCACAGATTCTAAGTTACATTAAACACAAATGATATTACATTGCACGACACATAAAATATCCTAGCTGGCATGCCAGGAGAGAGAGGGGTAGCGGGAGTGATTTTGAAGCGTAAAAAAGTTTGATTGTTCCACCCTATAAATTATGTTATACTGCATGGAGGGATTGAAACTGCAGAAAAAGCTTTAATAATATGAGAATCATTCCTATATAACGAAATCATAAAATGCAAGTTACTGATTGGCTAACAGAAGTTTAAAATTGACCAATGGTTAGCAGTTAAAATATGTTTTGTTAATCATTTATTATTTAAATTCATGTTGAGGCACAATGTGTTGATAAAATGGCCAATGTCCTCAAGCGTAGATTCAGGGAATGTCAATTTTTCAAAGTTTTCACGATTAACTACTACGATATCTTCTACAATGTTTTGGCTAATTTACGTACAACTGTCAAAAACATTGAAGCTTTTAAATTAAGGTATAACAACAGAACTTTACTGCAATGACAATCAATACCATTTCAAAACCAGACACATGATTCATCTTCATCATTATGTAGAATCTGAGAAATTTAAGATAATAGAGTCTCTGTGGCTTACTGCTTTAAGTGCGCTTGCCATCTATTCTGGTGACCCGGATTCAAATCCGGATGGAGGCACAAACATATATGCCTGCCATATTTCAGCAGAAAGCTGACTGGCAAATATATAAAGGCTATGCTCAGCATTATTTTAATACTGAGACAGTATTAGTATTTGTTACTTTTAGGTCTTGGGAAAGGAGCCAAATTGGCCCCCCATCCACCTGTATAATGTTATGTTGTTATTATAATCTCACCTGGGTGGAGCCCAGTCGTGACGAGTAGCATCTAGCAATGTTCCGACATATGTTTTACCACGCCATGTGACGTTCACAACAAGAACTCCTGTAAAAAGAAACAATCAAGGTTTTACCACGCAGTTCATGTGACATCATGTGACATCATGTGACATCTACTACAGGGTACTGTTTTATCAAAGCACTTAATTGTAAACTTAAAAGCTATGTTCAAATTTAAACTCTTTATAGTAAATTCTTCAACAACTGTACATTTTGGGAAATACATCAAACAAGTTCTTAGTTGAATGATTATTAATCTATTACTAATCCATTTCCTACACTTCGAAGTTGCAAATATTTAAAAATAATTGGAATTTTAGCATAAATTGAAGATGTTCATTAAGTGCTTTGATAAAAAGGCACCAAGATGTATACATATAGTACTCAACCATTTATTTTAAAACAAGCCTAGCTTGGCACTTAGTGCCTCGACAAGCTATATAATATACAGATAGATACAAAATTAGAACCTAAATGCAGAATAGTTTGCAACCAACAAGCTAAAAACACTTGTTGAATAATAAACTTAAGTAGCAATGTTGAGTTACCACAAGCATCCTACATTTTCAAGATGGCCGACGTGTAATTACAGCCCCATGCATGCAAATACACATGTGCAGCAGCATATCAATTGATATTATAACAACTACAGTTAATATATCAAGTTGATTTCACATTTGAATACAAAACTATAATGGTTCATCTAGGCTTGTTCAATTCCTTCTTATCTTTAGGCAAAACTTGTTACAGTGAGGCAGTCGATTTTAATTCCCAATAAATCTCGGAATTTTATATCCCTAGAGTCTGTATCTGTTAATACATCAATTTTACTTCCAAAAGCCTTGTCGACATAAGGACACCAAACTTGATTAATTCAGTTATGTTTTTAATGCAGACAAATTTCATGCAAATTCAAAAGCTTTCCGATTCATTGCTTTTAGCATGAATTTAAGTTCTTTACATGTAATATCCACACAGCAGATTCGAGCACGAATACTAGTCTTCTAAGCAATTAATATAAGTAACAGTAAAACACATACAGTCTGTTCAAACATAAATGTTTCAAACATAAACATGAATGGTTATAAACATAACCTTGTCCATCAGAAAAACTATGTTTATCGAGATTTAACTGGGTGCAACTGAGTTAAACGTAACCCATCCTATTCTTTCGAATGAGATTATTAAGTTACCTCAATTGTATTTAACTTATTGAATGGACATGTCTTGTACATATACATGCCAGAATACATATATATTTTGTATATCTGAAGTTCTGAGTAACAAACAGTTGCACAATAAGTGTGTGTATTGGCCTCCCTCGGTTAATATTTTATTACTTTAGTATGACACAAATGACACGAGTTCTTACATCCATAAATCACCTTGACAAGATTCTAAATGTTAATAGACTACAGTCTAACACGAGTGTACCCCATCTGACAAGTCGGAACATAAATTTAACGTTGAGATTACGCACATTAAATGTCAACATACCGAAGCAACTGACGGCAAACTCGGCAAACTCGCTGGTAAACTCGCCAAATGTCGGCAAACTCAACAACTATGGAATGCGATTATCAATTTTCGTTGTGGCTTTGTCTATACCGTGATTAATCTCGACCAGTGTATATAATAACCAAACAAATAGATTTTATAATAGAGCTGTTAAGTACGGAGCGTAACAATGACATAAAGCAATGATTAGATTAACTAACCCGACTTAACTAGTGCAGTGAAGTGCAAATATACAATTAATACCTAATCCTAAAGCTAAATATGGACTATTTTGACAAGAGCTAATCTCTAAACTTCTATAATTTTTAAATAGTTGAGAAAGTTAGGATTTAATGGCTGTTTGGTAATCTAAACTTAACATCAACCTATCGTTATTGATGATTGATTTTTAATTAACGCTAATTACAACAAATTGTAGCCCGAGGTTACTCACAAGGTAAAACATGATTACTTTTAACTCCCCCACAAAAACAACACCTGAAATTTCACTAATGCACATGATGCATGTATATATGTTAATCTTCAAATCTCATGTATTGAAACCCCATATTCGTTCCCCCTCCACAATTTCTTTCAAAAAGCTGTCAATTTTATCATAATTACCTCCCCCCCTCCCCAGCAGAAAAAGGTGTTCGATACTAATGCAACCATGCATTTACCGATAAAAAGAAGTGCTAATTGTGCTAATTGATCATTTTGTCCTACTACGTCACAAAATGTGGCCATCACTGAGGCACACAATGTTAACCTTTAAACAATTGGTACAATATAACTATCATAATATAACAATTAATTATAGAGGGAATTATTTATAATCAATATAAATACCAATTATTTACAATGGAGAGGAAATGTAAGCTAAAGTATTTGATTATTTAGAAGTTGATCAAATAAATGTATTCAAAATTGTAATAAGTGTTTTATTTTGACTCAACTCTGGGGTAAAAATACAATTATACAAAGAATACTTCTGCGTTCGGCCAAAACGTTTTGTCATTGATGTTTAAAAAGTAGACCCTGGGTTTCATTGTAATTGAAAATATTTGAAAAGTTTATTATACCGGGTAAGTTAATCTCATTGGCTGTCAATAAATCATGACAGCCTAAAAACATTTCAGAATTTCACAACAAGTGTTAATATTATCATAACTTGAAATTTAATCACACTAATGAAAGTTTTGCTCATTAATTATTGTTACAAAAAGTGTACATGGTTATTTAACAATATGCCAGGGTTTTTTAAGATTTCAATTGCTTTGTTAAAGTAATTTATCAAATATCACATTAAAATTTCCAAAAGAAAATTAAATCATTAATGAAGTACAGTAAGCTTGTAGGAGTTGGATCCTAAATGTGATACATACAGAGCATTGACTGATGGAGTTGAATTGCTGAACATTTAAATTCCCTCTAGTGAGAATGTTATGGAAATAAGCACCTTCATTATAAATGCACAATTGATAGAATTGCATTGCCAACATAAAACGGATCTAAATAGGGCGTCATTAGCGATAATTAAATATTCATGTTAACTGATGTATTTCTAATTATAGATCTATTTAAATGTTTGAATGAGATGTGTAGAGTGCCTCAATCATGTATAGTGGTACATTCAGCCCATATACCGGTACATTCAGCCGTATCTATTTAAGCCAACCCTGCATTGCAGACACCTCTATATTTAAACTGTTACCAAAAACTGTCATACAAATAATAGACCTAATAAAAACGGCTAAGCCCTAAAATAATATACCAATTGTTTCGCCACCCCCACTAACTTTTGACCTGCATTGATGTCAATAAAGGTTGGGAAGGTTAAAAGAAAAATATCATATTTACATACAATAATGAATAATGATCACTAAATGTCACGGGTAGGTAAACACTCTGAGGGGATGTCCCTTGTAGCTAAACAGAGGTAATTTCCCGGGTAGCTAAACAGAGGGGATGTCCCTAACGTAGCTAAACAGAGGGGATTTCCCTAATGTAGCTAAACAGAGGGGATTTCCCGGTTAGCTAAACAGAGGGGATTTCCTGGGTAGCTAAACAGAGGGAATTTTGCGCATTACTAAGCTAAACAGAGGCGATTTCCCGGGTAGCTACAGAGGGGATTACCCGCAGAAACAAACAATAACTTATTTTCGGCCTAATATGTCAGCGGGCCCGTATCCAGATCTTGAGAGGAGTGTATAACAATTACCACACACACTCAACATCTCTCAATTAGTTCTCAAGTATTTCTGTTCAGTAATAACCACTTTACCCACACTCAAAGGGAAATATATTCTAACAGGAAATCCATCCTAATCAAAACCACCAAGTGACACAGAGATTGTGAAACCTGACTACAATACACAAAGGTTATATGATGCACCAAACTGCACGTTTTAATGTTTTATCATAGGTTCATTTGAGGAAAGTAATAACCATTCATTTCCCTAATAAAAACAGTTTCGTATCATGAACTACCAATATGTTTGTCATGTCATTTTACATTTTTTCCCAGAAACAAGCGACACCAATATCGGTTTATTAAGTAGATAAATTAAGTAGATATTCGCCTTGTATGTCCAGCGAACATTTTGTGCCCATGACATTTACAAAACTAAGCTCAGAGTACACTCATCAAATTAACAGATATGCACACCTCAAAGATTCTGAGAAAAAAAGCTTATTACAGATATATTCGTTTCTAAGCTCACTATTCATTAAATCTTTACATTGATAAACAGCTATTTATAAATGATGAACAGCCATTTATAAATGATAAACAACTATTTATAAATGATAAACAACTATTTATAAATGATAAACAACTATTTATAAATGATAAACAACAATTAAAAATATTACCATTTTCAGACTCGTGCCAGACAATCCCTTCCAACGTTACTTGAGTTCCGGGTTCACACGGACCGAGACAATCGGGGTCGGTAACCACGGCGACATCATGTGTATCTGTTGAAGCATCATGGGATACAAGATTTGACGATGTCGCTGTCATGGCTGACACAGATGAACTGGAATCCATCGACTGAAACGAGGAATGAACCATGGTTAGTAAATCCACAACCAAAGTTTTACCTTTATAATATTTATATACTGTAGTTGACCATGCAGTCCAATCCCTTGAGCTGTCAATGGCCAAATAAGGCATAAAGACAGCACTCAACTTTTATATTTGGAATCTTCTGTATACCCCTATCCTCGTTTGATCAACATGCATCTACGTATAAAAGTGTTAAATACCAAGCCTCTAATGTGAGGGGATGGCTGCTAAGCATAGCCATATATAGCCCACACATCATTTTCAGTTTATTAGCAACATTTACACCACAGGTAACTGTATCATTGATAAAGGCTAAAATAAAAAATCTTTATAAATTAAAATAAAAAATTTACAACAAACATTTTTTTTGCGTTATCAATGATTACAACAGTTACCTGTGATTAACACCACTGAGGCTAAAAAAGTTAATATGTTATAAAATGATAATTTCCATATATGTTAAGAAACCGAAAAAAATAACATGTGAAAGTTCAAATGTAAATTAAAATGTTTTGTAAACATTATAATAATTTTATGTATGACAGTCACTGAATGAGTGTGAGTTACATGAGAACAGTTATAAACATAAGCTTGTCCATCAGGTAAATAACGTTTATCTAGGTTTAACTAGGTTTAACTGGGTTTAACTGATTTAACTGTAATCTGTGCTAGTCTTTTGAATGGGATAGTCCCCTCATTAGAATTACTTACTGAATCAACAGTACTGAAAAAATACTGACATACACCCAATAACTATTGATCGAGATAGGATCTTTTTTCTTTTCATTTCATTTTAAAACTTTTACGGATCAATTCACAACTGTATAATTAAACACAACCCAGCCTACTGCTCGATCAACAGTCTAGTTGAATTTATAATGAAACGAAATCATCATGCACTGCGGCCGGCCGATAGTACAGCAGTTCAGCGTAATTACGCTGATTAAATCAAGCCCAAGGGCTATTTTCATTTTTCGATGTCAAGTAGATCTAAATATAATAGCCATTGTGTATGAATGACAATGAATCGGACACATAAAAGTTTATATGTACAATTTGTCTCCCTAACATGTTTATTTGCTTTTTGTGTATTTATTAAACCTATATGAAGCTTCGGATTATCAGCACCGGACATTAAACTCTATTGCAATACACACCAATCTATTATCTCTGATTGTATTCAACATATCGCTGGCTCAGAACAAGGAGGTCGTAACTACCAATTGCAAATCAATGTATTGAGAAAACAAGAGAAAACTGTCTTTTGGTCAACATGACAATTTCAGATTTTAATGAAAATATGCTCATAAGAAGCGCCTTGTGAAGCAGATTTCAAATGTGTATGAGTCTTATATTAGGTTGTAAGAGGCAGTTACGACCTTCTGGTTCTAAGCCATCGATATATTTCTTAACTCAAATTGAGTGGTTTTGTGCAAGTTTCTACAGTTTATACGTATATTGGATACGAACATGTACATGATTGAGACATAATAAATCTATCTTATCTTATATACAAAATGTGTAAGTCTATAAGTTCTAACCATAAAACTCATGTTTCGCGGGTATCACCATTGCTTCACTACTGTTAGTGAATTATACGTAGACTTACACCTTTTTTTCATTCGTTGAAAAACTTATGATATGACATACTTAGAATGAGAAGGTTGTAAGTGACCTCATAAGATTAGTGCATATTCCAAATCTACATCATAAGGCACTTCTTATGAGCCTATTTACAAGAAAATCCGAACTTTAAAAAGCTAGTTTTACTATAAAAGAGTTATTGTCAGACTCTTTTTCTTGTTTTCTTAAATATTGATTTTGTAGTTAGGACATTGTCATTCTAAGCCAGGGATATGTATACACTTTACATCACTGAATGATCAGCAACAAAGGCATATGAAGTTACACACACACACACACACAACACACTCCTACTACAGAGCATGTATCGGGTTTACACATGTATATGCGTTCAACATCGACATATAAACATCCAAGTTAAAAAATCAAGCTAAAAATAAAACAAGCATGTATATATGTGTTACCTTTTTTCTCATATCCGAAAACTGTATTAAACACGATACACATTCATTAATTAAAACATTAAGTAGATTTAGACAAATATAACATTTCCACTGTTCGAAGTTAACTGATTATAAACAGTCCCTCAGTAAACGTACGTCCTTCAGTCAGTCACATGTACAAAGGGTATCACACAGTACTACAGCTTTGTGTGTCACATATTCCTGATCAATTTATATTTCATACTTGATAGCCCACGCTATAATATCAACGCAGACTGGTTTCAGTGAAATTGAAAGGACCGACCAATAAACATTGACGGTATAGTAAAGTATAGTAAGGTTAGCAAACACACGTCGATTTTCTACCCTCCAGCGTTATAATACATTTTTGCACCTATCACGACAATTTAATCGACAATGACATTGAAAACCAATAGAGCCTGTCAAGTTTAAACAGTCAATATTATACGTTGTAATCAGCAGTCATATAGCTAATCATTAAGAAAATATGCAATAACACTCAAGGTTAAGTTTTCATTAAGAATTATGATCCATTTTCAGTTGTTAGACTTAAAGATAATCAAATGATTATATTCTCAACCAAAGCAAGATAAGATTAAAGAATGGGTTTAAAATTGCCATCCAATTTATAAGGGAGAAGTTTATAAACAATTTTTAAAAAATTGTCATTCAATTTATAAGGGAGAAGTTATTAAACTATTTTTTAAAAATTGTCATCAAATTTATAAGGGAGAAGTTTGTAAACAATTTAATTAAATGAATATTTTTTTTATATTATTCATTAATATATAAAGACCAATTAATTAAAGTCATTAATTTAAGTTTCACGAACATTTTACAAAATTAATATTTGATGTCTTTCAAGTTTAATTTCATATGTTTTAAAGCATGAAAAGCATGCAGAAATTGTCAACTAAATACGCAAAAAATCATGAAATTAAACTGTATGCTTTAAACTAAAATGTCATTCGAGTGTGTTTTCAAGCATGAAATTAAACTTTAATACCTTTTAGCTGTCTACAATAAAAGTATTGCATTTATAAGTACTACCAGTATAATTATCTGATTATTTAAGTGAGCTATCTTAGGCAACACACCTCTAAAACAGCACTTACTTGTAGGTCAAAGTAACTAAATTATTGTTGAAACAATTGTGTACGTTACAAAAATTACTATATATCATTTCAAATAGCACAACTGTTTTCAATTAACTAATTCAAAGTCAAGTGGGATGTCTGACTGCAAAAAAATTCTCAACAATTTTTCAGATATACTGTAGGCCTTCATGACAGCCGATTAACCAAAGTAGAAGTTGTCAGAGTAGAGCCAGTTTCCGTGGATAATATGGCAGGGCTTTTTCTCCTTCTTTAGCAGGGGCCATTTACAGGCCCCTAATTCCCCTCAGGAAAATTCTTTTAGATCATGCAGTTTCCACCTAAAATCAATGCTTCATGCCAATACTAACTTACCTTTCCAAAATGAATCAACAATTTCTCAAGGCGGATTAAAAATGTTCAATACAGCAAAGTTACTATATCCATACTTACTTTATATATAGAAGTCATATTAACTGCTCAATACTTATGAAGATATAAATTGAAGCATTGTTTGTCACCAATTGTAAGCTGATAGAACAACGACCTATCTATTACTAACAATCAAACAGTGTACGTCACAATGTTATATCTTACTTTGTTTATTGCACTAAGGCGAGATAACACTAAATCTGCCCTAATCTGACTTTATCACGTTAACTCTGAACCTATGTATATATGTGTAGTATACAATACCTTATATTGACAGAACAATCTATATGTACAAATAATATCTATTTAATCTATTGATTACCCTATAGAAAAAATCACTGGGAATCCCACTGGGATGAGACTGGGATCCCACTGGGATCCCGCTGGGAAAATTGGTCGGGATCCCGCCTCTCCCACTGGGATGAGAGGCGGGATCCCACCGGGATGAGAGGCGGGATCCCACCGGGAAAATTGGTCGGGATCCCACTGGGATGAGAGGCGGGATCCCACTGGGATGAGAGGCGGGATCCCACCGGGAAAATTGGTCGGGATCCCACCGGGAAAATTGGTCAGGATCCCGGTGGTGGGCAGTGTTGATTTTTTACCCTCAAAATCTTGTGCAATTTTACAAAAAACGGTTAGTTCTTTGGTATTTCTTACCTTGTCACATGGTCAGATACCATGTTAGAACAATTAAAGGCAAGAACTCACCAGTTGCTGATAATTTTTTTTTTTTTTTCATGTTCAATCTACAGATGAATCAGCTTGTTTCAAATAATGTCAAGTAATATTTGATTTCTTATAGGAAAGCTTAATTAATATTTTGTTGTAATTATGAATTTTTTATTATGTCAAACTAATTCATAAATCTTTCTATTTTTATAATAATAATGATATATTACTTTGCTAACATTTATTTTAAAAGTGTTTTTTTGGGACTTTAAAAAAATATATATAATTTTTGTAAAAGGGAGATAATATAAAAGTGTGAGATAATAACATGAGATCCCACTGGGATGAGAGGTGGGATCCCACTGGGATGAGAGGCGGGATCCCACCGGGAAAATTGGTCAGGATCCCGGTGGTCGGCAGTGTTGATTTTTTACCCTCAAAATCTTGTGCAATTTAACAAAACACGGTTAGTTCTTTGGTATTTCTTACCTTGTCACATGGTCAGATACCATGTTAGAACAATTAAAGGCAAGAACTCACCAGTCAAACTAATTCATAAATCTTTCGATTTTTATAATAATAATGATATATTACTTTGCTAACATTTATTTAAAAAGTGTTTTTTTGGGACTTTAAAAAAATATATATAATTTTTGTTAAAGGGAGATAATATAAAAGTGTGAGACAATAACATGGTTGACCATAGTCGACCATGGTCAAATGGTCAACCACGGTTGAAAACACTGACCATGTTAGACCATGGTCAAGCTTCAGTCTGTCTTTTCTCACCATGGTCAAACGGTTTATAAAACATTTTTCTAGCTCAAACTCTAAAAAAAAATGCAAGTTGGCTAAAAGGAAAAAACAACAGTCAACAAAAATAAGTTCAGTCTAAAATACTATTCAGGTGGGATCCCACCGGGAAATGTACTTGGAAATCCCGGTAGGTTATTACCGGGATCCCACTGGGATGAATTTCCATCCCACTGGGATGAATTTCCATCCCACTGAAATGACAACATCCCACCGGGATTAAGTCATCCCACTGGGATCCCGCAGGGATCCCAGTTCAATTTTCTGTGGGGTAAGTACATATTTATAAGTCTTTAGAAATTCAGGCAAATTATTTCGAATTTTTATTGCAGTTATATATTTAATTGTAATGAAAACTGTATTATTTAAATTTATTACGCAATAATATTTTATGGAATTTCTTTTTAATTAAGTATTCACCATGTTTGTTGAAATTGTTTGTTTGCGTCAACTGAGGCACAGAGTGAGTCGAAAGTGTGTCCTTTTTTTTACGCTGCCAGATTGGAAATTTTTTATGATAATCAGACTTTGAGGGAAGTGGCAGAAGCTGTGAAATACAAGGGATGTTGGCGTGATACCCTATAATATACTTTTTCCTAATATACTCCTTGGTTCTTTAACATGCCTGACGTATGCAGCGCAGATACATGTACACAAAGGACTCAAAAACCTCTAGATGTCTGACCACTTCATCAGTTAATCTAGGTGAATTTCAGAAAAACACTGAAAAAAATATTTTTTTAAATTAAAAAAGAAGTGCCCCGGTCAAGAATCGAACCAGGGACTTCGCGAACTATTAAATCATTACAATTAAGTGTTACTCACAATCTTAGGAAAAAGTAATACCAAGTTATTTTGATCATGAGTTTAATTTCTTTCATCATGATTACTTAGAGGGATCAGCGCAAAACTATAGTAACTACATCAGCCGCATACCATAGTTTTGTACTGAGCCCTTGATTTGGTCTAACAAAAGGAACTTTTCATTAAATGGTTTACCCGTAACATACCCAATCACCCAACACCATGCTCACTATACATTCAACCAACTAGACTAATTAACAAAAACATAGTCATAACACATAAATACTTAACGATAGCGCCCAAACGGATCGTTAAGGTACCGTACACACTCATTTAAACACAGAGCACTCCATCTTCTACTTTCTATCTGTTTAAGTAATTAATTTCTGTAGCGTAACACAACTATAGACGCTTAAACAACCGTGTTTGTTTTCACAAATCGATACTCATTAACATGATGGTACGTATCCACGATGGAATCCACCATGGAATTCTCAACGCTGGCTCTTCCTGGCGGAGACAGTAAAATAAATCAAGTGCAAAAAGAATAATGAGTCCATTACAGTCCAATGAAATTAATTAATTGAATAATGAGTCCATTACAGTCCAATGTAATTAATTAATTAATTAATTAATATGAAAATTTGGAAATGTTAAACTACATTATAATATCATGTTACAGCAATTTCTGGGTGACATTTCATTCAAATGGAACAATTGATTTATAAATTTTGAGGCTATGTTATATTAAAGTTTACAGTTTTAAAATTAAGGTTGATAATTAATTAATTCAGTTTCTTCAGGTAACTGAAAACAATAATTTTTCCCATTACGTATTCAGGATTTTCTGAATACCATTTGTAACCAAGAGCCAAATCATTAAGTCGGACCTATGTATATATGTTACATATTGTAGTTCCCTCTTCTTGTAATATCATCCAAGTTTATTTGATTCACACACTTTATGACACACATAAAACGACCCTTTCAAGTATGATTCAGTAATATATGTATACATTGTAATAATACTCAGACTTCAATGTGTGGTATATCAACAATACAGACTCAGTGTGGGGGATGGTATACAATTTTTTTCTTATATATCAACAATAATTTCTCCCTTTTTGTTTAACGCAACAGGGATGTATCTTACTACAGTTAATTCAATGTTAAATGAGAAAGGTTATAAACATTTGCTCATCCAACAGGTAAAATATGTTTATCTAGGTTTAAATTGGTATTACTGAGTTCACTGTCAATCCCTGCTATTTATTCAAATGGGATAGTTCCGTCATTAGTGTTCCTTATTGAATCCACAATATAAAATACTATAAAGTGAGATAGATCATTTGATGGTTTAGAACCAGAAGGTCGTAACTACTACTTATGACCCCTTATAAGACTCATACATAATATTATTTAAAATCTGCTGCACAATGCGCTTCTTATGAGCCTATTTACAAGAAAATCTTAAATTGTCATGTTGACCAAAATGAAGTTTTAAAAACTTGTTTTCCCATAGGTTAAGAGTAAATTACAGACAGTTTTCTCTCGTTTTCTCAATATAGCGATTTTGTAGTTACGACCTTCTCATTCTAAGCCAGCGAACTGTTGCACCAAAGGAATGAATTAACACCAGAGTGAAACGGAGAATCATGTAACATATGTAGGCTACTGTGACAAGCAAATGTCACCGGACACTTCTAATTGACACATTGATATATGTCATAACCTTTAATGTACATCATATCATGGCTTAGAATTAGAAGATCGTAACTACCAAATCGATATTTTGAAATAACACAGAAAAACTGTCTGACATTTACTCTTTACTTAGGGTAAAACAAACTTATACAACTTCATTTTGGTCAACATGACAAGTTCAGATTTTTATGAAAATGGGCTCATAAGAAGCGCCTTGTGAAGCAGATTTCAAATATGTATGAGTCTTATAAGGTCATAAGTAGTAGTTATGACCTTCTGGTTCTAAGCCATCGATATATTGATTACACCAGCCAGGTGTAGTGTAAAACTACTGTAAAACTACTGTAAAAAGCTTGTATCTCCAATATACAGGGAGTTTTTTGTATTAAATACAGTAAAACCTTGTTATCTCGAGGACAAATTGGTACAGACAAATACTCGAAATAAACCAGGAGCTCGACATATCAGTGCAATAATTAGTATTACAACATTTAAAGCAAGTTTAACTGGTTACTGAGTATATACTTGTAATAGGAATGGCATTATAAAAACCACTGGTCTCCTTCCGAAATAAACAACAGCCCCTTCCTGTTTTGAAAAAAATACTTTAAAAGCATAATTGCAGTTTTCCCAAAAAAGACTATGTAATGTGGGTTTACATATAATATGAGTTAATTAAAACAGATATGTCTCTTACCTTTTTATGTCTTAATTTCATCAACATTATAATATACTAAATTAATCGAATTTATTCAAACACATGTATGACATACTCAAACACAGTACATGACTGTGACCACGTCTGAATGACAAAGAACATTATGTTGTGTCAATGAAGATCAGACTTGCCAACATCCTGATCCGTAAGAACTTAAGTATACTGTAAACTCATTTAATTTTCGTGCAAGATTAAATTTCATGAATTTCGTGGTTCACTTTTTAACCACTAAATCAAATCCCATCGAACAATAGTTTTAACCCTTGTATTAATTAATATTACCTGAAATTCAAAATCCACAAATTAACGTCCAATCGAAATGGTCTTTTTTACCAAAACCACGAAATTTCATCACATCGAAATTAAATGATTTTACAGTATATAGTTTCCCTACTCAATAATGTGTAAAACACTCATTTATATGACTTGTATATTAACCTTCTGACCTTCACAGACTTTTGTAGTTACTTTCCTTTGTCTTTATAGTTTATACCAAAGGGAAGAAAAGTTAAAAGTTCCCTACTTCCTAATTGAAGGCAGACTACTTTATCTCACACACAAACATACAATATCATTCAAGTGGGGGCCAAGTGAACCAAGTACTAGTGATCCAATCTGATAACGAAATTAGGGGAACAGAGATGTATTTCTCAGTTAAACTGTATCATATTACATTACATACATCAGCATGATGGGTGGGGGGATATTCAGATTTCTTAATATTCATACATATATCAATATAACCAGAATATGCAAAGGAGTTAGGAACACTCTCTTCACTTCGTATGTCCACACTTTTTTATCATTAGCAAGACTGTGTTCAATAAACACTAATTATATGCCCTAGTGGTAGCCTAAAAAAATGTCCACAATTGTTAAAAGCTAAGTCAATCAACTTGAAAGTTTTGTGACTGATGGACGGACAGACAAACGAGCAGAACTGTGAATGACTGATTGCCTTCGCATCAGTAGATGTAAGTGAATAAAAAGGCAGATTCACAAAGATGACTCGCCAGTAAGATTACTCCACCTGAACAGATCCTTACCAACAGCCACATTTTAATTTACAGTACATTACCATAAAATGACTGCACTATAACTTACCATAAATTATCTTATAAAACATGCCTTTTTAAATACCACAAATAATCTGCAACACTGGTTTTATGATAATATGTGTTAAAAATACAAACATACCACGGTAACCTGAGAAGATTCTGTATACCAAAAATAATGAAATATTTAATTTAAAGCATCTTAACTGTTGTATTATTAATCATATAAAAAGATTCAATGTTGTACAAATCACATTTGTTACAAAATCTGGATACAAATAGATGTTGGCATTTATCTCAAGAGATTTTAGTGGTAAATATAAAATGTATTAAGTGAGCTGAGTGGCATTCAATATTATGGTTTACTATAATGACCGTCTGGTCTGTCTGCATGACAGTCAAAATATATGGCTTTCATACATGATTGAAGAGGTGTGTATTTGTGTAAGACAAAATGGCAGCCACAGAAGAACATTATAAAGAAACTCATTATGACTAATCAGTTCAATATTTTAAATTCAATGGAATTAAATTATCAAAGACTTCAAGACTTTGTTTCCTATGATTTGCATGGTTGGTAAAATAATACCAGTTTAAACTTCCAAAACTCCTGAGAAAGAAGTTATATATTCACAATCAATTAATATTTTAAATAATATAAGTAAACCCCCATCTTGATTGATTGATTGAGGCACCCATTGATTGTTTGATTGAATGTGGGGAAAATCTGGTAGTAAATCACAGGTACTTAAAAGAAACATCACAACAAAAGATACATAAAACTTTAAGAGCAGCAAGCATCTAAGAATACATTAATTAGGCTTTTTTCCAATACACAGCAAATTATCTACAATGAACATTCTCAGCCTACTGGTGGCCAGACTGAATTATTGAAGCAGCTAACAGCTAACAGGCTAAGACGATTGCAGGTTAATTAAATCCCAATTAAACCCACATGCACTGTAACACATGCAAGATAAATATTCATGATATGTTTTCCTGTTAATTGTCATTATATTAATTGGAGCACTTGTTACCTGAGCGGGGCAAAAACTTTTAACTAAAATACCGACTTCTCCCCTGATGTCTTTATCTATATCATAAAACAAGCTAGTCCCTGCAGTTGTCATACTGTTGATAATGGGATAATAAATTAGGCTGGCACGTTGCCAACTCGTAGCCAATAAAATACCATTCAAACAGCATTTCCCAAGTCAAGCTATCTAAACATGAAATTATCAACATTTTTTGCCAATCTTTCTGTATACAAAGAACACGAGCTCTTCTGTGTGTTTGTGTGAGAGTGTGTGTGTGAAAAAAAAACATTTCATTAATTAAATAAATCTGGATACTGGAGTGCCCCGGTAATGTAGCGGAGAAATTTGTATAATTTGACATTCATAAAACATTAACACAATACAATAAGAGAATGAGAAATATCACTGAATGGACAATTTATAATACACCACAAATTACCACAAATGACTTCGAGTAATAGCTTCTATTATATATATACGTAACAATGTAATTCAATTGATATCACGTTGACAAGTATTTGACGCACTGACATATGATATACTTATGTAACGTTACTGTAGTGCAGTAGTGTAGCATGTGGCACAATAAAATAACGTTCTCCAGCAAACTATATAATTTTCTAACAATAGTTATTGTATCAAATTGAACAATGATAAGGGCAATGACATTTGATCTATAGTCTATATTAAGACTTGTAAGTTGTAGTTTTTATAACCTTCAAAGACAGAGACGTTGAAAGGCGGAAATAATAGATTTCTTATGAGCAGAGACATTAAATATTTAAACATTCTGGTAGGCTTAATGCAAGTTTATTGGCATGTCAAGTTTATTTGTACTCAGAAACTCATTGGTTCGGTTCGTTTCTATCTAGCATGTGTGCGCAGCAAGCTTTTAGTACAAACATCAGAAATTCCTGAATTTGCATTTTTATCGAACACGAGTAACCGTTGTGGAAAATAGCCTAATGATTAAAACCAGTTTGGTCATTCATTTAGACTTTAGATTTGAACATGTATTTTCACCAACAGTTAAAAAAACGCTACAATTATAAGAAATAAAATTTCACACAAAGTAAAAAACTATTAAAGTTAGTACCTTTTCTTTATCCAGTTTAATCTTTTTCATAGGCATACCAGTGGATATTCCATCTTCCACTTTAGCATTAAATTCATACGGGTCCGGTTTTCCGGTTGCCGTTTCACCAAGTTTAGGTTCCATTGCTCCTGATTGAGTAAATAATCCTTCTACACCATTTAAACTGGACCCAGCACTGGTCCCGCTCGTGGTTGATTCACTTTTAGCCAAACTTTTTGCTTTATCCTTCTTCGCCAGGGCCGATTTGGATTTCGGTGACTTGTCTTTATCACTGAATAAAGATAATTTTCCAGATTTATCTGTTAACATTCCATTTACACCCTGCGAAGACTCGCCCGCTTTACAGTCACTTTTCATAAGGTCAGACTTGTTATGCTCTTTTTTATTTTTCTCAGCCTTTTCTACATTCTTACGTTTTATTTTCATTTTTAAACCTTTGTCTACTGTTGCATGATGTTCAAATGAACTCATGTTGTTTAAAAACGTCAAGCACAAGGGTCAAGCAAATTTCCTTATTGAAACGGAAATTTGCTAATATCAAATGATACCTTATCATCGGTCAATATTAGGTTCCTACCCACAAATCAATATTATATCCAATAGTTAGCACACATACCATCACTAGGATGAATATTTCAACCACTTCTAGTTAAGATAACCCATAATATCAGTGGTTATTACATCAATATAACTATACATAATACTTGACTAATCCCATTAAAATCCAATCAAAGATTTAAAACGCAACATTTTGTGATACAGATGAAACTGCCTTGTTCAAATTCAATAACTCCGTATTAAATGAGTTTTATATTACACAAGAACATATTTCAAAATATTAAATTTTGTCTGAATAAAATGTGTGAAAATATATCGCTTTCCGTTATTATAACATCCCGTACAAGAGTAATCATCACAGGCGTGCTGTTCTCACGGATACACTAAACTCCATCAAAATAAATAAAGTACACGAATTTCCTTAAAACAAAAATCAAAGTTGGAAAAAACACTCACAAGATATTCCTTATTCCACGTGATGTTTGCACTAACAATAAACATGCAAAAAGTGGAGAAAAACTTCGATTTTCTTGCACAGAAACTGCATACTTTTCTCGCGTTCTTTGTTCGACTGTTCAGTAGACGAACAGGTCAATTTACATCGAGAATTTCATGTGACCAATGATTGCCAAGGGCGAATCGCTGCTCAGCCAATCAGATCGCTTGTTTTACTCGCGCTACAGTTTAGCAGGCAGAAGCGTAGTTTACTATCGAGTAGAGTATTGCGGGTTTAAATTACCCTAATTGGATTGCATATTGTTGTTTAAATTAATTATTTGAATATTCCACGTCATAAGGATCGTTTAATCTCAAATAACTGCGCGAAGTATCATGCCCGTGTGACGTTTTATTGGGTGACAATGAACCAATAACTTACATATTTAAACTTATTTTTGGTAGAGTAGGTTTGTGAATTCATAGATATGCATGCATTTATATAGCAAATAATTTTAAATTAAAATTCAGTAGAAATCTAGTAAATCTTTAACGTTATAAACCATTGAATTAAAATATAATTTGCATAGTTCATGGACTATCATGGGAAAATAATTTTATACTTTACCATAGTACTTTCAAGTAGGGCCTATTAATTCAGATATAGGCCCCTAGTCTACGTGTTAAGGTGATTGCTGGATGTGACCAGCGTGCTGATTTTATTATATCCAAATCTTTGTTATATCTGTTTTAAATACTTAAACAATTATTGATTCAATTTCCTCAATAAACACGATTGAGAAGAGAGGGAATTATGTACCGTCCGATAAGAAATGACGGAGATTTATAGCCACAAGTCTTTGTTGCGTTATTTCTCTATCAAAGAAAATGGACTAGCGCTCGATAGAAACGTTGAAATTGCTGTTAAGACTTCAATTACAGTGTAGCCCAGGGGGTTTGTTGGCAAGTTGGGATTATAAACGATGAAATATGATAAAATATCTGCTCGAGTTACTTGTAAACCTCTCTCCCTCTCTCTCTCTCTCTCTCTCTTTGTAGGGCATTATAACATAGGAGGCGACAGCTGTACAGTATTTTGTTGAAATTTATAACAACACGAGCGATTTTCGCTATGAGAACCTGACGCAAAAACGCACACAAACACACACATGAGTCGTAAAGATAATTTCATACACGCAGTGGAAAATGTGAAATGCAGATAAAATTGCTTAGTTTTCCACGGCTACGCTTGTAGCTTGTAACAAAGACACGAATACTTGCTTAGAATATGCGCTACAAACCAGAACACATGTCATACTATTCCCTAGACAGTTTTAATCGTGTTGTTACCATATGAAACACTGCTATACTGTTTATAATATTGCTGAAATGCAGAAGTAAATATTGCACGTGTTTAGTTCAGTAATAAACTAGAGCTTGGAAGTATTTTCTGAAGAGGTGTGTGTTCCTTTTCTTAGCTTTGTAGTTGGTTAGACAAAGACCTTTAGAACCCGAATTGGTCCGTCCGTCTGTCCACTGTCAATGTATAAATATGTATTGTGCTAAGAAGAGGGCTAATTAATAACACAGAGTGAGACCATGAACACACTGTCCTATCCCGTTTCAAAGTCATCATGACGCACATGGGTATTAAAATGCGCACCTACATTTAGCAGTGTAGGGTGTTACTACACACCAGAATCTACTTGATATAACACACACACTATATGACAACTGAACTAACTGATAAACCTGTCTAAAAAGTCGATAATCGGACCACCTGTTGGGACCCTTCAAACTTATTGTGTTTATTGAATAGCATTGTGAAGTGCAAAACCAAAGATAAAGAAAAGATCATCTTAAGATCTTTAGCAAAACAGTGAACATGCCTACTACAAAATGTACTTGAAATGTGTTCGTTATTCCAAGGTAGGTTTACTACTAAGGTGGACTTTGTACGAGGTTTGACTGTTTGCACAATACATATCGTCTTTAACTCTTTTGACTTAACAAACTCGTCCCGACTTTAAATTGTTATTCACAAACCAATTGCCTCAGGAGTGTTTGAAAACCAGCAGAACGTTATAGCTCATAAAACAGCATTATATAAATGTTCTCTATTGATTTACCAGGCATCAGCAATAAAATATATACTTAGACATTAGTATAATCATAAAATGGTGGCATGTGCAAGTAGCTTCTGTACCACTCAATGACAGACAAGTGATATAATGTCGATTCCGTAATTGTGGCCGATGGGTCTATGTTAATATGCCGTGTATAGTTCTATTGCGACATGAAGTCTGTAGGTTTGCAGCCAATAATGGACGATTACATAGGCTCATAAATATTTCAGAAATGAATGCTGTCTAGTACCGATATGTGATTTACCGCCACATCCATCAAGATGTGTCGTAAGCGATGTCTTATTTGGGCATGGTATAAAACCGATGCGAAACTGAACGGATGCAGAATTATCGTTGTAATCTAGAATTATTTTCTGGAGAATTTATTCTCATTTCCCATACGTTAATTAGGCAGTCTAGGAAGGTTTTAATTTCTAATTGCACTGTTTCTCTCGGTATGTATTGGGAATACTTACTGAACTCAATATGGCATTGACATGAGAAAGAGCAAGATTATTTCCCAAGATGATTATTGCAAGTTATAAGAGTGCGATTATATGACTCCAATCAGATTGCTTTTATAGAGAGCCACACAACCCAAAGCCATATTGGTTGCCCTAGTAATTTAAAATCGTGGTGGTGACATTAAGATGCAAATGAGTTTCAAGATTACTTTTGCTAATTTTAACTTAGAAAATCGGGTCAAGACTTTTTGTAGGTGGTTGTGGCCATAAGCAATCTTAACAAGCAAACAGTTCATTATAGTATCAATTATTAAGTGGCTAAAATAATCTTTCCACTTGCAGTCCGATTCGTGTCAATTGTTATTGATTTTGTTGAAAGCTCTTTGTTGGATACCTTCGTGGATGTGTGCGATTGGCCCCCGTTGTTCGCAATGACTCGTTAATTGATAGTCTATGCTACACTCAAATAATATCAAATAACAACAAATAACACTATTTGCTTGGCAAGACCTGCGTTTATTCAGTCAGCTAGTATGCGAAAAGCACAACACGAATGGCATGTATACGTAAGGTAATTTGAAATTATGATGTTGTAACTTGGCATATACAGAAATACAAGTAATATAACATGCCCAAAATATGCGTTATTTAGATAACCATATATCACGTTATATATCTCTATATTTATGTTTATAAATCAGACGTAAAAGAAATGCGTATCGACTCGCTCAGGAAAAACCAGAGATGAAAACCTTTTTTATAAGGAAAAACACTCTGGAAACCTGTGTCCGTTTGTCCCATACAAATGTATAAATACATGTGGTGTCGATCGCTGAATGTTGGACCTCATTCTCATCACAAACACAAACAATAATATAAACAATATTGCAAAACTCTGTTTACAAATGAATCCGAAATGTGTGCAAAAACTCGACATTTGTAATAAAATTATGCATGCATGTATTGTCATTATTTGCTCTGAAATTTCCACTTGAGCTTTCATCGTACGTCATCGACTAATTATGTTGCAAGCTATACATTTCACCATTGAATTGGGTTATCAAATTAAACAAGACGTGACCTGACTGACTGAAATCGTCTGGTAGAATGACCAAAACTTCATATCAATACACATTTTTCAACACAGAAAAATCCCGTGAAAATCAACCGACCAATACCATAATCACTCTTATTGAATCCGTTACGCGTTTAGACAAATATTTCACGCTATTACTATCGAAACGCGTGAAATAAATATTAAACACGGCACGCAAGGCGGCAAGATGTTGCCAAAAGAACTGAAAACGCGTCGTTCCAAATGAGCCGCTTATGACCAGACGAATCAATAGTTTGTTTACAAGCCCCAGAAGATGTTTATCTATTTTAGCATTAACATTTGGTGGTTAGTGCACGATACAAAAGATACTCCAATTCCGGAATTGTATTTCTTTTTTATCCTTTTTTAGGTGGGGCTCGTACCCTTAACCGTTTGATGAGTCAGTAGCGATGCGCCACTTGACCCTTGCCCAAAAGGTAAAAGCATCAAAGACGGGGATTCTTTTACAGCAATCGATTTATAGATATACATGTATAGCCTAATGAATGTAGATATACAACAAATATAAAAAACAACAACATTTTTTTAAAATGTAATGTCCACTTCTACACTAACAAAATAACAGAAGAGGGTGCTGTCAGTTTATATTCCGAACGACTTTCATAATTATAAATAATAATCATACTACTGATGATCGACAACTTAATCAGTCGAATGCAGATACAATAGAAACTGTACGAATGCAATCGCAATTATTTGTCTCAAGTAATCCGTATTTTATCAAAGCATTATTTAAATACGTCGTAATTTTGATGAAAAGATAAAGTTCTCTGCCATCCCCTTTAGAAGTTGATTTGAACATAACCCCAAGCTTTGTTGAGTTGAACACAAGATGATTGACTCTAGAGGATTATATACGGAAAAGGGATAATGAAGCACAACCGGATGGCTGTATCACATAAACTGCAACGTCTCTTCCGCGAATCCGGAGGCCTTTGTCAGTTAGACAAGGACAAAATCGTTCTGATAACCATGTACTTACGACTACGACGATCAAACTCAAACAGTGACTCGAACTTGCGGTTTAGGCTGGTTATGTTGAGTGCTGCCTTCCCTGTTCGATTTCTTCATACCTTTTTTGTACAGTGGTGGGGTAGCCAGTTTAAAACAAAAAAATAACGAGAAGTTATAACAAGAGCAGCATGTTTGAACGCCTCGTTGTATAAAGTTGACCATCATAATTTCAAAAACACAAAAAAAACACAGGAAAGTATAATTGAGAGTATGGTGGTGTGAAATCGACTACTGGTCAAACTGGATAGCTTGGCCAATTTGACCCGAGTCTGCCCTTTTGATTAGCATAATTTAACAGTCGATATATTGCCTACGTTTACAACACCGATTTTATGTTTTCATAATCGGGGAGTATCAGGAAGACGCTCGAGATGTAATACAAACACAAGTCTGAAACACCGATATTGCACGATTCGCTTGCGGAAATTGATATATTCAAAGCAAGAACCTTGTAATACATTCTTGCATAAAGGTCAGGCTCAGATCAAAATAGCCAAGCTATACATGTGTACATCAGTAAGATCACATGTAGTAATTTCATCGCCAGATTCAGGTGGTATGGAAAACGTTCATTACATAGAAACTGATACTGAATGTGAAATGAGGGTTAATGTACTATGAAACATAAATTGTGGACAGTTCACAACTTCACACAGATGTGTGTATTAAACCGTATAATATACAATTTTTGATATCATATAATATGAATACTTTCTCGCCATTTAGCACCATGCTGTTTAAACAATTGTATTATTGCTGTTTTGTAAAAAGTCCTTTTCAGGACTAAATATGCAAATAAACTATTTTGTATTCTACAATCAGACAGCATGCTCTACATCATCATGCATACTTTATTTTGCACGCGATGTAAACTTACAGTACAGAAAGGCTTGTTCATTAGTTCAAGGAGGTTGTATTGTTACAGTATAATTGGCTATCAAACCACAGACACGTGATGTAGCATATTAAGAACTCTAAGCTCTATTTAACAGTATGATGGTACTGATAGTTTAACGTGATCCCAACATTCTACCTAAATGCCGAGTATAGCCTTTATTTGCCAATCAGCTTTCTGCTGAATATGACAGGTATATGTGTGCCTCCACCCGGATTTGAACCCGGGTCGCCGGATAAGGCGAACGGTGCGCTAACCACTGAGCTACGGAGGCCATGAGTTGTATTCACATGTATAAGAGTTCGGAGCAGGTCAATATGTCTGTACGTTCTAGTATGTAATGAATATGCTTCGTGTGTCGTATTGGCAATAAGATGATGGATAAATAAAACATTTGTCTGTACTTCAAAGTCTTAACAAAAACCAGTTCGCAAGCTTTACAGCGCTTTCGTAAGAATAAAAGAGATAAAATTAAACAGCTCTCCAACTTTAATACAATTTGCTCTCACAATCTTGTTTAAAGTATTTCGGAGGCGCCCACAGGGGCGTGAAGAACGGTGTCTTTGTGATAACATAATACTATCAACGCAGATCGCCTTTGCCCTTAGGAAAACAAATATTTGTCAAATGACAAGCTGATAAACTACTTTCGACGGCTTATTGAAGACCATTCTTTAACGTTACAATCTTGCTGATACAATATGGTAATTTTCTGTGTCTGTTTTTGTTATAGCTAAATCTGAAAATATTTTTAACCCACTTGTCAAACAGTATCGCATAGGTGTTAGGAAATGAAGAAAATACTTTGTTTAACAGCCTAGCTCTAGCCCGGTAGCTTTTTGAAATGGACCAGAACACCGGAAAACGCCTGTAACAACAGCTAACCATTGTATAAACACACGACGTGGTTTCTCTTTGATAATACATGTATATAATGTATTTGATTATTTGTACCGAGTACTTAATTTATTGTATATGTTTGGCACCTTATCGGTCTTGTTATAAGGTGTTTGTTTTGTTACTTGACCGACTGTAGACCATTTGTATTTACCTTTCATCGATTGCAAATAAGGTACAAAGCTGCTTATCCAATGACAGTATGTTTTACAACTGATTGACCAATAGTAATATTAGAAATTGATTATTGTGTACATTCTGAATTAAGTAATCTCAACGTTTTGGGTCAATACTCTTTCAACTAGAACTTTATTTATTACGAAAAACACTTAGAAATAATTGATGTATGCATTTTGTAAATTCCTCGTGCATATCCTATCAGCTAATATTACTAGTTTTAGGTAAACATGAGTGGTAGGGCTCTGATTCTTGATAAATAAAGCATTTCTTTTATTTGGATTCCCCTTCATCGTTATTTGACCTTTCGAAATAAGTATTGTAATCAAACAATTATAGAATTTTTTAAGCTCTTTACGTATTTGTGGAAAATAGAACACGCGTATTTATCTTTATTAAAACGCACACGTGTTAACATGATGAGTATAGGCCTTCTGTTTACTGGTTAAGGCCGCACAACAGAGTATCAATCGTAAAAGCTCTGTCAGTTCCGATTTTCTCCGGTAAATTCATTACATTTGCATATTAAAAGGCCAAGATGATGCGAAGACCGCGTCGATGGCAACTCCACGTTCCTGGAATGCCATCGCTGTCCTAAAACTATTAATACTCCTCATATATTCCAATTAACCGTTACTGATTAATTGGCAATTCACAAGACTTACTAATTACCATGCACCGCATTATTGTCTTAGCTACACAGCCAATCAATTGATTTGCAGCAAATGTATAAGCACTTTCTCTAAGTACAGGCACTTGTGTATCTTATACGTGTAGCCGGGTGTATAAGATGCAATAACTAATAACAGGGGAGAGACTTGTGTAAGCAGCCGGCTAGCTCATTCGATCTGGTTGCACATTTTTCTTTCCCTGTTACATACGGACTTTTTATTATTTTTATTTTCAAAGAAATTGTTTTATTTCTGCTTGTGTCACATGCTTTCATAAATTCAAACAAAAAAATGAAGCCATACCTGTCTAAAGCACGCATTCTTGTTCAACTACATGAGTTTTTTCGTCAGTCTTGGAAATTGTCTTAACACGAGGAAGAAACCACGTGATAAAACACTTGTAACTATATACACATTAGAGCGACGCAAAGACACCCTCCATTGCATTTGCATACCAGCAAAAAATGAGGCCATACTTCTAATTAACTCTAGCAAAGAAACGATTAACAATCAAGGAGTTTCAAAAAAAATGTAAATTCGGCGGCTATGCCTGCACATGTATTAGCTCTACATCACGAAGCCGTGTTTCTTTGTGTAAAGCATCGCTAATGCTTTCTCTCTCAGCTCATGTGCACGCAAATAATCGAACAAGGTCTGCATTTATCAGTTGTATGCGCTCACGTTGTAGCGATACAAAAATAAACACACTCTTGCTATGCAATGTTTAGTTTCCAAACAAAGCGATATTCAACGATCAGCGGCGAAATCTAATCTCTAGTCTATTTCGTATTTGCTCCGAGCGAAGTTACAATCAATAGCGACGCGGGTTATAAATGGACCAACCAGAGAGCAGGGATAGTAAATGCAGCTATTTGATTGGTTCGCTTGATGACTATCGGCTATCAAGACGGTATAACACGGGAAAGAAAGAGATACGAGAAAATACTAAACAAATAAGCGCGATGGAAGGGAATAACGATGAAATAACGATTGACGATTGTACAATAGAAGTTGATATTTAAAACGTCAGATTCTTAATGGCTCAGATAAAGATCAAATATCGTACTATCACAAAGATTGTAGACGATAATTATGCTAAATATTATAGCGTGTTATATTATCAGATAGTTTGTAGTTTGAAGTAATTTAGTACGAAATATTGATGATTTGAAATAATTATTAAATTTCATAATGGTTACAGGTGCGTAGCAATACACATTGACACGTATACTCACTATGCACTTGTATGTAATTTAAATTAAGATACATGCCACTTTTATCGCAGTTTTGTTAATTAATTAAGCTTTAGTTTAAATGTACATGTGTATCCAAAGACGTTCATACACGTGTACGAACGTATGAACGTCTTTGGTGTATCTTACTCATCGACGGGGACCTCCCACCTATTAGTACTCCAAACATAAATAACAAGTGACGTTGACAAAATATATCACTGAACGACTTGTTCAAACCGCCCAACCGAGGAAGTTGCGTGATAGCCTTTTATACAGGTGTAACCCGGTCTGCGAACAGGACAAGCCAGACGAACTTCCACTTGAGTGTGGCCTTCGTAGCTCAGTGCCGAATAGTTTGCGCGATTGCCGCCTAAACCGGTGACATGGGTTCATCGTCGGGTGGAGATACACATAATGCTTATCATATTCAACAGAAAGCTGACAGGCAAATAAAGGCTATACTCGTCATTACAAAATACACTAAACCTCTGACTTTTTATCTGACCTTCACTATGGTAGATTCTACGTAAAGACATTGCAAAACTCATCTGTATAGTATGTCTTAGTTACACGATATTCTGGAAATTCCTCGACCTTGTAAACAATCTCCGGTGACCATATATTAACATACCACATGGCTTGTCATTAAGCTGGTACCCAGTAGATGGGCATGTACTACCATGGCCATGCCGGGACACAGTTAGATTGATGACACATGAGTAAAATGTTGACATTCTTGTCGACTCTACTCGTTATATTGACACACACGTTTTTATTGTTGTGCGACATGATTTCGTTGGCTTAGAATGAGATGGTCGTAAGTACTACATACTACGAGATGTATAAAATGAACGAAATAATATTTGTGTGCCTAAGGCCGCCCTTCATAGCTCGGTGGTAATTTAGTGCGCTAAGCGACCCGGTTTCAAATCCGGGCGGAGGCACTTATCAATACGCCTGCCATTTTTCAACAGAAATCTGACTGGCAAATAAAGGCTAAGGTCGGCATGTTTCCTTTTCAACGATGCAGATACCAAGACATTATTTTATGTTCATTTTCCACTTTTCTAATTTCTGTGCGGTGTTTTATTCGTTCCTTCAGCCGCTTCACCTCGGGGTATAAAGCAGACATTTCAGCCCCTTATCCGCCACAATCGCTAGTTATTTTACAAAGGGATTTAGGCAGGAGAATTAGAGATGCGGTCAAATGATTGAATACCACTCGGTGTTAACTGACCATGAATAATTTCCACCACAGCTTTGTGTTGCATTGTGCCGTAAAATGCTGGTCCGATTCATTATCGTGAAGATCGGGTCAACCATGCTGGGAAATCATTAAGCATCTAGAAACCCGAGGGTATTAGCATGTCACGGACTAGGAGGACAACGCGGTATTAAATTTAAGTCGACCGTCCTCTAGAGGCGTAGAGAAAGCTAACCACTTTCCCGACATATTGGTCGAAACCGTAATTGACGTGAGGCAATCGTAACTAGTCGGGAATTTCCGTTACTGAGAAATACTCTTACATAAACGCCGTTGAGTTCAGATTGTGTCGTGAGGGTGAAATGTGACGTCATTGTCAGCCGATTATTATGACACACAAGTGTTGAATGTCAATAAAACTAAAGAAATCATTATTTGGTAAACTGAGGTACTTTAAACAACTGGAGTTTTTTTTATTGAATTAAATGTATTTTTTACATTTGTCTCATGCGCTATTCCCCCCCCCCCAATAAATGACTTACCTATTCTAGGGGCCTCTCCCATATGAGACCCGATGGCCAGAATTAATAAAAGCTTAGAAACACAACTGATTACAAAATGTATTTGTTTGTCTTTCTTTATCTATAAAGCTGGTCGATCTGATGAAATAGTGGTTGAAGCGAAAATAAAACCTTTGAACATGCTCTGTTCTCGTAACCCAGACTGACACACAAGATGCAGATGTTGCACGAATTTACCTCGTATTATTCTGGCACCTCATTCTGTTCCCCTCGGTTCTTATGCATTTGCATGTTCAGAGGCTAACGGAAATGACCGAGCATTCACGATTGAGATTGGCACATGGCTTTGGCAGCGTGGAATGCGCACCTGTTTCCAAAATATCAACAATTTCTGATTTGTTTGTGTGTAATTTATGCTACACACGATATTTCTTTTCAACAGTCTGTGATTGAACTTGATTCAGAATCTTGTAAATATTTATTTATGTTTATTTTGTGTACCTGATATGATCATTACGGTTTGGTTTCTTACATTATTCTTACTGGATGTAATACAGAATTGTATGTGTAGTCCCCATTTTCAACATTTCTATAGGCACTGCTATCATCTACATCTCCATTATCAGTATCTTCATCATCTACATATGTATTTTCTACAATATCATCCACATAATCAACAACAGCATCATCAACAACAGCAGCATCGGTATCAGCATTAGCACCAGCATCAGCAACATCAGCAGCCTCAACAACAACAACAGAAGCAGCAATAATAACAGCAGCAATAACAACAACAAATACAACGACTATGCGTCGTTGTCGCCATCATCGTCATCATCAACAACAGCAACAGCAGAAGCAGCAACAGCAACAACAGCCATATTCAGTAGCACCATCATCATTAACAACAGTAGCAGTAAACGTATCAATAGTTTTAGTAACAACAACAGAAGTATCATCATGACTAACATCAGTAGAAGCAAAAACAGTAACATAAATCACAGTCACTCCACCACTATCATTATCACCATCAACATCAGCAGATGAAGCAACAATAACAGAAACCATTGTCACTCCACCACTATTTTAATCATCATCAACATCAGCAGAAGCAGCAACAATAACAGAACTATAGCCACTCCACCACTATCACGATCATCATCAAGATCAGCAGAAGAAGCAACAATAACAGAACCATAGTCACTCCACCACTATTTTAATCATCATCTACAACAGCAGAAGCAGCAACATTAACAGAAACCATTGTCACTCCACCACTATTTAATCATCATCAACGTCAGCAGAAGCAGCAACAATAACAGAACCATAGTCACTCCACCACTATTTTAATCATCATCTACAACAGCAGAAGCAGCAACATTAACAGAAACCATTGTCACTCCACCACTATTTTAATCATCATCAACATCAGCAGAAGCAGCAATAGTAACAGAAACTATTGTCACTCCACCGCTATCATAATCACCATCAACATCAGCTTAAGCAACAACAGTAACATAACCATAGTCACTCCACCACTATTTTAATCATCATCAACAACAGCAGAAGCAGCAACAGTAACAGAAACCATTGTCACTCCACCACTATTTTAATCATCATCAACAACAGCAGAAGCAGCAACAGTAACAGAAACCATTGTCACTCCACCACTATTTTAATCATCATCAACATCAGCAGAAGCAGCAACAGTAACAGAAACCATAGTCACTCCACCACTATTTTAATCATCATCAACAACAGCAGAAGCAGCAACAGTAACAGAAACCATTGTCACTCCACCACTATTTAATCATCATCAACAACAGCAGAAGCAGCAACAGTAACAGAAACCATTGTCACTCCACCACTATTTTAATCATCATCAACAACAGCAGAAGCAGCAACAGTAACAGAAACCATTGTCACTCCACCACTATTTTAATCATCATCAACAACAGCAGAAGCAGCAACAGTAACAGAAACCATTGTCACTCCACCACTATTTAATCATCATCAACATCAGCAGAAGCAGCAACAGTAACAGAAACTATTGTCACTCCACCGCTATCATAATCACCATCAACATCAGCTTAAGCAACAACAGTAACATAACCATAGTCACTCCACCACTATTTTAATCATCATCAACAACAGCAGAAGCAGCAACAGTAACAGAAACCATTGTCACTCCACCACTATTTTAATCATCATCAACAACAGCAGAAGCAGCAACAGTAACAGAAACCATTGTCACTCCACCACTATTTTAATCATCATCAACAACAGCAGAAGCAGCAACAGTAACAGAAACCATAGTCACTCCACCACTATTTTAATCATCATCAACAACAGCAGAAGCAGCAACAGTAACAGAAACCATTGTCACTCCACCACTATTTTAATCATCATCAACATCAGCAAAAGCAGCAACAGTAACAGAACCATAGTCACTCCACCACTATCATTATCATCATCAACATCAGCAGAAGCAGCAACAATAACAGAACCATAGTCACTCCACCACTATCATAATCACCATCAACATCAGCAGAAGCAGCAACAATAACAGAACCATAGTCACTCCACCACTATCATTATCATCATCAACATCAGCAGAAGCAGCAACAATAACAGAACCATATTCACTCCACCACTATCATTATCATCATCAACATCAGCAGAAGCAGCAACAATAACAGAACCATAGTCACTCCACCACTATCATAATCATCATCAACATCAGCTTAAGCAACAACAGTAACATAACCATAGTCACTCCACCACTATTTTAATCATCATCAACAACAGCAGAAGCAGCAACAGTAACAGAAACCATTGTCACTCCACCACTATTTTAATCATCATCAACAACAGCAGAAGCAGCAACAGTAACAGAACCATAGTCACTCCACCACTATCATAATCATCATCAACATAAGCAGAAGCAGCAACAGTAACAGAACCATATTCACTCCACCACTATCATTATCATCATCAACATCAGCAGAAGCAGCAACAATAACAGAACCATATTCACTCCACCACTATCATAATCATCATCAACAACAGCAGAAGCAGCAATAGTAACAGAAACTATTGTCACTCCACCGCTATCATAATCACCATCAACATCAGCTTAAGCAACAACAGTAACATAACCATAGTCACTCCACCACTATTTTAATCATCATCAACAACAGCAGAAGCAGCAACAGTAACAGAAACCATTGTCACTCCACCACTATTTTAATCATCATCAACAACAGCAGAAGCAGCAACAGTAACAGAACCATAGTCACTCCACCACTATCATAATCATCATCAACAACAGCAGAAGCAGCAACAGTAACAGAACCATAGTCACTCCACCACTATCATTATCATCATCAACATCAGCAGAAGCAGCAACAATAACAGAACCATAGTCACTCCACCACTATTTTAATCATCATCAACATCAGCAAAAGCAGCAACAGTAACAGAACCATAGTCACTCCACCACTATCATTATCATCATCAACATCAGCAGAAGCAGCAACAATAACAGAACCATAGTCACTCCACCACTATTTTAATCATCATCAACATCAGCAAAAGCAGCAACAGTAACAGAACCATATTCACTCCACCACTATCATTATCATCATCAACATCAGCAGAAGCAGCAACAATAACAGAACCATAGTCACTCCACCACTATTTTAATCATCATCAACAACAGCAGAAGCAGCAACAGTAACAGAACCATAGTCACTCCACCACTATCATAATCACCATCAACATCAGCAGAAGCAGCAACAATAACAGAACCATAGTCACTCCACCACTATCATTATCATCATCAACAACAGCAGAAGCAGCAACAGTAACAGAACCATAGTCACTCCACCACTATTTTAATCATCATCAACATAAGCAGAAGCAGCAATAGTAACAGAAACTATTGTCACTCCACCGCTATCATAATCACCATCAACATCAGCTTAAGCAACAACAGTAACATAACCATAGTCACTCCACCACTATTTTAATCATCATCAACAACAGCAGAAGCAGCAACAGTAACAGAAACCATTGTCACTCCACCACTATTTTAATCATCATCAACAACAGCAGAAGCAGCAACAGTAACAGTAACAGAAACCATTGTCACTCCACCACTATTTTAATCATCATCAACAACAGCAGAAGCAGCAACAGTAACAGTAACAGAAACCATTGTCACTCCACCACTATTTTAATCATCACCAACAACAGCAGAAGCAGCAACAGTAACAGTAACAGAAACCATTGTCACTCCACCACTATTTTAATCATCACCAACAACAGCAGAAGCAGCAACAGTAACAGTAACAGAAACCATTGTCACTCCACCACTATTTTAATCATCATCAACAACAGCAGAAGCAGCAACAGTAACAGAAACCATTGTCACTCCACCACTATTTTAATCATCATCAACATCAGCAGAAGAAGCAACAATAACAGAACCATAGTCACTCCACCAATATTTTAATCATCATCAACAACAGCAGAAGAAGCAACAGTAACAGAAACCATTGTCACTCCACCAATATTTTAATCATCATCAACAACAGCAGAAGAAGCAACAGTAACAGAAACCATAGTCACTCCACCGCTATTTTAATCATCATCAACAACAGCAGAAGAAGCAACAATAACAGAACCATTGTCACTCCACCACTATTTTAATCATCATCAACAACAGCAGAAGAAGCAACAATAACAGAACCATTGTCACTCCACCACTATTTTAATTATCATCAACATCAGTAGAAGCAGCAACAATAACAGAACCATTGTCACTCCACCACTATTTTAATCATCATCAACAACAGCAGAAGCAGCAACAGTAACAGAAACCATTGTCACTCCACCACTATTTTAATCATCATCAACAACAGCAGAAGAAGCAACAGTAACAGAAACCATAGTCACTCCACCGCTATTTTAATCATCATCAACAACAGCAGAAGAAGCAACAATAACAGAACCATTGTCACTCCACCACTATTTTAATCATCATCAACAACAGCAGAAGAAGCAACAATAACAGAACCATTGTCACTCCACCACTATTTTAATTATCATCAACATCAGTAGAAGCAGCAACAATAACAGAACCATTGTCACTCCACCACTATTTTAATCATCATCAACAACAGCAGAAGCAGCAACAGTAACAGAAACCATTGTCACTCCACCACTATTTTAATCATCATCAACATCAGCAGAAGAAGCAACAATAACAGAACCATAGTCACTCCACCAATATTTTAATCATCATCAACAACAGCAGAAGAAGCAACAGTAACAGAATTCATTGTCACTCCACCAATATTTTAATCATCATCAACAACAGCAGAAGAAGCAACAGTAACAGAAACCATAGTCACTCCACCGCTATTTTAATCATCATCAACAACAGCAGAAGAAGCAACAATAACAGAACCATTGTCACTCCACCACTATTTTAATCATCATCAACAACAGCAGAAGAAGCAACAATAACAGAACCATTGTCACTCCACCACTATTTTAATTATCATCAACATCAGTAGAAGCAGCAACAATAACAGAACCATTGTCACTCCACCACTATTTTAATCATCATCAACAACAGCAGAAGCAGCAACAGTAACAGAAACCATTGTCACTCCACCACTATTTTAATCATCATCAACAACAGCAGAAGAAGCAACAGTAACAGAAACCATAGTCACTCCACCGCTATTTTAATCATCATCAACAACAGCAGAAGAAGCAACAATAACAGAACCATTGTCACTCCACCACTATTTTAATCATCATCAACAACAGCAGAAGAAGCAACAATAACAGAACCATTGTCACTCCACCACTATTTTAATTATCATCAACATCAGTAGAAGCAGCAACAATAACAGAACCATTGTCACTCCACCACTATTTTAATCATCATCAACAACAGCAGAAGCAGCAACAGTAACAGAAACCATTGTCACTCCACCACTATTTTAATCATCATCAACATCAGCAGAAGAAGCAACAATAACAGAACCATAGTCACTCCACCAATATTTTAATCATCATCAACAACAGCAGAAGAAGCAACAGTAACAGAAACCATTGTCACTCCACCAATATTTTAATCATCATCAACAACAGCAGAAGAAGCAACAGTAACAGAAACCATAGTCACTCCACCGCTATTTTAATCATCATCAACAACAGCAGAAGAAGGAACAATAACAGAACCATTGTCACTCCACCACTATTTTAATCATCATCAACAACAGCAGAAGAAGCAACAATAACAGAAACATAGTAACTCCACCACTGCCCCTATCATCGCCATCACCTGCAGCAGTATCATACACTGTCAGAACCACATCGTTTGTGGGAACAGTTCTATAATGGTATCAATGCAAATATTGCCAATAAAAAACAAATTATACAATAATGATTATGATATTATCAGCGTATATGACATTGATGTACGCCATGCAACATCATATTGACGTCATGTTTATCAAAGCCAAGTCTGCGCGGACATTGATTGAATAATACAAGGACGGTGTACAGGCTTGACACTTGGGCAGATGTTAAAGGTAATGAATTAACAATGCCATCAATGAATCCGACCATTCACAAACCACCCCGCTAGTCATTACCATCAAGTTGTAAATCTAAACCCAAGCAAGTATTCAAGTATTCATAAAATGTTCAAACAGCGACACGAAATCGGATGAGAAAATGAGCGCATAAATTCAGGCCATAAATATCGTAACTTAAGACGTTCGACTCAGATTCAAAGCAAATAACCGAGTGAAAGGGAAAGCAAATTTCCGTTTTAAGAATGAGCGACCAAAGCTTTCATTGGATTGGATCGATTAGTGTGCAATCTCAAGGGAGGGTTTACAAGCTTCAGAAAATGAAGGAGATCTTAAATGTCTGTATCCGGAGCTCTAGGAAGATTGAAACCAAAAACCGGTGCATTTTGTAAGAAATTATACAACGTGATACTTAATAAAGAGATATACAACAAATGTTATTCTGTTTAACTTTAATGACAACTAAATAACAATTATTCATTGTTGCAAAACAAAACATAGTAACTGTTATATTCGTCAATCTTAGATTCCCTTTCATTGTTTTTATGTTCATATGAAATGTTTAGATTGTACGAACCATATTGGGGGCAGCGATGTGCTTTACACTCTTCAAATTAGATTTTAGCAGATTTAGTTTTAATACTTAAAAGTCACAGACCTAAGAACCCTTTAATTCACTGCAGCATGACATTATCAGTATTGGACAGTAAATAAAATGTCAATAGAAGTCTGACGGACAAATAAAGACTATGCTCGTCATGTACATTCTTATCTAACTTAGAGGGCCCCTTGGGCAAACAGTTGACATTATTGTTGGCTGACATATTGGTCACTTTACATTGAGTTAAAGAACATCTTTATTTGGTGGTATTTGACCTATAGTAAACTAATATTTTACCTAGAGTAAACTAATATTTTCCTAGAGTAAACTTAGCACAATTAACAATCAGTACAAATTGACCCAATGGCCTGTCACCATAGAACTACACACACGAACAGCCCTGGGCCGGTATTTATAAATAAGTGAAAACTTAGAATTTTCTTAAAATCTAAAATTTTCCTTAAGTGTTTTCAGCTAAACAGAAAAACTAATATTAACAAATATTTACATTGTTTCGAAGTATTATATAAAGAGCTACAATAATCATATAGAAAACATGGGCTATTTTTCATTTCTTGTGAAATATGGGCATTTCAATATTTAACTTAAGTCAAAATATTTAAGTTTTCACTTAAGATGCTTTATAAATACTGGCTCTGTCTATGATTGTATCCGCGCTATGTTCGTGATGTTATGTTAATAGCATCGCATGACTGTACACTATATATAACATGATATTAAGACAGACGTAAACATGTCATGCCAAGTTAACGACACAGACACCACATTACCATAATATTAGTTTAAAATATACAGTTGTAAGAAAAATAGCCAGTTTTTTTTATTCATGAAACATTTTGAGACGTAATGATCCTGTTAAGAGTTAAAGTATCGTTCTGTGTGTCGTTTTATCAACTTGTCGTAGCTACGACATGTATTAGCTTAACTCTGGAACTTACGACAAAACATTAAAATATTAAAAATATTGTCAATGTCGTGCGACACGTTGACGTTAGTAGATCTAAATCCTCCGTTATGCCTAAAGCTACTAGTATGTAAGAACCCCGTCTAATATATGATGCTGCTTGATGCTGCTGATGATTATGAAGGTGATGATGATGATGGTGGTGGTGATGGTGGTGATGATGATGATGATGCTGCTGATATTATTATGGTGGTAGTTGTGACGGTGGTGTTAGGCTTACATATAGTACAGTTTATTGAAAGTGATGGGTTATTCGGTAATAACAAAAGCCCTACAGTAAAACCTCGTTATCTTGAGGACTAATCGGAACCAGCCAAATGATCGAAATAAACCGGGCGCTCGAAATAGCGGTGTGGTATAACATTCAACATATATTTAGCAAATTCGCCGAGTCTTTGAAATTTTCTCGAAGTAAACCAGATGCTCGTAATATCAATGCTCGTCTTAACGAAGTTTAACTATATTTCATTGGTGATAAGGTCCAATTACAGCAATATGCCAGGCCATTACAATGCACATGTACATGTAGCATGTTTTGCAATTGTCGTATACATGGCCGAACGTGAAACGAAATGGCGACCATGGTAACTTAATTGGTATAATCATTCGTTTGGGGATTTGATTTCGGGGTTAAGGTTTATCATTAAAAACCACGATATTTAACTCCCGGTGTGGTATTCAATATTGATCTTACTTGACTTAAGAATAAGGACAACCACTAAGAGCATAGTCACCATACTGATCTATTGGTAAGAAGAATAGAATTGGGTTTATTTTACAAATTACTGGGCCGTCTCGTGTATACAATTTTGATGTATATCATAAGTTGATTAAGTAAACAGGTTGTTTGATTGGCTATCTTTATTCTTAAATTAAATAAGAGCAATATTGAATACCTCCCCTCGAACATTAATGATTTTTACAGAACCCTGGTAATTTGTAGCAACTCAGGGTAACCACAAAAATCTCAACATCTCTCTTTTAACATATTTTAATATCACAGTGTTAATGGATTATTTTCGTGTTTATAGTTTTTATACGCTACATGTTGTTTGACATTTACATTTTATAGGCTCTGTATTTTACTGGTTCTAAGCCATAAAACCATGCACTTAGACACTCCGTGTATTTCACCATGATTTCATTTCGTGTTTTTCTCATTAGGACACTTGTGAAAAATATTTGTTTGTTGAAACCAAATTATTTTAATAAATCATTTGAATGAGTTCAGATAGAATAGAGTTTATTTTCCATATTCTGAACCCTCTCGAGTCTGCAATTTTGATATTTACATAAAGACAATCCAAAGTTTCAATAAGCACAAAAACAAAACAAAAAGGACCATACTAACATGTAAATAATACTGATCAGGAAATAGCAAATAGCAAAACACAATACAAAATGTTAACAAGATATGTCGCCATTACAATTCGTGAACCACTGCGTCTTGTAGAGTTTCCAATTCTGTAGGTAGTACTTACGACCTTCTCATTCTAGACCAGCGATATGTTGCGTTTAACCTATCATTATTCTTCGTGTAATTAAATAGTGTTATGTTAAATGAAATAAAAACATTTATTTTACGAGTCAATTTACTAGTATTTGCCAAATTAAATGCAAACTTGACATTTCGAAAACACACAGTTTTGTATGAAGTTGAGCCTTTGGGCTTGTGTATTAATAAATTATACATTCTATGCGGTTTTATATACATTGTTATTAACAGTCCCCAATGTCAGAATGGTATTTATTTTCTTTGACAAGTAACTGTTTTCACTCCACAGCAAATGCAATTAATCGACGACGCAAGGTAATGAGAGCTCTACTCGTGTTGAATATTTTATGTTATTCGAAGCCGAAGTCTGTGTTCTTTGATTCGTTTAGACCCTGGACTACACAATACATCATCTATACCATTATGGAGATAGCGAGTGTCATGTTTCAAGCCGAGCTCACGAAATGACTGACAACACGCAGTCTGAAAAGAGTTTTGCCAAGAGTTGATTATTCCTCGCCCATAAAAAACTCGAGAGGATGTTAATATTCATAGCAATATATTATGGTAATACGATACTTCTCCACTGTTGATGAAAGCAAAGTAACGTTCACATGTACACATGCAAATACTGAGTTATATTATACAACCGCTACCGCAAATGAAACTGCCATTGATTTTCTGGCGCGTCGAGAATGTTAGTGAAAATGGAGATGCCCCGCAGACTGAACAAGTAATTCCGCGAGCTAATCAGATAAGTTTAATAAACGGATACATTAGTACGAAGATTTAAGTCATATCCTAGAATTGAAAAACAAATTGCTTTCCCCTTCTACAATAATTAAGTTTTAATTGACAGGTTGTAGTACGGAGCTTTAGATCGATAACCGCCGTACATGATGTATGATACGGACTATTTCCACAAATTTCTATTCCATGCGGGTACGTCTAAACAGCAAATACACTGAGATACAGACTAAAAGCAAAAGTAATTGAGAGCCGGAAATAGTTAATCAATTGCGACAAACAGAACTACAGTCAGACCTCGTTATCCCGACCTCGTTAAATTCGAATACCAAGTATTAGTTCGATATAATTCTAAGGAACTTCAAGACCACATAAATTCAAGTATAATGTGAGGATCATATGAAACATATTGTTCGATCACGTTGTCTGACCATGTATCCAAAAGTATATGGTTTAACTCGAATACATTTTCAAACCTGGTTTAACTCGTTTACAAGTTCGAACCTGAACAATCTGAGCAACTCTTTACAGGCAGCCGCAATAGAATCAGACCTTGGTCCGTTTAAACAGGCACCTATCGTATATTCATGTTAATAACTATTGGCTATATTGTAGCGTTCATTAAGACAAATCAATATTGTGAACTTTCCGGATGTGCTTAAAGATAATACTGCTTAACCTTTATTTAGGGGTTTTATACGGCGATCTTTTGGAAATTGATGACACTACGAAGTATTTAAAATCAACCAAATCAATTGTCGTACGGACTATGACTGTAGGACAATGTGACGGTATTGATATGGAGCGACATGATTACGGGACACAGTTAGGATGTATCTCACTAATTCACTTTGCTTAACCAATTACAGTTCCGTACAATCCGTCTTCTAGTTTTCCATCTGCAGTTAAGAAAATCACTTGTCAATTTCATCTCGGTGTTCTACGCTTTTCAGGCCGCCAGGGATGAGCATCGTACATTGTAATTCACCGTCTTAGAAAATGAAATTAAGCCGAGTATTGTGCCGTACTTCAGAATTACATTCCCTCGTATTTATAATGCATCTAAAACAGACAAACAGTCAAGTGAATTTCTGTAGTGTATGTCTGTTTGCCAAACTTGAGTCCAACATTCCCCTCGCTTGTCAAAGTCATCGTTCCGGAAAAAAACAACACCAGAAAAATAATTGGTGATAAAACAACATAGAACTTAGTGTGCTAATGAAAGAAATGAGAACAGATTACTGTTGCCATAGTAACGAATTAATTGAAGGTTTTGGAGTGCAGCTGCATTAAATTTTCGACGGATATTTTGTATTACTAGTTTCACGCAAGTCTGCGATCGGAGAATACTGACGTTTGGGATAATTCAGCTGTTGTTAACGAAGCACGAGGATATTACCTCTAATGATTGATGTGAATGGTATTACAGGCAGGGAACTGAAGATGTTAACTGAAGCAGGCATCGATAACAGATTGCTAGATACCCCAACATAATTACATTGGCAACGGGCGAGGGCTATAGAATATGGAAGACGAAGATTCGGAAAAAATGTAAATAAAGATTTTATGTCTGTGTTTTGACACTTAAGCGAGTTGAGTGGCGTACATGGTGCAGAACAGTGCAAAGTCAACAGGAAATTCCCTGTTGGGAAGCGCTATGAAAATACAGATTGTCCCACGACAGAACTTTGCGCGTGAAAGGAGAAAATAGTATGTATTTAGTATAGTTTTTCGTCTAAAAAAACGGGCGAAACAAATCGGATTCATTAGTTTCATCAATACTTTCTTTGCCTCCATGCATGTAGCATTTATGACAGTATGCTCACAATAACCCTTTATTGTCTAGTTGGTGGGTCACCACAACCAACGGAGCTTATATCGGATTCAAACCGGCTACCCCCTGCTTCAAATACAGCCTTTGGATGAACTTGGCGGCCTAACGACGTGAATGTAGCATAGCAGCCGTGCAGCCTATCAGCGTCAACTCTGTAGCCTAGCATGCTTACAGCAAAGCAGCGGGGCCATGGCAACCTAGCAGGCTTACAGCATAGCAGCGGGAACTTGGCAACCTATCACGACCTCTATAAACATGGGTTCGTATCGGAATGAATAATGGATAATATTCCACAGCTTATCGTGTTCGACTTCAATTAACCCCCGAATTTAAGTTATTGACGTATAAGCCGACACCATGCAACTTTGCAAGAAGCAATTTAAGACTTTGTTTTACTAGTAATTACTACATCAATCTATGGTTTTGCAGGACGAAGGTTTTGTATGACGAATTGCCGAATGTTACCACCATTAATTTAGCTGTTGTGGAAATGCAAAACAAATAGTATCCTATAAATATTCAAAACCTAGTTTGCATGGAAAATAAATACGTATCGTTCTTAATACATCAGTCTACTCCGAATATGAATTGATTTTCTTGTCCAAATGTATTTGTCGATAATTCATATTCTAAATAACATTCAGGCTCTTAAGAGATTGTTTTATAATTACTGATGCTCTGCAGTAAAGCTATGAATTTATTTTCTTCTCTCTTTACGTATTCCACAGACATGTCACAGGTCTATTAGCTGCATATAATATGGTTTGGAAACGATAATGCTATTAGCAGTATATCATTTGGTTACCGATTATGAGTTATATATCCTGTATCAACGAGAGAAATGTTCTAGGCAGAATGACAATGTTCTCTTCAGCCGCAATAAGAAAGTATCACTAAAATTTGACACGTTCCGAACAATGTTGCAACCGAGAGCAACAACAACAGCAGCAGCAGCAGCAGCAGCAGCAAAAACAACAACAACAACAGCAGCAGCAACAACAACAACATCATCAGCAACATCAGCACCAGCAACAACAACAACAGCAGCAGCAACAACAACAACCACCACCACCACCACAACAACATCATCATTATCATCATCATCAACAACAACAACAACAACAACAACAGCAGCAGCAGCAGCAACAACAACAACAACAAGATTCGGAAACTCTCCATCGTTTGCATGATTTAAATACTCCGAACTTTCCAATCAACCAAATTTACGCATTTTTCGAGTACATGTGGGGAAAATGCCGTTAGGTCATACCAGCTTGTTTCTTCGTTCAGCGACCGAGGACGGATAGGTTTGTTCAGCTTTGTATTAGTCGTGATTATACAGCACTCTTGAACGTGTGTATACATGAAAAAAGGGCTATATAAATATGGTATAATAAATACATAAATCTTTGGAAAGAAAAAACAATAAGATTCGTAATCTCTTCTATCTTCAAAATCCATTGAGATATTGCTCTTATACTAATAAAAGTTTTATCATACGTATTCACTATTATGCCCCAAACCCCTAAATAGCAGTAGGTTTCGCACAAACACCTTTTTTGTTAATTCAGTAAGTTATGAAGATTGTCAATGATTGAAAGCTATATTTATGAGCCATATAATGATGAGGAAAAAAGTCGTTATTGCATGTTCGAGTGGTTTGTATGTCTCAGGTTAGCTAGATAGGTGTACGAACTAAGGGTGGATGCTAAACGAAAGTACAATTTGGTATGGCCTTATATCTTAATCAACAAAATGTGATGCACGTACCTGCAAAACTGATTGATTTGACGATAAATTTGTATCTCGATACAGTACCTTGACTTATTTTGTCATTTGTGATGTTTGGCCAGAGAGCACTCAGAATTATTTGACAAGCACTTAACTGACACATGCGATATAATTGCTGAATTATTGATAATTTACTGAATTATTGCATCTAATACAAGCTACTGAATGCATCTAGCTGCACATTGAACGCACACACGCTGGTTTTGTTGCACATTTTACAGTACAAACAGCAACCATATCCTCGCCTCTATTCATCTAATTAAATATTGATGAGGTATTAAATCCAGATCTTTTTCCTAATCATATGAAAAGGTGTAGATTTTTTGCTGTTAATATGAGGAACAATACGCAATAATGATTAATGAAGACACAGTAGGCCATAAATCCTGACATAATGCTGAATAAATTCTTACAACGAGTGCTTACAAAAAACCCGACAGAAATGTAATAAAACAGAGCCGTAGAAAGAAGAATGAGCGTGTACCTAATTTCGTTTATCGTTGTGATAATCATAAGTTATGGTTAATGAGACCAAAGAAATCTTCTCTTGGAAGGCGCGTGTCTTGTTTAAAACCTCCTCTCTGAGCAATTGCTGGCTTTTTTGTCTTCCCGATGCGGGTCTAAGCGACGTGTATCGATTAGATTGTGTTCCTGACAGATTGGATACGAATGTTTGCTGAGAATAATGTTCAGTATTTCAGTGTTTCAGTATCAGATTTCGAGGAGTAATGACTACAACATTCAGCCAGGGAAAACAGGAGAAACAAAGAAATTTAAGCAAAGGTATCGACGGTGATCAAAATGTGAACAAGACTGGTAAATCTATTACAGGTAAACGAAGTATTGACATTGTTAGTGCCAACGACCATAGTAGTTTATGTTACGCACACAAGGAGCAAAAAAATACAAAGCTAGCGCCGGTGATGAAAATGGTAACTAACATGGTATTTAAGCTATAATTTATCTATAGAGTCAACGACCAACGTAGTTTATGTTACGCCTATACGAGGAACAAAATATAAAGGTAGCGACGTTGATGATTACGCTAGAGTAACTAAACTGATATTAATTAAAGGTAAACGAAGTATCGACATACATGTAGTTATAGCCGACGACCATAGTACATTTAGATGTAAATAATGAATAAATAACCCGGAACGGGAAAAATATATTGTGGAATTAAAAAATACAAAGGTAGTCCTGGTTACTAGACTGTTTAAAGTTAAACAAGTTATCTTTATAGTCAACGACTCAACGACCAAGTAATTTAATATGTGACGTACTGTATAAAAGTCTACAAGTTCAAAGCAGTGGTCCAGTGGGAATTAAGTGTACCGAATTGTCGACAGATCACATCCAGACTTGGCAGATTTGAACGACAACCATCAGATTAATTATTGATGTCGAAGATAATAAAAAACTACCTAATTTAATTGACCTGCCTCCTGCCTTTTATTATGCACATTGTGGAGATAATTTTGGTTACTCTTACAATTTCGGTAGGCATGCTTCAATGGAAATGTAAGTCATCTAGGCTACTGTAAAGTCATTTAATTTTAATGGGATAATCATTTACATAATACATTGAAGACTTGACTGCAAATGTATTTACAATGAAATTCTTCGTTTTATTTCATTAATAATACACCAACTGCATAATGGGCAAATAGTATGTGCCACTGGAATAAAGGTCTGCTGTATTCCTAATTGTATTCCATTTAATACATTGTACAGGTGAGCAACATTTATGGTAAAGCTGGCTGAGTCAACGTATATTGGTCTGGTTACCAGATTCTTCAAATCTAAGATCATGAAAGGGGGAACCAGTCATGCGGCTTCCGGAGAATTAAACAAGCGTGCGAATAAATGGTACTAATTTCACGCCTGATTTCAAATGTGAAGCCACAATAGTCTCAGTGATGACAATCAAAATAAAAAGCTCTCGCTTTATCAATACAGAATATCGAAGATCAGACGAGAAATAACGAGAACGAGCGAGAAAGTTCAAGAAGCCATAGTACTGATATTTAAAGCAACTACATTGTGTTTCAAATGCAAACAACCTGCAGACAATAGATGATGTTCAGATGCAAAATGCAAATGATTTGAGAAGACGAGAAATAACGAGAACGAGCGAGAAAGTTCAAGAAACCATACTCCTTACAAAGTCATTTAAAGAAACTACATTGTATTTCAAATCCAATGCAAGCAAGTTGCAGACAATAGATGTGATTTTATGCTGAAGTTAAAATACATAATGCAATTGGTTGTATTGAGAAGATGTCTGACATGATATATCAAGGAGAAGTTGATGCAATCATGTGAATGATTATATGATTTGTATCAAGAAGAGGAAATGATCATTCAGTAGACAGAGTCTGGAAATGATACAATGTCATATTTATACATCACAGGGAGTATATGTGATCGATTCATAATAAACATCATACATCCACAAGCCTAAAATATTACATCACAAGCTACAGTTTTACTTCCATTTTGCTATCCATCCAATGGAGTATATTTATATTGAATTATTTTATCTAATCGAACGAGTGAATATTTATTGATGTTAAACTCTGTTTTTGTGACAGAATTTCTTACGCCTGTGATAATATTAACGTCCATTTCATCTCTTTTTGATACCATATTTGAGCGTACTAGTACCATCAGATACTTGTTTGTCGTTGTTGTTGTTTTTCATGAGAAGGTGGGGGTATAACTGACCACCTTTCGACCACATAGAAACGACTATACAACATTTTCCTATCATAAGACCAAACCCTTCTCGGTTTACCCTGCTGAGACGAACAAATCAGAATTTTATCCAAGCAATAGAAAATTCCATAAAAACAAAAGCTACAAAATGTCACAAATAACTAGGTTGAATAAACGGAAGTCGAAATTAGAACGCAGACGAAGAAGAAGACCGATTCCTAACATTTGATAATGTCTCGTTGGACATACATACAGTACCATTGATTAAATTTATGTTCAGTCTATTTCACCAGAGACAAATACTTATTAATTGATACTTGCCTGTCAACATAGGGTGATATGCCTACATTTGTTTGGTAAACATGCCGTACCGTCAGTGGCATGGAACTGCAAAACAATGAAATTGAATTTGTATTGTTTGAAACCTATAAACAGAGGAACATCGATTAATTACGCTCCAAGTGCTCGAAATATATCAATACGAAACTAAAATACTAGTGTAATTATTCTGTTCCGAAAGATTCCCTACGGGACATCATACATTACCCGACATAAAACGTGTCGACGATGTCTACAGTAACGGTACGGGCATCCAAGTAGATGCTAGTGAATGCGCATTATTTAGTTGTTAACTTAGAACATTTTGTGAAAGTGATTTACACTTGATCGTCTCACTTGAGCGTGAAACTTAGGTGATCGGCTTCATAGATAAATGACAATATAATCTAAATGAAAACCAGATTCTACAAAGAAATCCGTTGTGTGGTGTACAAAATGCTGATTAAAGCAAATAGAAATACGTGTACCCGGAAATAGACTTGGTCTTTTAAACAGCCACCTGTGTTAAGCAACACAGGCTACATCAATTTTATGATTGTATATTCATGTTAAAAACTTTTGGCTTTTTTGTAGCGTACATGAAGACAATTGATACTGCTTAACCTTTATTTAGGGATTTTATACGGCGATCTTTTGGCAAATTGATAACACTTGGCGAAGTATTTAAAAACAACCAATTCAATTGTCGTACGGACTATGACTGAAGGACAATGTGACGGTATTGATATGGAGCGACATGATTACAGGACACAATTTAGATGTATCTCACTAATTCACTTTGCTTAACCAATTACAGTTCCGTACAATCCGTCTTCTAGTTTTCCATTTGCAGTTAAGAAAATCTCTTGTCAATTTTATCTTGGTGTTCTACGCTTTTCAGGCCGCCAGGGATGAACATCATACACTGTAATTCACCGTCTTAGAAAATGAAATTAAGCCGAGTATTGTGCCGTACTTCGCAATTACATTTCCTCGTATTTATAATGCATCTAAAACAGACAAACAGTCAAGTGAATGTCTGTTGTGTATGACTGTTTGCCAAACCAGCAATAGAAATTCGAGTCCAACATTCCCCTCCCTTGTCAAAGTCATCGTTCCGGAAAAAAACAACACCAGAAAAATAATTGGTGATAAAACAACATAGAACTTAGTGTACTAATGAAAGAAATGAGAACAGATTACTGTTGCCATGGTAACGAATTAATTGAAGGTTTTGGAGTGCAGCTGCATTAAATTTTCGACGGATATTTTGTATTACTAGTTTCACGCAAGTCTGCGATCGTAGAATACTGACGTTTGGGATAATTCAGCTGTTGTTAACGAAGCACGAGGATATTACCTCTAATGATTGATGTGAATGGTATTACAGGCAGGAAACTGAAGATGTTAACTGAAGCAGGCATCGATAACAGATTGCTAGATACCCCCAACATAATCACATTGGCAACGGGCGAGGGCTATAGAATATGGAAGACGAAGATTCGGAAAAAAATGTAAATAAAGATTTTATGTCTGTGTTTTGACACTTTAGCGAGTTGAATGGCGTACATGGTGCAGAACAGTGCAAAGTAAACAGGAAATTTCCTGTTGGGAAGCGCTATGAAAATACACGAGTGTCCGACAAACGAACTTTGCGCGTGAAAGGAGAAAATTAATATATACATGTATTAAGTATAGTGTTTCTTCTATAAAAAACGGGCGAAACTTATTGGATTCATTAGTTACATCAATACTTTCTTTGCCTCCATGTGTGTAGCATTAATGACAGTATGCTCACAAAAACCCTTTATTGTCTAGTTGGTGGGTCACCACAACGGACCTTATATCGGCTTCAAACCGGCTACCCCTGCTTCAAAAACATGAAGTATATGAACTTGGCGACCTAAAGACGTGAATGTAGCAAAGCAGGCTTACAGCAAAGCAGCAGGGACTTGGCAGCCTAGCAAGCTTACAGCAAAGCAGCGGGAACTTGGCAGCCTAGCAGGCTTACAGCAAAGCAGCGGAGGCTTGGTAGCCTAGCAGGCTTACAGCATAACAGCAAGAACTTGGCAGCCTAGCAGGCTTACAGCATAGCAGCGCGGACTTGGCAGCCTAGCAGGCTTACAGCATAGCAGCGCGGACTTGGCAGCCTAGCAGGCTTACAGCATAGCAGCGCGGACTTGGCAGCCTAGCAGGCTTACAACATAGCAGCGCGGACTTGGCAGCCTATCATGAACTCTATAAACACGGTTTCGTATTGGAATGAATAATGGATAATATTCCACAGCTTATCGTGTTCGACTTCAATTAACCCCCGAATTTAAGTTATTGACGTATAAGCCGACACCATGCAACTTTGCAAGAAGCAATTTAAGACTTTGTTTTACTAGTAATTACTACATCAATCTATGGTTTTGCAGGACGAAGGTTTTGTATGACGAATTGCCGAATGTTACCACCATTAATTTAGCTGTTGTGGAAATGCTAAACAAATAGTATCCTATAAATATTCAAAACCTAGTTTGCATGGAAAATAAATACGTATCGTTCTTAATACATCAGTCTACTCCGAATATGAATTGATTTTCTTGTCCAAATGTATTTGTCGATAATTCATATTGTAAATAACATTCAGGCTCTTAAGAGATTGTTTTATAATAACTGATGCTCTGCAGTAAAGCTATGAATTTATTTTCTTTCTCTCTTTACGTATTCCACAGACATGTCCCAGGTCTAATTCAGCAACTATTAGCTGCATATAATATGGTTTGGAAACTATAATGCTATTAGCAGTATATCAAAAACGATTGATTTGATGGTAAATTTGTATTTCGATACCTTGACTGTGATGTTTGGCCAGAGAGCACTCTGAATTATTTGACCAACACTTAACAGACACATGCGATATAATTGCTGAATTATTGATAATTTACTGAATTATTGCATCTAATACTAATACGAGCTACTAAATGCATCTAGCTGCACATTGAACGCACACACGCTGGTTTTGTTGCACATTTTTACAGCACAAACAGCAACCATGTCCTCGCATCTATTCATCTAATTAATTATTAATGAGGTATTAAATCCAGATCTTTTTCTTAATCATATAAAAAGGTGTAGATTTTTTTGCTGTTAATTTGAGGAACAATACGCAATAATGATTAATGAAGACACAGTAGGCCATAAATCCTGACATAATGCTGAATAAATTCTTACAACGAGTGCTTACAAAAACCCCCGACAGAAATGTAATAAAACAGAGCCGTAGAAAGAAGAATGAGCGTGTACCTAATTTCGTTTATCATTGTGATAATCATAAGTTATGGTTAATGAGACCAAAGAAATCTTCTCTTGGAAGGCGCGTGTCTTGTTTAAAACCTCCTCTCTGAGCAATTGCTGGCTTTTTTGTCTTCCCGATGCGGGTCTAAGCGACGTGTATCGATTAGATTGTGTTCCTGACAGATTGGATACGAATGTTTGCTGAGAATAATGTTCAGTGTTTCAGTATCAGATTTCGAGGAGTAATGACTACAGCATTCAGGGAAAACACAAGAAACAAAGAAAAGCAAAGGTATCGACGGTGATCAAAATGTTAATACGACTGGTAGATCTATTACAGGTAAACTTAGTATCGACATTGTTAGTGTCAACGATCATAGTATGTTTGTGACGCACATGAGGAACAAAAAATACAAAGCTAGCGCCGGTGGTGAAAATGGTAAATTATCTGGTATTAAAGCTATAATATATCGATAAACGTAGTTTATGTGACGCATATACGAAGAACACAACTATATATACAGGTAGCGCCATCGGTGATAATGCTACAGTAACTAAACTGATATTAAAGGTCTGCGGGTGCGGGAGGTCCAGAGTATGACACAGACCGCGTCATACCAAAGACGAAATAAAAATTGTGCCAGAAATTCCCTTGCTTGACGCTCAGCATATGAGGGAAATTGGCTTCTCTTCTCGCATACCCTCGTGGCGACGGATAACATCAGACATGAGGTGTCGAGAGTGATTAATATAAGTTGGGAAAACTTATTTCACAATCGACCTTAAAATTTAGTATAAACTTAAGGTAAACAAAGTATTGCCATAAATGTAACAATTATTGTACACCTTGATCCATTACATTACTTAGTATTATGTTGTTTGTTCATGGGTCATTTTTGACCTAAACAATCTTATAGTAACACATGTAAAACTTATTTTGAATAAACTTGTAAAACTTGTAAAAAACTTGTAGTTATAGCCTATGACCCTAGTAGTTATACGCACACAGGAAACAAAAATACAAAGGTAGTGCCAGTTACTAGACTGATTAAAGTTAAACAAGTTATCTTTATAGTCCAAAGTAATTTAATATGTGACGTACTGTATACCAGTCTACACGTTCAAAGCAATGGTCCAGTGGGAATTAAGTGTACCGAATTGTCGACAGATCACATACAGACTTGGCAGATTTGAACGACAACTATCGGATTAATTATTGATGTCGAAGATAATAAAAAAAACTACCTAATTTAATTGACATTTAATTGACATGCCTCCTGTTTTTAATGCATATTGTGGAGATAATTTTGGCTAAATGCTACAAGTTCGGTAGGCCTACTACAACGGAAATGTAAGTTATCTAGGCTACTGTAAAATCATTTAATTTCAACGGGATAAACATTTACATAATACATTGATGACGTGTCTGCAAATGTATTTACAATGAAATTCTTCGTTTTATTTCATTAATATAATAATACACCAACTGCAAAATGGGCAAACAGTATGTACCACTGGTATTAAGGTCTGCTGTATTCCTAATTGTATTCCATTTAATAAGTCATTGTACAGATGAGCAACATTTATGGTATAGCTGGCTGAGTCAAAGTATATTGGTCTGGTTTCCAGATTCTTCAAATCTAAGATCGTGAAAGGGGGAACCAGTCATGTGGCTTCCGGAGAATTAAACAAGCGTGCGAATAAATGGTACTAATTTCACGCCTGATTGCCAATGTGAAGCCACAATAGTCTCAGTGATGACAATCAAAATAAAAAGCTCTCGCTTTATCAATACAGAGTATCGAAGATCAGACATGAAAGAACGAGAACGAGCGAGAAAGTTCGAGAAGCCATAGTCCTTACATTTAAAGAAACTACTTTGTATTTTAAATGCAAACAACTTGCAGACAATAGATGATGTTCAGATGCATAATGCAAATGATTTGAGAAGACGAGAAATAACGAGAACGAGCGAGAAAGTTCAAGAAACCACAGTCCTTACAAAAAATACAAAGTCATTTAAAGAAACTACATTGTATTTCAAATCCAATGCAAGCAAGTTGCAGACAATATATGTGATTTTATGCTGAAGTTAAAATACATAATGCAATTGGTTGGTATTGAGAAGATGTCTGACATGATATATCAAGGAGAAGTTGATGCAATCATGTGAATGATTATATGATTTGTATCAAGAAGAGGAAATGATTATTCACCAGACAGAGTCTGGAAATGATACAATGTCATATTTATACATCACAGGGAGTATGTGATCGATTTATAATAAACACCATACTACCACAAGCCTAAGAAATTATATCACAAACTAAAGTGCGTCCAGGATACCATGAAAGGCGGGTAAATTTGGAATAAGCCACATAGGTGGAAAAAGCAAGCATGCACGCTTAATCAGTGTTATTGTAGTATAAAATTGACCGTATGTGTTTATTTAAGCAACCGATATTTCAGCAGTATAGACCAATCCGGTCAATGTTTATAAACATCACATTATCCTGGGCGCACTATACAGTTTTATATCTCCATTTTACATCCATTAAATATAGTATATAATTTATTTAATTCTTTTATCTAATGAACGAGTGAATATTTATGGATGTTAAACTCTGTTTTTGTGATATAATTTCTTAGGCCTGTGATAATACTAACGTCCACTTGATATCTTTTTGATACCATATTTGAGCATACTGTAGTACCATTAGATACTTGTTCGTCGTTGACTTGTTGTTGTTCATGAGAAGGGGGGGGGGTGGTATAACTGACCACATTGCAATCACAAAGAAACGACCCTACAACCTTTTCCTGTCATTATACCAAACACTTCTCGATTTACCCTGCTGAGACGAACTAATTAGAATTTTATATAAGAAGTTGAAAATTCCATAAACACAAACGCTACGAAATGACACAAATAACTTGGTTGAATAAACGGTCGTCGAAATTAGAACGCAGACGAAGGAGAAGACGGGTTCCTTACATTTGATAATACCTCGTTAGACATACATATAGTACCATTGATTCAATTGATGTTCAGTCTATTTCACCAGAGACGAATATATATTAATTGATACTTGTCTGTAAACACAGGATGATATACCTACCATTGTCACTATGTCGATGGCTTAGAACCAGAAGGTCGTAACTACCTCTTACGATCTTATAAGACTGATACATTTTTGAAATCTGCTCCACAAGGTGCTGATGGGCATATTTTCATGAAAATCTGAAATTGTCATGTTGACCAAAATGAAGTTTTAAAAACGTGTTTTCCCATAGGTAAAGAGTAAAATACAGACAGTTTTCTCTTGTTTTCTCAATATATCGATTTGGTAGTTACGACCTTCTTGTTCTAAGCCAGCGACGTGTGGTAAACACGCCGTACCGTCAGTGGCATGGAACTGCAAAAAATGAAACTGAATTTGTAGAATCTACTGTTTGAAACATGTAAAGAGGAGCATCGATCAATTACGCTCCAAGTGCTCCAAATATATCAATACGGAACTAAAATACTTAAGTGTAATTATTTGGTTTCCAAAGATTCCCTACGGGACATCTTACATTACCCGACATAAAACGTGTCGATAATGTCTCTAGTAATGGTACGGGCATCCAAGTAGATGCTAGTGAATGCGCATTAATCAGTGGTTAACTTGCAAAGTTTTGTGAAAGTTGTTTACACTTGATCGTCTCTTTCCAGTGTGAACCTTAGGAAATAAATTTGATACAAACCACTCGATTTCACGTGTAAGACATTCTCTAATTGGTCATTGTGTATTTCAAGTATTCAAACCCCCGATGATTCAACCTTGTTTCACAAACGAATGTTTACGCGAAATTTGAGTCAGATGTCATAGGCGAGTACATTATAATCTGACTATATATACTGCCCTTTAACTTATCACCACGATCGCTTAATATTAGCCAAAGAATTCCCGCGAGAATGTCATATGTACTGTTGTAGACATAATCTATTTCAGAGAATTTCCCGCCATATTTTATTGCGTTTTCTTCCACATTATTTAAGAGATGTTGAAACGTTTATAGACACACGTGTGTATAATCTTGGGTTTTATTTCTCCTATGCGTTGCGTTGAACGTTATTTTGATAAAAAACATGTTATACACACGGGTGTATAATCTTGGGTTTTATTTCTCCTATGCGTTGCGTTGAACGTTATTTTGATAAAAAACATGTTATGAAGAAATGTTTGGTTTTACCAAACAATAGGTATTTTGAGAACATTTCATTCAAACATATACGGGGTAAGATCTAATTTTAAGACTGCGTTTCGTATTAATTTTGTTTTAAGTACATTTTTTTCAATTATGTTTCAGGGCTATTTGTCCGCCATCTGGATGTATGACGATTTGCAGATTACAATTATATATATATATATATATATTTTATAAAATACCATTTTTCGTATATATTGTGAAAATAAAAAATGACTTCTCAGGCTCGCTGTATTTTTAGTATTTTAATTTAAGATGTGCCCAAACTAGTTTCGCCTTATCGGCTCGTCAGTGTGTATATATTTATTTTAAAATGCAGGTTTCAGAGATTTGTAATTCTGTATGAGTATACGGAGTTCATACATTACTCCCGTAGAAACATGTTCCTCGTAGACAATTTCGTTTTATAATTCATTGAAATATTTGTAGGCACTCACAAAGACAACATACTCCCTAGACTACAATTTCTATCCAATAACTCTTCGTTGTAGGTGATGTTTTGTACTGTTCTTGCATTATATCATGACATCCAGATATCCAGGTATCCAGGGGCCTTATTCACCAACAATGTAAAACTGGAAATCAGACTTAAACTTAAAATTGACAACACTTATAATCACTGCCACCTCTTTGCAATTAAACCTAACCATCAGGAGCATTATCTGATTATTTGTAGGTACATATTGAACATGTATTCCAATTTATATGAATTCTGAGTATTGGTTGGTTCTCCAATGTATATACTAACCAAGCAGGATGTCCGGTTCAGGAGCATTTTCTTTCTGCACTATTGTCTTTGTCGTAAACCTCCACATGTGCCGGAAGAGTTGTCACTTGTGACCACTGTGGCAATACTGGACTACTGGTTGGTGTCTACTTCCGGTAGATTGAGTCAGAGCAACCCGCCGTAAAAAGTTCACAACAATTAGATGTGTAGTAGCTATATAACATCTATACTGCCGTGATCGGCTTCATAGATAAATGACAATGTGATCTAAAAGAATACCAGATTCTACAAAGAAATCCAGTGTGTGCTGTACAAAATGCTGATTAAAGCATATAGCAATACGTGTACCCGGAAATAGACTACTTTCTCCGACGACTCTGTCAAATATCGCTGTGGTCATCTCCTGTCACCCATAAAAGGCAAAGTGTACCGAATTTACATTATCAGCGTCACATTAATGAAGAGCTTTCTCATTTGTTGACAGCAGACGTCCGCTATTAACTGGATTAATTATGGCACAAGGAATCGATATCTGCTGGCACACTCGCAGACGACACCGCAGTGAGGAAATCCAATTTGATCGTTTTTTTGTATGCCCATTGCGAGCGTTTGCCGAGACAGAAGATAGGCGCTCATGAATAACAGAGATAATTATTTTGTGGTCTGACGTAATGAAACAGAAAAGATTTTAATGCGAGGACGTATGTTTTTACAAAGTTTCTCGTCGCAAATCGATGTGCTAAGAGCTATTTGAATGACTATCGCAAATAAGATATTTATAAATCTGCTATATGCAGGGAATATTTTATATTTGCCAAATTATTTTAAGCCTTGTAAAGTTAACGTTTTTAAACTAAAACAATAACCCACAAAATAAGCTAAAAAAGCACATTTGGAACACATAGGCAGTTTCCGTCAAAACTGAGTAGCATTAAGTACATTACATGTAATTCCGATTGAGAAATAAGTAAAAATTGACTGGTACATGTATCCGGTCGAATATTGAAACTTTGATCAAATACCAGTCTAAGTAGGCTAATATTTAATAAACCATGCATCTGTTTACTCTTCGAGTTTAATAAAACCATTTCATCGGTTTAAACACGTGACTGACCAGCTTATGCATGTGCGTTTCGAATTATTAGTGAATGCCTTATTCGGTTGTCATTTGTATTTTAGATGGAGAAATAGGACAACAGCGTCACTACCACTTACATCATTTCGACAGCCACGTGAGTTTTTGTTCGTTAAATTCTGAGATACTAAAAGGACAAAAACAGCAATTCTGATAAATGCTTCAAAAGTCTCGCGTGATTTGCTTACATCAGCGAGTATACGTAATGCATTTACGTCACTAAGTAGAAATCTGATTCGTCAGAGAAATAGAAAAAAAACGAAAATTTAATTCCATAAAATGCTAGCGGCATTTTGTGGAAAGCTGTCGATTACTTTTGCAAGCTAATGTTTTCGTGTGCAATTTTGACTGAACAGAAACAAATTTAGTTTTACCCCCGGAAGAAATGTCGTAGAAATACATTTGGAGAGAGAATGAGAGAGAAACTGAAAGATAATTTTGAATTGTTCTCAAAATCAGAAACACACGCCCCTGAGGAATGAAATGTTCAGCAGAATATGTGACACACAGGAGCTTGTCGAAATCTGGAAGATAGCGCGAGTGTCATAAAAAAACCGGAGTGATTTTTAATTTCCTGAAGACAACTTAACAGAGAATCCGTATGTTACCATATAAGGCGCCGTCGTATGTAGGAAACATTACGATGATTTATAGCATGTGGGCAATTATAGAGTGCGTTTAGAACTGATACAATTAACTAATTACCTGATCGTAATTAAGTCAGCTAACGTTGTTCTGATGCCTCAAGAGGAAACAATTGCTAATTGCAGCCCTAGACATATCTTCCATCGTGTTTCTCCGTGCTTATCGATTGTGAACATGTCAAAAAGAAAATGTTTATATAATTGGTGATCAGTCAGTCTTCAGTGTTCGCCAATTGTTGCTGGGGGCTGCAGCAAGGCGTACATTTGTAATTTTGTACAAAGGTGCCACGTTGGAACAGACGCTCTAACTACCTCATGGTGTGTAGTACAATTGTCTTATAGCCGCTATGCGCATAAATATGTGCCGGTCTACATGATATTAAAGATTATTGCACCATACAGCTCATAGACACACAACACAATGACACACCAAACATCGACACACAGCATAGTATCACACAATGTAACGCCACCCATAAGACAACATCATAGCACCCATTGACAAAGCAACAAAGTACAAGCACTGCGCATCACCTCACAATACAGAAGCACATTGGTACATTACAAAACAAAATACAGCACATAACATCCCCACTTTGTACAATGCCACACAGCACATCGACACTTAGCAAAATGCAACATAGTGAAGTACAGTGTATCGCAGCGCCAAACAGTACATCATTACACCAAACACACAACACAACACACCACAACAATACAGTGACGATCTGTTCATTATGCATGTAACACAACACAATACAACCCAGCAGAAGCGCCACACAGTACCTCGCCTCACAACCCAGTGTCACACAACAATAAAACATACACAAATTAAAATACAAACACAAACACCTCCATACATTGTGCCTTTAAAGACGTACTAAAATATACACACCAGCGCAATGACTCGTTTAAAATGAGACGTTTGGCAATACTTGTTAACATCTGATACATGAATAATCAGATTCTGTGAAGTTTACCACATACAATAACAATACGTATCGTATCCATAATCAAATTACAAGCGGAGATGATCGACACTGCAACACAGACTGGATCTAAATGCCGTTCTTTTATTGAGTAGCTTTGTACTGTACATACATTGTTTGGTGCATGCATAATTAACTATACGCCAACACTAATGGGAGTGTTATCAATTAGAAGCGAACGCCAGTTAGTAGTAGTAGTAATCAATTTGTATTTTATAAGAACAGTTCCGAAAGCTCAGGTATATGTTTATGCCATTATGTTACAAGCATTTCCGGAATGATTGTCTGCTGTGCAATGACACTTTGTCAGGATATTAAAGTAGCTCCGTCCGTCAATCAACGTAAACATACTAGACTCTAGCTTGTTCTGAGACTTGTATCCATTTGAAACATTCCTCGATAATATTCGACAGACATCATTATTAGCACAGAAAATACAACGAACGTCGTGGAGATATATTATGAACGGGAATAATGTGATTGAAATATACGTTTATATCCATCTACCTCGCTTAACGGAGTTTGCAGTAACGCCACGGGGAATCATTCTCACAGAATTGGATGTGCTTTATTATGTTTTGCCACAATTGGCCAATATCATCACTATAGTTTACGCGTCATATTGGTATTTGGCACGTAACGAAGTAACTGTCAAATTATATGTTCGAAGATAAATATGGCTATAAACACTTAATGCACGACACGTGCTTATATCTATGGCGATATGGTATCTAAATAAAGTTAGTAAGGTAACCAATTTTCTTTGGCTGTTTTTGGCAGTTCAGCCGTTTAACAACCATTTGACATACTAGCAGTCACTTTGCATGGTCATTGGCCTACCTACGGAAACATGCGTTCAAGTCTCCCTGAGGGGCTATTTCTCTCCTGGGGTTGTGGCAGCCATCATCGATATCTATGACTCCAATGTCGAAGTGCCCTCACATGTATCAATTGGTACCTTGATCGAGTGGAGCATGTGGACAGTTCTAGCTCAGAGAAATTAACCAGTGGTCCATACCAGCGTTGAACCTAGGAACGCATGTTCCTGGAGTGCGCAATGAACGTTAGGGCCACTGCTCACCACATACATGGCATCGCGCAGGTACCTATTCATGAGCGGACACTGTGGCCAGAAGCTCGCTGAGCAAATTGCAAGATGGGCCGTGTATACATAGATGCTAGGAATAGACAATGTTACACATTTAGGATAAAGTGACACGATAAAATCATATGATTATTTCAATATCTGGTGAGGACTGTCAGAGGACATTAATATATTAACTCTGTCTGTTTCCCCCGGATACTCTTGAAGTGTTAATGTTCTCAAAACGATTTATGTCTACTAAAATCAGTGTCATGTTGTAAAAGAGACTATTGTCTGTATAATCGCCATGTGATTCACTTTTCCTACTCTTTACTTCCTCTACTTCGGCGTTTCATTCGGTCTCATGCAATATTTTATAATGTCTTTGTGCAATGGATCATCCTGCATTTTATTCGGCTGGGACTTGGACTTTTAATTGTTTCTTTGATTAATGTCTGGGCATTACTCAAAGTAGTTGTGGTGTTGGGTTTCTGATTTCTGTGCTCGGTTGGTTGGGTTGAGTGCTGCTTTGCTCATACCTTTTTTACCAAAGATCTAAGAATACAAAGATGAAACATTGAGTCGATGAAAAATGCAAAATAGCACTCGACAGAGTATGTTCTTTTGCACAAAAGTTTGTGTTTGTCATCCATTTGTAATGGACATTGATTGATTTTGAAGTTTCGTCTTCTACAGGAGGTAACTTATTCGATTTACCTCTTATGAAATTCAGACAATCGACAACACGCCCGCGACTAGATGGCTCCGCCAACGTTATCATGTAACATATTTATCTCTTCGAATGAGGCAAATAGGGCTTTCTGACTTCGTAAGACTTTTCGGGAGTTATCGAGGATAACATTGAAGACTTGGGCTTGCCAAACTGTGTTGGCTATTCAAATAAAGTATAAGTATAATGATTATTATTATTATCGTGGCATTTAATACATTGTTCAAATCTTTGTATTCTATGATCGTTGACTTGACTGTAGAAATATTCTGCAAAATCAAAGCATCGACATTGTCTTATCAAAGCCAACACCAAAAATCGACATTGTCAGAAACTTGTCATGCGAGAGAGTTATTAGTTTGTCTGTAGAGCGAACGTCGTCCAAAAAGAATTTTCTTCAAAGACGTTGATTAATGAGGCGGTTTGTCGACTATGATAGCTGATACCATATGGCCATGTATCTAATTTGCACAAATTACATAGAAGTCTTGTTTCATTAAATACTATCTGATACACAGGGGTATTTTTATAGTTTAAATGTATCGATCTACTAGTATGTCTAAACACCTCGAAATAATCTAGTCCTCATTTCAGTAACAAATAGGCAATTATTGCCAAGTGCTGTATGGATATATTTGATAAGGACGATAAGAAAACAAGGTATTACTATCAACAATATATACCCATATCAACGTTTAAATACCAAAAAGGAATTGTCGATAATATTTATGATGGGTATTAGAGGATCGCGTGCGTACGCTCGCTAAATATTCAGACTGGGATCGTTATTGTCTGTTTTATATGTATACGACATATCTGATGTTTTCATTCATGTAATATGAACGGTAAGATAGGTATCGGAATATCAACATACGGAAACCAGAATACTTCACGTCGGTGTGGGATTCTTGATAGATTCTACGAGAGCAGTTGTTGTTATGTTTAGAATAGTATGTCATTATCATGAGACAATACTTGGAAATCTTTCGACAAAGCGATGAAAGAAATAAATTAAATGCTGCAAAATGATCATCATGGAAATGATTATACATTTTGTGTGAATGATATTACATACGACCGTTCCACACTGGCAATTCGGGTCTTAACATACAGTTCAAACTTAGAATAAACGGTATTTCAATCAAATGTCCAATCTAATCAAACAATCGACGAAGACATTATACGTAGTTCCACAACCATAGAACTTGCTTGAAACTTTAACTGAACACAGCAAACTCGTGCAAGTTAGATATGAGCTTAATCATTTATCTCATAGCTGTTTAGTTAGAACCTATCATTGTTTATATTACCCTATGGAGATTTACACCAGTCGTTAACTCCAAAATGGGTACTTAAGAACTAGCAAATATCTATTTTCTTATCTTAAAATTCCAAATTAATAAAACAGTGTAAGGCTATGTCGAATTGAAACTGACAGACATGAATCGATATATTCAACTATAATCAATCTTTGTGAATCAGATGGTATTTATTAATGAAACACGACTTCTATGTAATTTGCGCAAATTAGATACATAGCCATATGTTATTAACTATTATAGTCCACATACCGCCTCATTTATCAACGTAGGTGAAGAAAACTCTCGTTTTGACGACGAACGTTCAGACAAATTAATAACTATCTCGCATGACAAGTAACTGACGATGTCGATGTTCGGTGTTGGCTTTGATTTGTCTATTTTCGAACCTTTTCACGACAGCGTTTTCGAACCTACCGATTTCTTTACATAATGTCTCTTCAGTAAAGAAGATAGAAAAGAGTATCAACATGATTCATACGTTGATAATAAGACTATCGTCTCTTTTACAATAAAAATAGTTTCGAGGACATAATCGTTTTAAAAACATTAACACTTCACCATTATCCGGGAAGAACAGACTTACTAAAATTAAATTGCAATGACAGTATTGACACCCCTATTAAGGCGTTGAATTAAACATCAGAATCTTCAGTGTCACTTTATCCTATAATTTGGTGTACTCTCAGCGTCTATGTACGGTCGTATTTGTAGTCTGGCTAACCGACTAGTCAATATATTGTGTCTATCAAATAACTTTTTACTCTCGGCTTGCCTATGTTTGAGAGTCCAAGGGGATAGAAGTTCAGCGGAAAATTATGTGTATGAGTTGTCTTTTAACAATAAAGGGTTTGTATAGACAGACTAGTGTATACGAGACTCAAATGGTACTTAGGACAGAGGGCTAGTGGCTACAGCGTTCGTCTGTCGACAGGTGCTTGTACAATACCTTATAGATACATGTACCATAAAATGCACCCTCTCCTCACAATAGATAGTAGATTAGAGCACGTGTTGATTGTTGTTTATATTTGAAGCAATATTTATCTTCGAATGTAGAATTTGACATTTCGCTTCGTGCCAAAAACCAATAGGACGCGTGAGCTATCGTGATAACATTGGCCAATTGTGGCAAAAAATAATAAAGCACATCCAATTCTGTGTGAGTGATTCCCCATGTCGTAACTACAAACTCCGTTAAGCGAGGTTGACGGATATAAACGTATATTTTAATCACATTATTCCCCGTTCATAATATATCTCCACGACGTTCGTTGTATTTTCTGAGCGAATAATGATGTCTGTCGACCATTATCGAGAAATGTTTCAAATGGATACAAGTCTCAGAACAAGCTAGAGTCCAGTATGTTTATGTTGATTGTTGGACGGAACTACTTTACTATCCTGACAAAGTGTCATTGCACAGCAGACGTTCAGTCCGGAAGTGCTTGTAACATAATGGCATAAACATATACCTGAGCTTTCGGAACTGTTCTTAGCACACTTCAAATATCAATTGATTATCATCTCATTAGTGTTAGCGTTTAATAACGCATGCACCAAACACTATATATATGAATGTAAATTAAAATGCCGTTCACTAAAGGTACCGCAGTTTGTTCTAGTCTGCGTCAAAGTGTCGATCATCTATGCTTGTAATTTGAGAATGAGTACGATTTGTTTTCGCATGCAGTTGAATCATGACGTGCTATCGTGTGCGCCAAGGTTATCATTTAACTCCGCAACCGCGTACACGTGTTCTACAACAATTTACATAAAACGTCTGCATGGAACAATTACTGACAATAGCTAACTAGAAACAATCTCGAAGTCAATGCGTAAATCTACTCATTCCTATTGAAATATCCTACTGGAAATTGCCATTGATTTCATATTACCCTGGGGTCATCTAACTTAACTTTATATTACCACTACACTGATCATGTCTCCTGGTGTTGATTTAACTCAATGATGAAGTGTGATTATCGAATAAAGCCGCATGAAACATACAAGCAAAGAGAATTGATGTGTGGTCTGAAAATCTAAATAATTTTGAACCTCCTTATTGGTATATGACATATTTAACGCATGCTTCAACTCAAATCATGCGATAAGTACTTTATACATAATAACTGTTGAACATGTATAGACAAGAAACATATGTTGTTGTTTCCTCTTTTGTTGCATCTCCGTCTTTTACTGTCTTTGCTGCTATTGCTACTGTTATTTGAGTCATTTCATCAGTGTTGATGTTGTATATTGTTGTTGTTGCTGTTGCTGCTGCTGTTGCTGCTGCTTCAAGGATAGCTGTTTATTCCGTTGACCTGGTTGGTGTTTCTATTGTTCAAATAGTTTTTATTCATTTTACATATATCGGTCATTGACTGCAAAGGGAGCAATATATATAAGTATTTCATGTTACATTTGCTAAGTTAACTCAAATGGACTTAATTTCTGAGTTAACAGCGAACTGATAACTGCCAACTTCACAGACCTTAGTTTTTCATGTATCATTTGCTAATAGCTCCTGTTGTCTACCAATGGAACTAACTTGTCTGGTTGACACTACTAAAATGTCATGTTTGTGTTTGTTGCATGTATGACTTAGAACGAAACCAACACCGTTTTGTAATAAAATGGTCCTTCGAGAGATAATACAGTGTGGTGATACAATACATTGATACAATACGTTGATACAATGCGGTGATAATAAAATTATGTTTATAATCGATATCGCCTTGAATACAACTATACTCAGACATATCTCTGCAGTAATTGAGACCACAACTACAGAATTGTCTGACATAGAGTGTCTTTAATTACTAAATGTCTATATAATACCACCATTGTAATAGAGATAATGATGGTGTTACGTACACTAGAGCATGTCGTTTTATGTTACTGATGTTATGAGTCGAGTATGTTTATGTTGATTGACGGACGGAACTACTTTGCTATCCTGACAAAATGTCATTGCATAGCAGGCGATCATTCCGGAAGTGCTTGTAACACAATGACATAAACATATACCAAAGCTTTCGAAACTATTCTTATAAAATACACATTGATTACAATCCTATTAGTGTTAGCGTTTAATTACGCATGTACCAAACACTATATATAAAAATTACAAAGCCATTCATTAAAGGTATGGTATTTTGTTTTAGTCTGTGTCAAAGTGTCAATGATATGCGCTGGCAATTGGATTATGAGTATGATTTGTTTTCGTATGCGGGTAAATCATATCGTGTGTGCCTATATTGTCATTTTACTTCACAACCACGTACACGTATTCTACAACACTTTACATAAAACATTTGCAAGAAACAAAGCTAACAATCCCGATGTGAAGGCTTAAATCTACTCATTCCTATTGAAATATCCTACTGGAAATTGCCATTATCTGTTATCTGTTATCTGTTGATCTTCACCGCCATCAATGACGAACCCCAGCAATGATGCTAGGAATAAAATCCAAATGTTAATAATGTATAATGTTCACCTCCACCACACAAATATGTACAGTATACAGTTTATCATATAGTCAGTATTGATCAAGTGAAGCACATGTATTCAGCACATATAATAACTTTCAGCCAAATCTGCAATAGACCACACATTAGTTGGGTTAGTAGATCAACCAGAACAAAATACGTCATTGTTTTGAAATCTCTTTGAAAATTTTATATCGAGTTGTGTGCAACTGGAAAAATAGTCGGCGTATATGAAATTCCAGTACATTAAGCTTGTCTCTTTTCAAACGATTACACTCAGGAATAACAGAACAGTCTATAAGGGCCTGGACCAACTGAATGGGTGTTTTTATGTAAGGAGTGACACCAGCAGATGCCAATACACTCCAGATGTCGCACATAATAGGGTCCCTCACATGGTGGAGAGCAGGACAAACTAAGAGGAAATGTTCCATTGTCTCGTCTCCAGATTTGCAGCTTGGGCAGGTTTTGTCGACAGCATTTTGATTAAACCTACTCCGATTCACTTGAAGAATATATGTGCCAGTGAGGATCCTGAATCTCACTGGTAGTTGTGTCACCTCAAGGACAGAGTGGCACCCTGAACGCAGGACAGGGTGGAGTTTTCCAGGTACAAATTCGGTGTTCATAGATTTGAGGGTAGAGTATGTGGTAGCTATTTTTTCAATTTGGTCTTTCCAGTATAATACTACTTTGCAATGTACCAGACTTTTCCATTGAGTTTTGTCAAGAGGGGATTGTAGGTAGTCCTCTATATCCCCGAGTTCATATTTTGATAGCAGGGGTGGCACTGAGTTAACCCATGAGCAAGAATTATCAGACTTCACAGTTATCTGTCTATGAAGATTTCACGCTCGACACTTGTTTGATGCTGTCTACAGATGTTATTAAAGAAATTCAATATCTTCAGGTAAAGAACCACTAAATGCCTCCGCGGACCAAGTGGTGATACACTCAAGTAGTCCTTAAAAAAACTTTGGTTTGCCTGTAAATGGAGATATTTCTTGACAAATGTGGAGTTGAATGATGAAATTGAGTTTAAATGGTTGGTAAATATGCATGTGGTGTAGTAAAACTGTAATATTTGTATTATTCCACTATTTTGTTCTTGATACCAAAGTGAAAGTAGACTAGGGTAAAACCCAGAACTCATAAATCCGGACATGCGTAAAAACGGATACACCGTGTTTGAAGGACAAAAACTTTCTTAGAAGATACATGACCCCCCTTTTTTATTTGATTATTTTGAAGCTTAAATGCCCCTCTTTACAATGATATATGTGGTCCAGGTGGCCATAGACTAAAAAAAGTTGAAAATTGGGGCCTTCTATGGCCAATTTACATTGAGCTATAGAGCAAATCTATTTGGTGGTTTCTAACCTTCAGGTGATAAATAGCCTGCATTGGAAGGAGGCCTGTGAGTATATATACACAGGAGTCTGCCGCATTAGTAGGTAAAGACAAGATTTGTTTAATTGTTTTCTTATGGAATAACTCCAACTGTGCAATTAGAGAGTCCCTTGGAATGAAGACCTCAATACCATAAGTAAGTATGGGTAAGATAAATGATCTATATTGATCAAGGCAAGACTCGTGGTCAAGTCCATTATGACCATGCAGTCCCGCCCCCATTAGACCATACAGTGCACGTCTGGCCTTTTTAATATTTCCTTCAATGTTAAGCTTAGCAGTCTGTTGTATCGATGTTGTTCTGGTGATTCCAAGATGAACTGATGAATCAACATTTTTGAGAGTTTGCTCTCCCATTGTGAAATTCTCATTGATTTCATATTACCCTGGGGTCATCTAACTTAACCTTATATTACCACTACACTGATCATGTCCCCGGGTGTTGAACAAGCTACTAGTATATGATGAATTGTAATTATCAGATGAAGACTCGTGAAACATAAAATCTTAGAAAACTGATGTGTGGTCTGAATTATGTTAAACCATATTGATCCATTGCAGATTAAAACATTTTATAACTCAAACCATGTGATAAGTACTTTATACATAATAACTTTGTACATGTATCGACAAAACGACGAAGTTCTTATTTTCTCTTTAGTTGCATCTACTGCTAATGAATCGTTGTCATCAGAGTTCATGTTGTTTTTGCTGGTATTGCTGTTACTGCTGCTGCTACTTCTGTGGCTGCTGATGTTGATGCTGTCGCCGCTGCTGCTATTGATGTTGTTTTTGTTGTTGTTTCTGCTGTTGTTGTTGCAACTGTTGTTGCTTCTGCTGCTAGCACAGCTGTTTATTCTCGTTTTCTGGGTGATGTTTCTATTGCTCAAATTATTAATTATTTGTCATATAACGTCCATTGATAACACAACGAACTATCAGCTTTCTTGTTGTTTGCTGATAGTTCTTATAGGCTGTCAATTGAATAATTCTGGTTGTTATTGTTGTTTCCGATATAGTCATATTTGATGCAGATATGACTAAGAACGAAATCCACACCACAACTTGTAACAAAATATCTCTTTGACAGATACTACCCTGTGATGATACAATACGGATAAACAATATGTTGATGCAATGCTATGATAATAGGAACAGCTATTGTTATGATCGATATCGCCTTGAATACTGCTGTACTCAGACATATCTCTGCAGTAATTGAGACCCCAACTACAGAATTGTCTGACAGCTCGTATCTTAGATTACTTAATGTCTGTATAATAACATACCACTATTGTAATAGATAATTATTGTGTTACGTACACTGATCATGTCGCTTTATGTTACTGATGTTCTGTCTAACGACGGAGAAATTACGTTTATATACCATGTGTGATGTACGGTATTGGCCACTGTTAGGTTATGTTATGAATTTTGTAATGGCATTTTAAGTTGCGGAGAAGATCATGTGAAATCCTGGACTCATCAACAAATGCACCGATGGGTATAAAAGATAATGTAAATTCGGAAGGTATAACTCAACAGAAAGAACGGATCACGACATACACAAAAGGCACACAAAACGAGGACACTATAGATGTCTATGTAATCATTGATACTGCTGTAGCCATGGTTATGATGATCGGCGGGGTAGCCATGATTGTGATGTTGACAAGTTCAAAGTACAAGGCATCATTTCGTATTAAATATTCGACTGCACTGAAAATGTCTGCTTCATTGTTTGTGCTCTTGTTATTTATAACTGTATATCCTGAATGCTTATAATGTTCGGATTTGGATACATTGTAAAACACAAGTCCAAGAAATAACAACTGTTTGGTCCAGCATAAAACACGACTTGTGGCTCACTATAAACTTCGGGTTTCTGGATCTAAGTACCCATTGTGTTGTTACGGCTGATTTGAATGTCTTTGAGATAATGATTAAACTCAATCAAACATGCACACGTTTGCTGAGTTCAGTTCAGTTTTTTTTATTAAATCACCGTTTATTCTAAATTTGGGCTGTTAAGGTGTATAAATGCCATTGGAGAAAACACAGTGTCAATCCAATACATTTATAAACGGCCTTATTTAATTTCGTTCACAACCAGTGTATTGTTATTTTCATGACGATCGTTTTGTAACGTTTCTTTCAGCAACTTGTCTGACGATTTCCGAGTTATTGTTTCATGATAATGACATAGTATTATAAGCATGACAATAGCAGCTCTTATAGAATCAATCTTGAATACCACACCGACGTGAAGTATTCTTGTTTCCGTTTGTTGATATTCCGATATCTATCTAACCGTTCAGATTACGTGAATGAAAACATCAGATATGTCGTATACATATAAAACAGACAATAACGATCCCAGTCTGAATATTTAGCGAGCGTACGCACGCGATCCTCTAATACCCATCATAAATATCATCGACAATTCCTTTCTGGTATTTAAACGATGATATGTGTATATATTGTTGATATGAATATCTTATTACTTATCGTCTTTATCAAATATATTCATGAAGCACTTGACAATAATTGCCTATTTGTTACTGGAATGAGGACCGCATTTCTTCGTGATATTTGTCATTATTTGGTATAGAACTGCTGTAAAATTATCAACATTCGCATGGAGCTTGATAGGGACAAATATGCGTGATATTCGCGATGGGTTCAATTTAATTAATTTTGCGAAATGCCTTAATGACGATATTAATGTCCTCTTATGAATAATTGCCTTCACCAATACGCAACAACAGGTTTTTCCTTTCAATTTTATACATCCACGATTTCAAACAACCACCAAGATTCCATTTCACGAAAAATTCCTCGAAATTCTATTCCAGCGAATACAAATGTTGTTATAGTTAACTACAGTATTAGATATCTGATCAGATATTCTATTAGACGCATAGAACACACGCATACATTACGTTAGTGAGATAACTACTTCAAAGCACGAAATGTTGCAATTCAATATCAGTTCGAGTTTGTAATGACATTGCATACTTATCAATCCCAGTGGAAAATCCTCACCCAAAGGCCACCTCAATACATGTTTTTGAATTTATTTATGCTCAATGTTAGGGCTAACACAATAGGGAATATTACCTTAGTATACGTTAAGTACCCTACAGCAGTCTATTGGATGACTTGGCAGTGGAAACATGTCATTTACCAAGAGCTAGCTGGTGGGCAGATCAGTTACATAAGAAAACCCTTGTTTATATATTCTGTAAGAATGGTGGTCACATTTGCTTAATAATGTGTTTGACTGGCAATCACATATAGTGAGCCACAGGTCAAGTTTTATGCTAGACCAAACAGTTGTTACTTCTTGGATGTTTTACAAGTTTATGCTATAAACATCTCCAACGCTGAACATTATTATCAAGCAGTATACACAGTTATAAAAGACAAACAATAAAGCAGACATTTCAGTGCAGACAAATGTTGTTCATAGGAAACGATGCTTTGTACTTTTGAACATGGTAACATCACCATCATGACTACAGCAGTAGCAATGAATTCATGAACATATATAAAATTTTATGCACACATAAAATCATTTATGTCATTGGAAAGTCTTTCATTCCGGACCGATAGGTACGGCTTTACGGATCTTTAGTGTAACCCTGATCCAACCAATCAAAACGCTTCTTAGCCATTGCTTTTGTTATCATTGACGAAGGGAGTCATCTCGTCAATTCTGAGCCTTTTTTCCAACCACCACCACCAACTCCACCACCTCATATTTTTGGTGTCCTCGTGATGTGTCCCGTTTGTGCCTTTTTTGCTTTTTGTGCTTATCTGTTTTCCGTTTAGTCCTGTCTTATCTATCCAAATTTACATCATGTTTTAGACCTATCAGTGCATTTGTTGATGGGCACAGGATTTCACTACATGATCTTCTCCGCAACTGAAAATTTCATTACAAAATTCATAACAAAACCTAACAATGGCCAATACCGTTCATCATACACAAGGTATATAAACGTAATTTCCCCATCGTTAGACAGAACAGACCATCAGTAACATAAAACGACATGCGTTATTGTACGTAACACAATAATAATCTATTACAATAGTGGTATTATATAGACATTAAGTAATTTAAGATACGATATATCAGACAATTCTGTAGTTGTGGTCTCAATTACTGCAGAGATATGTCTGAGTATAGCAGTATTCAAGGCGATATCGATTATAACCATAACTGTATTATCATAGCTGCATTGTATCAACGTATTGTATCAATGTATTGTGTCATCACACTGAATTATCTGTCGTAGGGACATTGTATTACAAAAACGGTTTGGATTTCGTTCTTAGGCATACCTGCAACATGCATAATTAAAACACAAACATGACATTTTGTAATAACTACCAGACTAGTTAGTTCCATCGGTAGACTACAGGAGCTAGTAGCAAATAAAACAAGAACGCTATTTATATAAAGCCCTCTTTGCAGTCAATGGCCGATATATCTTAAACAAATAAAACTATTTCAACAATAGGAACACCAATCAGAACATCAGAATAACAGCTATACCAGGAGCAGCAACACCAACAGCTACAACAACAGAAGAAACAACAACAGCAAAAACAGCAGTAGCAACATAAACAATAGAAGTAGCAGCAGCAACAACAGCAGCAATAGCAGCAGCAGCAATAATAGTAGCAACAGCAGTAGAAGCAGCAGCAACAATAACAACAACATTATACAACATCAACACTGATGAAACAACTCAAACAACAATAGCGATAACAGCAACGACAGTAAAAGCAGAAAATGATAAGAAAGATAACAACAACATATGTTTCTTGTCTATACATGCTCAACAGTTATTAGTAATAAACTACAATCACATGATTTGAGCTGAAGTGTGCGTTAAATATGCAATGTACCAAATGGGAGGGATCAACATTATTTAGATTTTCAGACCACACATCAATTTTCTTTGCTTGTATGTTTCACACAGCTTAATTCGATAATTGTAATTATCAAAGAGTTAAATCAACACCAGGGGACATGATCAGTGTAGTGGTAATATAAAGTCAAGTTAGATGACCCCAGGGTAACATGAAATCAAGGCAATTTACAGTAAGATAGTTCAATTGGAATGAGTAGATTTAAGCCTTCATATCGGGATTTGTTAGCTTTGTTTCTTGCAGATGTTTTATGCATATTGTTGGAGAATACGATGTCGTGAAGTAAATGTCAACCCAGAAGCACATGAAAGCACGCGGATGTTCAGTCACGATAAACGACATTTTTTTCAAAGTTTAACTTACATTTTAATGCAAGTAAACATATTTATTCACACTAACAGTTCTTGATGTTTACATCTTTGCATACAATAAAGCACAGTATTTATAAATGTTCAGCCACTTAGATGTAGAAATTGTATAAAACATTAGACAGCAAAGCCCTCTGAGGCATGTTTTATTACAGAAAAGATCCGCTACTCCGCTGTGAAATAAATTACCCTCACTAACTATAGCCATAAAATTATTTCTTCTGACGCTGAGAGATTTTTATCATTTGTTTAAGTGTTCACATGGTTGAAACGAAGCTCTAACAAACGACACAGATAAAATTGCCCGCTATTCAAGATAGTGACAATGGACATAGTGTGTCAACATTATTTGTTTAATGGGACGATATACAGGCATTTCAGCTGATAAACTTGAATACTAAAGTCGTTGATACTGAATAAACTGAACAAACAAAACAATCAACAATTTTATATGTAAATCTAATCGTATCGTTGTCATATTATTCATAGAAATATTATCTGACAAATCAGTTTCATATTGAGAGCTTCGATGTTATAAAGACTACAATAGACTACAAAGACCCCAATAAATGATTGAACACATTACATTGAAAATGTACGAGAATATGTCAATACTAGCATCGAATTATAACCAAAAATCTGAATAATTTTTAACCCTAGGGATCTTTCAGTATTTTATTGAATCCGAAATATTGATTGAAAGAATGAATAAAAGGCCAATGCTTAAAATATGGATTTCAGAATACTACAAGTAGTTTTTTCGGCAGTGTATATATTCAGATTGTCGAAATATACATGTAAAGACTGCTCACTGACATATGGAGCAGCATACGCACAATAATTCCGTGCGCATACACCATGCAGTATCTAACATTTTGACCTCTTCAATCCGCCGGCAATCTAGTTACATTTTCTGCCGATTCAATATGTTAATTGTGTAGTGAACAAGATAGCCACCATCTCCCATCTCTGCCGGGGTCCCTAGATAATTTGATACTTTCCCTGCTTCGCTGTTGTCCTAATTGAATGGCAAATTATTGGCCTACGGTTAGTAAAGAAGGTAATTTTGTCAACTTGATCTCTCTTGGTGTGTCGAATTTTAACGAAGGTTGACAAAGACCCTTTTGTGACTTTATTGTCAGAACTAGAGGTGATGTGAAGCGTGACTGTAGCCAACATGCGGTGAAGAGATTTTAAACATTTACTGATATTGGACATGTCAGATAGAGTTGTATGGTGAACGTGTGTTTGTACAAAATAGCTTCTTTACAACCAAAATATCTGTTTGAAATTTGAGACGTTTCATCACGTTTTCATGGCGTATTAAAATTATGTCAAGCAAGTATTAGGTAACAAACGCAGTTGCCAATGAATGTCTACAATGTTCATGAACGATGTTTATGTGCCGCTACGAGCTAATTGTTTTAACAGGACTGTGTAGATTCAGTTTATTGGTTATGATAGTAATGACGTTATTTTACAAGGAAACAATACTAGATAATCAATCTACCATAAGATCATCGACAATGCTTAAGACAATAGGAAAACGACTTTGGCTCACACTATTATTTCTAAAGCGATAATAGCAAATCAGATATGGAAGGCACCCATGATCCGAAGCAGCGGAGCACAAAGAACACACAACTGTACTTATAAAATGATCTCTGGTTCTTTGAACCACGCAGCAAATTCAAACACCACAATGTCAAACATAAAACTAAACATAACAAACTGAAACTAAACCTCGACAAAGTAAAAAAAGTAAATATAAATAAATGAAGTTCTATTCATTTGTAGATGAGAATCTATAGAAGCTTAATAACATACTCTAATTTCTAAAATTAAACCAAACCAAATACCTATCCTGAACTTGAACATTCATGGCATTGAGTTATCTTGCACCTTTTTATTTGCACCAATTGTGTGCGCTTGGGTATATCCATTGCGCAGTAACAACTTAAGCAACTTCAATACTTATTTTCAAGCATAAATCAGGTGATTCGCGTCTGTGCAGTATTATTTCATACGGGGTGACCAATTTGATATTTAAGTCAGGTGTCTCGGTGTTGTATTTATGATTATATATTATTTTTACGGTAAATAGCATAGGTCAATGTTGCATCAGTTTTAGTTTCTGAATATCAGTACCAGAATACAATGCACGTACATGTACTTTAACTTTCAACTCTTTACATACTCAGGTGGTCAACATAAGATCTAAGTCAGGTGGCACATTTTTCTGGTTTTCACTAATCTCATCTAACTCTAGTATAACCCCTCTACTTTTTATATCACCAAACCATCTGTGTGTAAAGTTTAATGTCCTACTCTGATAGCAGATTTATAACTGGGACAATATCCGAGGTATTAAGTGTTGAATTTTCAGTCTAATCAAATATCTTGTATTCATGTATCGGTCTTTTCAATCGTCATTTCTCACGAGGAAATCGCTGTTATTCCCTCATTTTCTTAAGCATTTATAAACAACCATGTTTTGATTTTTTTGACACTGTCTGGTTCTAATATGTTTCCAATTCATGCTTGTAGTTTAGGATACTAATATTCTCTCATTTTCTTTATCATTCATAAACAACATTTCCTTTTACGTTTTTGACACTGAGAACTTCTAATATGCAATCAACTCATGCTTGAATAGTTTAGGATAGAAAGTTTTGTATATCGCATATAATCCCCGCCTTAATGTTGATTACAAATCTCACCGGAACGCTTGACATAATCAGCTGGCTTTATATCTCAGTTTATGATCATTAAACACGTTATTAATAGGCTATTTAACTTCAATTTAGTTGGCCTTCAAGTGGTTAAACACTCAATAACAAATAAGTATTTCATATCATCAGCTGGAGTGTTTGAAAGTTTTTAAAACGTGTCATAAATTCACTATATGACTTCAAAGAACATTAATATCGAGTCTACTTGATATTTAAATAAGTATTAAGAGTTGAACATGCATCAGTACTTTCAAATCTGATCGAAAGGCAAGCATAAATGTTATTCTAAACGTACTTCATGTTGATTTATGTTGTACGTGACTATACTTGACTTGTAATTTGGCATCAGATACATTGGAGTGTTGTTGTGTTTCTAAGAATATTTGATGTGACTCGGTCCGCTAGTCAAAAAGTTAGTCATCTTTCATACTAGATATCTCCTCTGAATCATTCAGGTAGTATTAAAGGCCAATTCCATTTCCAAAATATTAAATGCCTGGAAAGGAGCAGCTAGTCATATTCATGGGTACCATAAATAGGGCTAAAGTCGAAAAGTATAACTAGGGTCAACCAAAGCAACAATGGGTGAAGTATTTCTCTTGAACAATATGTTGAATACATTTGTAATCGTTTTCAAAGATTTGAACCGAAGATAATCTCGTATTTCCATCGTTATCACTCCATTCGTCAGCATATATCATTAAACGAACTGCAATATGTGTTTGTAATTTGAGATACGTTATAGAGCATTGTCTATCTTACATATTGAAATAAACTTTGATAGTTGGCGAGGAAATTGTACGGCGTTTATCGATGATGTTACGACAATTTCACAAAAGGTGGATCAATAAGTTTAAACAAGTGTTATGTTTTGAAACAGTTGATCGTTTAACGCACTGTCCAGTATACCATTCTATGTATTGAGTTTGTCGGTTGCCCATACAGAACATAAGCCCATCTTTTGTGACTGTCCATTTACTAGAACTCGGAAGAAACCTGATATTGAAGTTAGTAAAGCCGTGTTCACAAGAGGACATAGAAAAACAAGTGAAAACTATACAGAAATTCGAAAGTGAAGTGGAAGGAGTAAATACACTAGGCTATTGGTCAATTGGTGACATACTTAAAGTATCTGCTACACATTCATCTATGTAAACGGGCTAGTAACAACACTACAGATTAAAAACTGAGCATTTAGATGACGAATTGTGACACTTTGTCACATTTCATTGAATACATAATCCACGGACCATCCCCCATGGGATACAGTATAAATTATTTCATGAACCGCTTGAATTGTAATAGAAAGATAAATAGAAAGATTAAATCTCTAAACATCGTTTACCTCATCTCCTACCAATTATTGTATCTGTATCAAATTACAGTGCAGTGAAGCGCGTGGAAGAGTTGATATAGATCGAGGAGACATTACTGGTGTTGATGACGTTATTGGTGAATGACGGCGAACACATATTAACACTCCAGACAGGGGAAGCATAGTTCAGCGGTAACAGCAGAGCACGAAATGTACAAAACGAATACACTTTGTCGTTGACCACCAGAACATAACTTGTCTACTTCTTTAGACAAATCTAGAGAAATATCCAAATCAAATCATTCTACCAATATGCCTATAAAGGGTGTAACATTAATATAATAAAATGCAATTTACAAACATTACGACCGAACTGTGAACAAATTGGATGTGTTTTATTGTAATTATTTACCAACACACATTCGAAAAACACACCATATAAATATATTAGGTATTGAGTGAGCCATGTTAGTCGGCAGAATAAATTAAATACTTCACATTTTCTTTCTTTGTGAACCGTTTGATTCAATAACGACGCTTATAACATTGCAATGAAAATGTTTGTGAGCAGTTAACGTAATTCTCGCTGGTATATTGAATGTCATAATCATGTTAACATGTGTTATCAAATTAAAGCAACGTACCGTCATACCCTGAGCCTTATTGAAGCTTTCCATAATTAATAAGAACGACATGATGTTCAACGGTTACACCAAGTCATAAAATACGAAAAAGTCACTGGAGGTCAGGATTTGAGGAGTATTTATACAAATTATACACATTTTCCCGGATCTTTCCTCTGTCATAGCAAATGATTTTGACAATTCTCATTCATCTTAATCAATATCTACCGTAGATTAGAAAAAATGTCTTGAAGTTCGAGAGTGTCAATGTTCGCTATATTTATAATTTACACAAAAATCTAACTAATCTGTGTTGTTTCAATCCCATTTTTAAGTCCACGAACCAAAACTGTCGCGAGTTAACTGATTACACGAACATTGGGAATATTAATCTCTAACCTAATTTTCTGATTTTTTAGTAGCTGATGGAGGCGTTGTTAATGGTATAAATTCGGAAATTTGAGCTCCGTTCAATTCAAAAGGGAATTTAATAGGGAACTAAATTTCAAGATGAAGTCACGCGGACAAACCTCATGGTCATTTGTAGCTTTGTGAACATCATAGTGATTGCCATTATAATCGATACAAACTACTGTACAGAAGTTATTCTGAAACAATCTGCTATAGCTATTCAATGAAGTAATTCAGAAAGAGTGTTGAAAGTGTGCTCGTTTCATTGTACAGGGTTGTCATATCATGTGACTTTGGCTAACACTGCTAGCAAATAAACATTCAACAAAAACTTAAAAGCAACTTAGAAACATTTTACTTGTGGTATAAATATCACGTGGTATGAACCCCCTGATGGGATTATAACTTTCACATATGAACTTGTATTGCAGCATGTTACAAAACGTCATAATGTTAATACTAATGATGTATCGGGTAACTACTTTAGGCACTTTCAGATTTTGTAAGGTCATTATTTTTGTTCTTGAAGTTCTGATGGTCAATAAATATTTCAATTGAACTTGCGTATTAGTGTATACGCGTATTAACATATTCATTGGTGATTGTTATATATTCCCCCATTCACTCGTGGTACTAGTTGCTTTTTGTTGATTTCTTGTTCCTCGTTGTCTTGTATGGAAGGAATATAAATACATCGGATATTAGATACAACCTCCTTTTGTGTCGAGTAAACATGTCTTATTGGTCATCTAAGAAATAACAACCCTCTGTCTGATGCAGCCAATATAAAGTTTGCATATCACCACATGACATATCCAAATGGTACATACTAGTATTCATATCTATGTTGAGCTGCCACTTTGTATTAACAATCACATTGCATTGATGCCTGTCGAGGCAGGTATGTACATGACTAGTATTTGAAGTAATGTATATTGTTTCGTTGCAAATTCTATTCCCTACAAAGTCATGATGCAGCATTGGCTATCAAAATCTATTTTTCTGAACAAATCATAATTGCTACATAGTCATTGACCACGGTTATATATGATTCGTGTAGGGATAGTTGGATTCTATTTGAGTACGGGGACTTCAACTTGCTGCTAATTGACTACAGAAATGAATGGAAGATCTTTGTCAATTAACATATGGCCAACCCAACATGTTCGTATTTCTTGTATGCGTAAATTTTATTATTTAAATGACGTAGTGCTAAGGATACGATTGTATGTTCAGATTCCACCCAACCTCTCAGATAGTAAGGTGTGTGCGCTAATTGGCTATGATGTGATAATTTTTGTTGATGACGTATACAATGTCCTCGACAAAGGTGGAAAGGGAATGATAATCGTACTGTAACATACTAGACGCGTTTAACTGTGGTACGTCAACAGTCCAATTCCAGGGAAATGAGCGCCTCGGTCCCGAACAAAACACACAACAAGAAAACTTTCCGTACGTGCGGTCGCTTTAGTCCGTTCTGTAATATTCTTCAATATACTTAGTATACCGTTTTGTTCTACACCTGCACACTTCTTGTATTTCGCTTCTGGGTTCAGCTCCGTTTGGGATTTGACTTACTAGGTTGGCGGGCTTGTGGAGTTGGATGTCGAGTTCGGTGTATGCTGTGTACAATGTACTTGGTTTCGTATGTCTTGTTCATATACATGTTCTGTTCTGAGTATTTCGTGTTCAGCGGGTAATGTTGGTTGTTGCCTATCCTGTTCGATGTTTTTATTTCTTTGTTAAACAAAATTATAATGAAGTAGTGATTGAGCGTTTCTGAATCGTTTACAAATGTATGACTTAAATACTGCTGACCGAAAGTAGTAAGTAAGGACAAGGAAGAACGAACATTGGCAACCGTTGTACGTTAACTCATTCGTGCGTATTCCCAGATAGTAGGATGGGCGTGCTAATTTTCAATTATGTCTTCACTATCATTGTTTTAAAAAGAGAAAAAGCATGGGAACGGTAAATCATAGTGTATTCTTTTAACACATGTCTTTAAATAGTGTACACTCTAAAATGTGCTAATGTACCTAGCTTAAGGTGATATGGCAGTTCAGTACATTTGACTTTTAGCAACTGAACAATACGTACCTAGGCTAATCAAATATCAAGTAACAACGTACAGTATTATTGTTGTTAGAAACTAATAGTCTTAAGACATAAGAAATAAAAAACACAAATATTGTCCTCTTACTTTACTTACTTAATCCTCTTCACGGGAGTGAGTGCATAAGGCCTCCACCAGAGATCTTCACAATGTTGCCGGTACCTAGCCCATGTTTGTACTTGGACCCAACACCACCCTTCAGGCTTCATCTCTTTATTAACGTACCTTTTTTCTCCATATTTCTTTTGGTCTGTCCACCTCATAGCCACTTTTGGGATGGCTACGTCTTTCTGTCATCAATGTGTATTTATCTTACCTGTCACTAAATTATTAGCACTATTGTGTGCATACTATATACGGTTATATTATTATTATTATATTTATACGGTTATTATTTCAAATGCCATTGAAACTGCAACGCTACCTTGCAACGTGGACTTCACTCAGACGTTCAATTTAAAACACATCTTTTATAAACATGGTCATTAATAATATTCGACACTGAATATTATTGCAATTAATGATGCCAAAAGGTTACTCAATGTATCACAATGCAGGTTATTTCTACACAATGCAATCGTTCGCTTGTACGTATTCGACTAAACTAGGCAAATACTTTCACGTAAAAATGAAAAAATATAACACTAGCTCTGGTACTTAAACTGTTTGGTTTTGTCTTATGTTTATGCTACCAGTCGATGCTGTTTCCTTTGAAGTGTTGTTGTAATTGTATCTATATAGGTTTCTCAATTATTATGGTTCGATGATTAGCATCACTAGTTCATATCAGCAATAGGCACAACTGATTAAAAATTTCCGATTTGTAAGCGGAAAATGAAGCACGCATTTCATTTTTAGACATCTCTTATTATAAAGCAATTTAAATGATAATTCCGTCTAGGCGATTAATTGCTCCTCTTGCACATCGATAGAGCATGCAATACAATCTTACAGAACAACAAATCATGGAGAATTGACTGGCATACTCGGGGATAATGAAAGAAATGTCAAACAATGGATCGATTGGTATTGGTAGAATGGAAAAGTTGATATTAACTTGGAATCGTCTAGCGCGGAAATGTTGACTGAAGTAGGCTCCAAACGAAGGAATTGACAGATGAAGATATGGCGCGGAATCGATAAAATACTTGTAATCTATTGGTTAAGCATCACCGTTCTCGCTTGGAAGATTTTCATGATCGTAGCGTCTCTTTATTGGTTATATAATTATGTCGATGCTTGAATTTAAATCTCAGCTGTCGACGCAAATAATAGTTATAATAAAGCTGGCGAGTTCTGTTATTATAGGTTTTTGTATTTTCTAGATTGGAGGCATGCGATCCAGCGATCTTTTGTTGTCAAATAGGCCCATTTGTTGGTACAAATGTATTTGGATTGCATGGTCCTTGGGTGATGAAAAGTTTGACTTAGATTAATATCGTCTCAGACAGATAATCGTAAATTCTGATATTTTACATTCACAATATTTTGATAGTTTTTTATGGAGTATTACATTAAATGGAAACATGTGTTTGTATCTGGATTATGTGTCTATTAGGGTGTTACAAATTGAACCCTATTGTGTACAGAAATATCACTCAATTTATCGATCATGTGTTGGAAACTTGATACATGTACGCATAACGTTTTATGACGACATGGTATTCTGTTGGTAGACTCGTTCATTGTAGATTTAGACGTTTGAAAATGTTCCAATCCCTATTTAAATAAACTTCCAACAATGAAACCTGCTTATGTAGAGAATAAATATTTTCTGATAAATTTAAAGCCACTTCGAACTGTCTTTACCTTCATTTAATTTCTACCAGAATACCCGTTTCCGAACTGTCCATACCATTCTGTTAGAGCTGAAAGTATGTCAGATTGCAGAAATCATAATCATCATCAGCAGCTGCAGCATTAGCAGCAGCACCAGCAGCATCACCACCACAATCAACAATAATAACAACAATTACAAACATAGAAAGCTAAATCACAATATTAACATCACCAAGTACTAGTAATAGTCCATAACGTCAATATACTCGTGTATAAACAACAATAATAACGCAAATTTTGTCAACATTACAGGACGCAAGTAACATACAGTTAACAATAGCAGCTGTCACTCACAACATCAACACTGGGCAGTGAAATAGAGATCACAGAACAACAGAATAGCATAATGATTCATGCAGGATCATAATTATATAATGCCATTAAAATAAAAAGTGCTCAGAAAGATATGGACAGGTTTCTTCGTATTGATTTTATTCAAAACAATAACAGTAGCAGACGCAAGCATTTTAATGAAAGGAATGAGTTGAATTTTAATTTAACTATACATTAAAACACTCATGAAACAAATGCGTCCTTTCAATAATCACATTGCACTGTCAAACCTCAAACACACACGACACACATCGATGGCTTAGAATGGGAAGGACGACCTTATAAGACTAATGCATATTTAAAATCTACACCACAAGACGCTTCTTATGAGCATATTTCCAAACTGAAGTTGAAAAAGCTTGTTTTACCATAAGAAAAGAGAAATTTTCGGACATTTTTTTTTGTTTTCTCAAAATATTGATTTTGTATATACGACCTTCTCATTCTTAGCTAGCGATATCTGGTAAAGGCATACTAGTGAAAATGAAGGCGTTTCGATTCAATATAATTTGATACTTTTTACAACTGGTCTGGACAGACGAATTTTTTGAATGAGCGGGCTTCACTCGCCATTCTCTGCGTGGATATTCTATAGCTTTGGACACGTGACCTTCTCGGATTATCAGTTATGTCTATCAATTACTTTCTCCTCTGCCCTGGTAAATGACCCATATCGAGTCACTATTCTAGTAAAAACGGTTTACAATGAATACCTTATTGTCATGGACGAGGATTACCGGGTGTGTCAAAGAGGCATGATGGAACCAGATGAGACCGAGATAGATCCCAATGTTCCAGACGCTTAAAAGCGAATACCTACCACCGAAGCAATCGCAATTACTCAGGTATTTCCGTCATCGAAGCCGTAGTTCCTTCAGATGTATTTCCTGGAATGTTGTATTCGAAAATCTGCTAAAAATTATGATCTTCTTTTGTTTTGGATACTGGTCACGTTAACCAAATAATGAAAGTATTTCTCCTGCTTCGTTCAAGTTGTATAATTTTATATAATATGTTAACTTTAAATCGAACAAAACAGCACAAGATTTGTCCAATATATTTTTTATGAGTTATGTAGTTACATTTGAGACGGAATTAATTCAATTCAAGATAAGCTTAGATCTATAGATTTACAGAATTACGTCCACATATTTCTCCCGACCATTGTCGACTCTACAATAAATGTTACGATCAATTGGCATGTCTATTCCTATGTGATTAATACGCTTTTTATACAGGTTTTTGTCAGACATCGAATCAACAAGCTTGGTAAACGAACAAAATAATCTGCTAATGGCTGTTCGTCTCCATGCTTCGCTTTAGAAAATAATTGAGAAATACCAAAAATATGCATTACATTTTGGTTTCTACATAATACGAGAGATAAACTCAATAAATATTATTCATTACATTTACATCACAAAAATGAACATTAAGTGATGCAATATTTGTACGCAATAATATTTTCCCTTTTTGCGTAACAGGCAATTACGCTGATAAAGACAGAACCAAACATAGTAGGGCAGAGTTTATAAAGAAGTAAAGCAGGCTTTTTAATCTATATTTTTGCATTAACTTCAGTTAGCAACATACATGTCCGCTTGTTGAATACATATCACTCCGTACGGTATTGCTTTATGTGTCTGATTTATACGTATGATCAAAGGGTATTCCAATCAATGTAGAAATTATGAAACATTTATAAACAATAATGCATATGAAACATATCGAATGCATTTTGAGTAGCTACTGCCAATTCGGTAAAAACGTGTGTTTGACGTTAATGACGATTTTGATGCCGTTCACATTACTTCGAGTCGGAAGTGATGTTTCCATTTTATTCCCAAATTGATAGTTTGAGTTTTAGTAGAAATCTTGAAATGTATAATCACACTTTCAAATGGTATCAGAAGAAATATTTATTGAGGATGGTTTTGGATATTTGTCCTTATTTCAATAAAAGTAGCATCAACAAATCCACCCCTCTACCAATACAGTTCTTTAGTGATTGTACATGTACTAGTTTAAACTGTCTATTTATATTATACGATTATTACTGGACTAAAGAGATAAGCTAGACAAACAGCTTGCCCTTCAACCAAATGCGTTCATTTTGAGGGGTTATGTGCATCTTTTATGAATAAGATACGCCAAGAAATGTGTAAACATCAAATCTATTTATAATGTGTTTCTTCCTTAAAATGCGTCCGATTTCATGTTCTAGTCTTCCCTGATCAGTTACGCAGTCAGTATGTGCATAATATAGAAATACTAATTATTACTATGCCAATATATGATATGACACTTACCCATGTTACCGTACGACAATGTTTTCTGCCTCTTCGGACATTTTAGAACGCTCGTTGCTAATAGTATTAGTACAACGTATATGACGCCATCAACTGTTCTAGTTTTGTCACACGAAATAATTTATCTCAAAATTTTTACAAACTCATTTGACAAAGTTATGGCTCTCCAATAAGCGGACATGTCTTTGGAGACACCCTGTACATTATATGAGCACAGCAGAGCATATCTGAGGTGAGAACAGCACCGAACAGAGTAAAGCAGATGATGCCAGTGCAGAGCAGAACAGAGCATTTCAAAGCAAACCAGACAAGAGTAAATAACTAAGCACCAGATTAATAATTTGTATTGACTTTTACCACAGCCAAGTATACATTTAGCATATCTAAGCATATCTAGAGCAGATAAGAGCAGAGCTCTTGTATATACAAAAGCGGTTGCCTAGAGGTAGGGCGCGCGCTTCGGGATCGAGAGGTCCCGGATTCCACTCCCCTCTGGACCACTTGTTAATTTCTCTGAGCAAGACCCACATGCTCCACTCCATCATGGTGTAAAATGGTACCTGTGAGGGCAGTGTCCAATCCTGGGCGCCGCAAATCGATGTTGGCTGCCACACCACAGGAGAGAAACAGCCAAAGACCAGGGGAAGTTGAAATGTCAAAGGGTGCTTGAGCGGCCTAAAAACTGAAAAGAGCCCAAGAAAATTGGTAACTTAACTTTTTTATATACATATCCGAGGGAATCATAGCAGAGCATGGCAGAGCTGGGTATATCTGGGCAAACATGTATCTGGGCATATAGCGCATATCATAAAGTAACGGAATGAATAATACAATCATAATTACATATCGACTTCACTTCTGAATTCACTTCTGAGTTCATTTTTAGTAGAAGTGAAATGGAAATGGAAGTTTACACTTCGCTTATGAGTCCACTTCTGGGGATAATGAAATAACTGTCAGAATTCGGATCGATTGGTTTTGGAAGAATGGAAAAGTTGATAATAACATAAAAACATCAATATACAAAACACAAGTTTTCTCTTTAATAAACTACTGCATAAAAACGATCACAATACTGTGGATATAAAATATGAGAATTCACGATTATCTGTCTAAGACGATATTAATCTATGTCAAACTTTTCACAATCCAAGGACCATTCAATCCTAATACGAACAAATGGGCCTATTTGACAACAAAAGATCGCTGGATCCTCTGGCTCCAATCTGGAAAATTCAAAAACTTATAATACCAGAACTCTCCGGCTTTATTATAACCATTATTTTACGCCGACAGCTGAGATTTAAATGCAAGCATCGACATAATTATATAACCAATAAAGTGACGCTTATATCTTGAAAATCTTCCAAGCGAGAACATTGAAGCTTAAACAATAGATAACAAGTATTTTATTGATTCCGCGCCAAATCTCCAACTGTCAATTCCTTCGTTTTGAGCCTACTTCAGTCAACATTTCCGCGTTAGCCGTTTCCAAGTTAATATCAACATTTCCATTCTACCAATACCAATCGATCCGTATTCTGACATTTCTTTCATTGTCCCCGAGTATGGCATTCAGTTCTCTGTGATTTACTGTTCTGTAAGCTTATATTGCATGCTCTTTCAATATGCAATAGGAGCAATTAATCGCCTAGACAGTTATCATTTAAATTGCTTTATAATTTGAGATGTCCTAAATAAAAGGCCTGTTTCATTTCCCGCGTACTAATCGGACATTTTGAATCAGTTTTGCCTATTGCTGATATGAACTGGTGATGCCAATCATCGAACCATTAGAATTTAGAATTTAAATACAACCACAACAACATTACAAAAGGAAAACAGCATCAACTGGTAACAACATAATCAGACAAAATAAAATTTTGAGTATCAGAACAAATATTATATTTTATACATAAAAATACCGGGCGTTCATTTTCCTTCCATTTTTCTGTTGATGCCCGGCAGCTAAATAGGGGCATCATGATACTATGTTACCAAAGTACGATTGTCATTCCCTTTCCAGCTTTATCGAGTACATGGTAAACGTCATCAACAAGAGTGGTCACATCATATCCAATTAGCACATAAATTGTACCACCTGAAAGGTTGGATGGAATATGAAGATATATCAGAATAAGAAAAAAAACTTTGCAATGTCATATAATAACCAAAGACTAAGAGATCGTACAATAGCTACCAAAATCATCATTAGTGATAAATTTATGACGTTTGTAACAGGCTGTAATAAACGACCACCTGCGGTAGTTATTCCCATCAGGGGGCACTGTACATATCACGTGATATTAATAACGCCATTACAAATCTGACTACATTGTTTTCAGTTTTGTGTTACCTACTAGCAGTGTTTGTCAAAAGTCACATGATATGACAACCTTGTACACTGAAACGAACAAACTGCCTGCTTTGTACACTCGTTCTAAATTACTTCATTGAATAGTTATAGCAGATTATATCAGAATACCGTCTGTACAGTAGTTTGTATCGACCATAATAGCAAACACTATGATGTTTACAAAGCTACAAATGACCATGTCCGCGTGACTTCATATTGGAATTGAGTTCACTTTTGAATTGAGCGGAGCTCAATTTTCTGAATTTATACCATTAACATTGACTACATCAGTTATTGTAAAACTCACACGATTCCGTGAGGGGTTTAATTTCATAGAATTAGTTAAATGCGTGAATTCGCGAAAAATTAGGTTCGTGAACTTTAACATTGGAAACAACAGAAAGTAGACAGATTTATCTGTGAATTCTAAAAATACATGTAGCGAACATTGACCCTCTCGCAAACTTCTAAGTAATAGAAAATCGTGAAATGTTGTCGTGGAGGAAATTTCTCATGTTACAGTAGATATTGATTAAGATGTATGAGAAGTGTTAAAACATTTGCTATGTCAAGAGAAAGGTCCGGGAAAATGTGTATAATTTGTACAAATATTTTTCAAATCCTGACCTCCAGTGTATTTTACGTTTATATGACTTTGTGCAAGCCATGAACACCATGTCGTTCTTATTAATTATGTAAAGCTACAATAAGGATATGACGTTTCATGGATTTTTTTGATAAGACGATAACTCAAACTACCAGCGAGAATTACGTTAACTGCTCACAAACATTTTCATTGTTAGTAAAAAGCGTCGTTATGAATCAAACGGTTGGCAAAGAAAGAAAGTATGAAGTGTTTGATTTATTCTGCTGAATAGCATGGCTCACTCAATATCTTAAATATTTATATGATATGTTTTTTTCTGCGGAGTTTGCCAAATGTGAGCTGGTAAATCATTAAAGTAAAACACATCAAATTTGTTCACGGCTCGGTCGTAAAACTGGTAAATTGTATTATATTGAATTAATGTTACACCCTTTAGCGACTTACTGGTTGATTGATTTGATTTGGATATTTCTCTGTGTTTGTCTAATGAAGTAGACAAGTTATGTTCTGATGGCCAACGACACAGTGTGTTCTTTCTGTGTCTTTCGTGCTGAGTGGTTAGTGCGCTTGCCTTCAGATCTGGGGATCCGGGTTCAAATCCGGGTGGATGCACATTTATGCCTGCCATATTTCATTATAAATAAAGCAAATTAGGTTTCTGCCTTGTTAATATAATTTCGCTGTCATTCACCAATAACATCAATATTGTCTCCTCGTTCTATATCAACTCTTTAATGGGCTTCACTTCATTGTAATCGGATACAGGTAGATTAATTGGTTAGAGATGAGGTAAACGATGTTGAGATTTAATATTTCTATTACAATACAATCGGTTCATGAAATAATTTATACTGTATCCCATGGGGGACGGTCCGTACATTATGTATTCAATGAAATGTGACAAAGTGTCATCTAAATGCTTACCAAATCAATTATCAATGGGTTGTATTTAATCTGTGTTGTGTCGGTTTATTAGCCTGTGTACACACCTTAATATCATATGATGCTTCTGAAATCTTGTACACGGACAATCACACAATATGGTCGTATGTGCCTGTATGGAGCAACAACACGCTCTGAATACGGTGTTGCACACTGAAGAGTGCACCTAACTGTTGATTATTTTAATACCAAAAACACCATGTTATCGTTCCACCTTTGTTGCAGTGTGGCCACATCAGCCAGACACGTCGTAACATTTCTCGTCAATTCAAGACCAATATGTAAGACAGAAACTGCTCGTTAAAGTATCTCAAATTACAAACAAACATGGCGGTTCTTACAGTGATATACGAGAGGTGCCCAACTTATTTTTGAACAGTGTTGAATATGACATATTTTCTTGGAAATATGGTATAAATCAAATATCTCTTTTGTATTGTTTGCTATACTGGCTTAATGGAACACATATTTAATCCTAAAAAGTCAAAGGTGAATGCACATTGCTGTGTACATTAGGTTCCAAACCATATTTGGTCAAAATGTTTGCAAAACAACTTTCCTGGAGACCATATGTGGAGCATGGTGTTTTGTCAACACGGAGCTTCAACTTCCTCCACACAAACACCATTCTGTACCTTAAGAAGACACATTTGAAGTATAATACGCAAGATTAGTAAAGGCCAAAGTCTAATGAACATATACCCACAAACCCTTTAGTCTATGGACTATTGCTGCGTTTATTACAGGCGGGAAATGCAAACAGCATCGATCGGATTATTCGGTCTTCAAAACGCCAAACACCATACCCCCTACAAAATTGTAGATTTGAGTGCAAACTAAGAAATAAAGTAATAATCAATAGTTGTATGTGTTTTATAACACGTTATTTTGCACCATGATATATAAATATTTTGATTTTATATTATGAGCATCGAACTATTTAATATTCAATACTGTTCAAATATAAGTGGGGCACCTCTCGTACGCTGATGAGTTGAATGACAACAAATTATATATAGAATATGTTTGTTTTAATTGTTTCAAAGCATTTACAAATGTGGTCAGCCACTTGATCAAAAGAGATCTCCTATTGTTGCTTTGGTTGATGTTTGTTATATGCTACGGCTTCAGAAATACTTTGCCTTGCTCTTCTCTGTTCTGGTATGGTGCTATGCTCTGTATGGTGTTCGCTGCTCTACCCTGCCACGCCTGTTCTACCCAGATATGCTCGCATTTGCTTAAATATTGACGATGCTTACTGAAGTAAATGTCACTATATAACAGAAAGACATTTCTATTAATTATAAACTCTATCCTACTATGTTTGGTTCTGTTCCAAATGTATACAATTACACAGACATTATCAGCGTAATTGTCAGTTACGCAAAAATGGAAAACATTATTGCGCACCAATATTCTAGCGTTTTATGTTCATTTTTGTGATGTAAATGTAATGCATAATAACTATAGAGTTTATCTTGTGTATCATGTAGACATATATAATGTATTATTTCTCAATTATTTTCTAAAGCAGAGCATGGAGATAAACTGCCATTAGCAGATTATTTTGTTCGTTCACCAAACATGTTGATTCGATGTCTGACAAAGACTAGTATGAAAAGCGTATTAATCACATAGGAATAGACATTCCAATTGATCGTTACATTTATTGTAGGATGGACAATAGTCGGGAGAAATATGTGGTCGTTATTATGTCTGTCTAAAGATCTAAGCATATCTTGAATTAAATTAATTTCGTCTCAATTTGTATCTCCTTACATAACAAACATATTGTGCAAATCCTGTGTTGTCTAGTTCGATTTAATATTAGCACGCATTATATTTAACTCGAACGAAGCATGAGAAAGACTTTCATGATTTAATTTTGTAATCTTACACGTATCCGAAACAAAAGAAGAGAACTTTTAGCGGATTGTCGGATACAGCATTCCACAAAATTCATCCGGGGACATTCGGCTTCTGTAACGGAAATAACCGAATAATCCGAGGTTAGGTAGCACTTAACAGTTTTCTTGTGGTAGATGCGAATTAGCCATGGAGAAAAATATTAATTAGCAGCAAATAGTGAAAATAAATTGCTTGTGTAAGTTCAAAACATTTTTTAAGCTGGAATCTAAGATATTGAAATAATTGGTCATGTTTTACAAGAATTGAGATGAGCTAGAAAATGACCTCTGACCTGTATGTAAAATATAGCAGCTGAAATGCGAAACTGGGGGTCGGCTAGCTCGGCACGACATTTTCATTGGATTTTGACGGGTGGGGTACAGACTTTTTCTGATAGTGAAAAAAGTGCATGGATGGCACCCTATTTGCTTGTTATTTGTGGAAAGTGCTTATATTTTGCTATCCAGGTGTAGCATAATTATAGTTAATTTGCCCGCAGGTAAAAAATTTTGAACGCGCGAATACTTGCGTTTTTGCCTAAAATAGTGGTCAGAATTGTGTATGAGACATGCACTGATGTGAGTACCATACATCTTAGGGTTCTGACATTGTTTAATAATGCTTGCATTTTTGAAACTTCAGGATGTGGTTAATAGTGTGAAATATTTCTTTGTTTCAGGTCTGATTGTGTATTTTCTTGACAGAATGGTTTAAGTTGTTGGTGTGAGTCGGCCGGGGGAATGTCACGAGAAACTGTTTATTGTTACCTTAACGTCGGTGGCGTGCATTTACTTGCAAGCTTCTAGAACATTGTGATCTCTCTCGGTAAACGTTGTCAAACCATCTGCTTCCCCCTGGCTCTTTGACAACACACTTGGAAATCCTCATCTATGGCAATAAGTTATTCATTGTAAACCTTTGTACTAAAACAGTGACTCGATAAGGGTTATTTACCAGGGCAGGGGAGAAACTAATTGATAGAAATAACAGATAATCCGAGAAGGTCACGTGATCACGTAAAAGAATATCCACGTAGAGAATGTCGAGTGAAGCCCGCTCATTCAAAAGATTCGTCTGTCGAGACTAGTTGTAAAAGTATCAAATTATATTCAATCGAACCGCCTTCATTTTCACCAATAGGCTTAAACAAGATATGTGTCCTGCGTGTTCGGTGTTTGTCAATGTCGTGTGAATATCAGAAGGACGCATTTGGTTCGTGTTTTAAGTTTTAGTTAAATTAAGATTCAAATCATTCCTTTCATTAAAATACTTGCGTCTGTTTGTGTTATTGTTTCGAATAAAATCAACCTGAATTGAATTTTAATATAACTAAACCTTAAAACTTAAATGAGCCAAATGCGTTCTGTTGATATGCACAGGACATTGACAAACGTCGAACAAACAGGAGACATATCTTGTTAAAAACCTATTGGTGAAAATGAAGGCGTGTTGATTAAATATAATTTGATACTTTTTACAACTAGTCTCGGCAGACGAATCTTTTGAATGAGCGGGCTTCACTCGACATTCTCCGTGGGGATATTCTATTGCTTTGGTCACGTGACCTTCTCGGGTTATCAGTTAATTCTATCAATTAGTTTCTACCCTGCGCTGGTAAATGACCCATGTCGAGGCACTATTCTAGGAAAAATCGTTTACAATGAATAACTTATTGCTATTGGTGAGGATTTCTGGATGTGTTGTTAAAGGGACACGAGAGAAACGGATGGTTGGAGAGCGTCTATCTGTAGAGAGATCACAATGTTCTAGACGCTTGCAAGTTAATACCAGCCATCGAAGCGTTGTAAGTACTCGGGTCTTTCCGTCACCGAAGCTCCTTTGGAAATATTCTGTGAATGGTTACATTCGAGAATCAATTCAAATTTATGCAGCTGATATTTTGTTTTCAATGCTAGCAACGTCAGTTTATACTTATCTATTTATGGTCGATTGTGCAACAAGTTTTAACAACTTCAACTCCTGATTCCTGATATATTCATCGACACGAGGGCATGAGTGAAGTTAATCCAGTTTCCCTATACACTAATAACTAAACATACAAACCCAAATCAATCTTGAAAGTCTTCCTTCTGCTGTGTGCAAGTTATATGTATAATGTGTTAACTTTAAATAGAACAAGACAGCACAAGATTTGCACAATGTGTTTGTTATGTTATGAGATACATTTTGAGACAAAATTAATTTAATTCAAGATAAGCATAGATCAATAGATTGACAGAATTACGTCCACATATTTCTCCCGCCTATTGTCGACTCTACAATAAATGTTACGATCAATTGGTATGTATATTCCTATGTGATTAATACGCTTTTCATACAGGTCTTTGTCAGACATCGAATCAACATGCTTGGTGAACGAACAAAATAATCTGCTAATGGCAGCTCATCTCCAAGCTTCACTTTAGAAAATAATTGAGAAATATTACATTTTGCTGTCTCCATGATACAAGAGATAAACTCAATAAATATTATTCATTACATTTGCATCACAAACAATGAACATAAGAGGCTGCAACATTTGTACGCAATAATGTTATCCATTTTTGCGTAACAGGCAATTACGCTGATAATGTCTGCGTAATGTTTTATATTTGTAACATAACCAAACATTGTAGGGCAGAGTCTATAAAAAGTATAGTAGGCTTTTAATCTATATTTTTGCATTGACTACAGTAAGCAACATACATCATCTGAGCAAAGCAGAGCATATCGGAGGAGAACAGCGCCGAGCATAGTAAAGCAGATGATGTCAGGGCAGATCGTTTCGGTGCAGAGCAGAACAGAGTATTTCAAAGCATACCAGAGAAGAGTAAATAACTAAGCACCAGCCTAATGATTTGTATTGACTTTTACCTCAGCCAATTATACATCTAGCAAATCTAAGCATAGTAGAATAGAGAAGGTAAGAGGTGAGCATTCCATAACATATATACTAAGAAATTTATCCGAAATATATATATATATATATCCGTGGAAATGGAAATGGAAACTTACACTTCGCTTCTGAGTCCACTACTGGGGGCCATACTCGGGGATAATTAAATAACTTTCAGAATTCGGATCAATTGGTATTGGAAGAATGGAAAAGTTGATAATAAGATGAAAACATCAGAATACAAACACATGTTTTTTCTTTAATAAACTACTCCATAAAAACTATCAAAATACTGTGGATATAAAATACGAGAATTTTCGATTATCTGCCTAAGACGATTTTAATATATGTCAAACAATCCAAGGACCGTTTAATTCTAATACCAACAAATGGGCCTATTTGACAACAAAAGATCGCTGGAACGCCTGACTCCAATTTGGAAAAAATCAAAGAAATATAATACCAGAGCTCTCCGGCTTTATTATAACCATTATAGTACGCCGACAGCTGAGATTTAAATTCAAGCATCGACATAATTATATAACCAATAAAGAGACGCTAAGATCATGAAAATCTTCCAAGCGAGAACGTTGAAGCTTAACCAATAGATTATAAGTATTATATCGATTCCTCGCCATATCTTCATCTGTCAATTCCTTCGTTTGGAACCTACTTCAGCCAACATTTCCTGGCTTGATGATTCCAAGTTAATATCAACTTTTCCATTCTACCAATACCAATCGATCCGCATTCTGACATTTCTTTCATTATCCCCTAGTATGGCATTCAATTCTCTGTGATTTACTGTTCTGTAAGCTTGTATTGCATGCTCTATCAATATGCAATAGGAGCAATTAATCGCCTAGACAGAATTATCATTTAAATTGCTTTATAATTAGAGATGTCTTAAATGAAATGCGTGCTTCATTTCCCGCTTACTGATCGGACATTCTGAATCAGTTTTGCCTATTGCTGATATGAAATGGTGATGCTAATCATCGAACCATAAGAATTAAGATTTTAGATACAATCACAACAACATTACAAAAGGAAAACAGCATCAACTAGTAACAAAATCATCAGACAAAACTTAACAATTTTAGGTATCAGAGCTAGTATTATATAAAAAAAATTAAAAATACCGGGCGTTTATTTTCCTTTCATTTTCCTGTCGATGCCTTGCAGCTAAATACATGTAGGTGCGTCATGATACTATGTTACTAAAGTACGATTGTCATTCCCTTTCCACCTTTTATCGAGTACATGGTATACGTCATCAACAACAGTGATCACATCATAGCCAATTAGCACATACATCGTACCACCTGAAAGGTTGGATGGAATATGAAGATATATCAGAATAAGAAGAACAAAACTCAGTTTTTGAAATGTCATATAATAACCAGAGACTAAGAGATCGTACAATCGCTACCAAATCATCATTAGTAATAAATTTATTACGTTTGTGACAGGATGTATTAAACGACCACCTGTGGTAGTTATTCCCATCAGGGGGCACTGTACATATCACGTGACATTTATACCGCCAGTACAAATCTGACTACATTGTTTTCAGCTTTGTGTCATTTACTAGCAGTTTTTGTCAAAAGTAACATGATATGACAACCTTGTACACTGAAACGAATAAACTGCCTGCTTTGTACACTCGTGCTAAATTACTCCCTTGAATAGTTATAGCAGATTATATCAGAATACCGTCTGAACGGTATTTTGTATCGACCACAATAGTAAACACTATGATGTTTACAAAGCTACAAATGACCATGTCCGCGTGACTTCATATTGGAATTGAGTTCACTTTTGAATTGAGCGGAGCTCCATTTTCTGAATTTATACCATCAACATCGACTACATCAGTTATGGTAAAATTCATACGATTTCGAAAGGGGTTTAATTTCATAGAACTATTTAAATGCGTGAATTCATGAAAATTCAGGTTCGTGAACAGTAAACATTGGAAACAACAGAAAGTAGACAGATTTATGTGTGAATTCTAAAAATACATGTAGCGAACATTGACTCTCTCTCGAACTTCTAAGTAATAAAAAATTGTGAAATGTTGTCGTCGAGGAAATGTCTCATGTTACAGTAGATATTGATTAAGATGTATGAGCATTGTGAAAAATATTTGCTATGTCAAGAGAAAGGTCCGGAAAAATGTGTATAATTTGTATGAATACTCCTCAAATCCTGACCTCCAGTGGCTGTTTCGTTTATATGACTTTGTGCAAGCCATGATCACCATGTTGTTCTTATTCAATAATAAAATAATGGAAAGCTACAATAAGGCTCAGCGTATGGCGGTATTATTATCCATATACCAGTGAGAATTACGTTAACTGCTCACAAACATTCTTGTTGTTATGTTAAAAAAGTCGTTAATGAATCAAACGGTTGGCAAAGAAAGAAAATATGAAGTGTTTAATTTATTCTGCCGAATAGCATGGCTCACTCAATATCTTAAATATTTATATGATATGTTTTTTCTGTCGAGTTTGCCAAATGTGAGGTGGTAAATAATTAAAGTAAAACACATCAAATTTGTTCACGGTTCGGTCGTTATACTGGTAAATTGTTTTTTATTGAATCAATGTTACACCTTTTAACGACATGCTGGTATAGCTTGGCTACATTGACACGAACCTGATCTTTTGATTAGAATACTTTAACTGTCGATATATTGCATACGTTTACAATACCGATTGTATGTTTTCATTATCGGGGAGTATTACGAAGACGCTCGAGGTGTAATTACAAACACAAACTTGAAATACCGATATCGCACGATTTGCTTGCGGAATTTGATATATTCAAAGCAAGAACCTTGTAATATATTCTTGCATAAAGGTCAGGCTCAGGTCAAAATAGCCAAGCTATAGATTGATTTGATTTGGTTATTTCAATGTGTTTGTCTATAGAAGTAGACAAGTTATGTACTGATGGCCAACGACAGAATATGTTCTTTCTGTGTCTTTCGTGCTGAGTGGTTAGTGCGCTTGGCTTCAGATCTGGGGATCCGGGTCGAATCCGGGTGGATGCACATATATGCCTGCCATATTTCATAATAAATAAAGCACATACGGTTATGCTCGGCATGCTCGGTTTTCGCTGAACGATGCATCCAGTATCTGCCTTGTTAATATAATTTCGCTGTCATTCACCAATAATGTCATTAACATCACCTCGTTCTATATCAACTCTTTAACGCGGTTTACTGCACTGTAATCGGATACAGGTAGATTAATTGGTTGGAAATGAGGTAAACGATGTTGGGAGATTTAATACTTCTATTACAATACAAGCGGTTCATGAAATAATTCATACTGTATCCCATGGGGGACGGTCCGTACATTATGTATTCAATGAAATGTGACAAAGTGTCACAAGTCGTCATCTAAATGTTTACCAAATCAATTATCAATGGGCGGTATTTAATCTGTGTTGTGTCGGTTAATTAGCCCGTTTACACACTTTAATATCATATGATGTTTCCGAAATCTTGTACACAGATAATCACACAATGTGGTCGTATGTGTCTGTATGGAGCAACAACTCGCTCTGAATATGGTGTGGCACACTGAAGAGTGCACCGAATTGTTGATTGTTTAAAACACAAAAACCATGTTATCGTTCCACCTTTGTTGCAGTGTGGCCACATCAGCCAGACACGTCGTGACAGTTCTCGTCAATTGTCAATTTTAGTCCAATATGTAAGACAGACAATGCTCGTTAAAGTATCTCAAATTACAAACAAATATGGCGGTTCTTACAATGATATAGGCTGATGAGTTGAATGACAACAAAGTATATATAGAATATGTTTGTTTTAGTTGTTTCAAAGCGTTTACAAATGTGGTCAGCCACTTGATCAAAAGAGATCTCCTATTGTTGCTTTGGTTGATGTTTGTTATATGCTACGGCTTCAGAAATACTTTGCCTTGCTCTTCTCTGTTCTGGTATGGTGCTATGCTCTGTATGGTGTTCGCTGCTCTACCCTGCCATGTACTGTTCTATCCAAATATGCTCGTATTTGCTTAAATATTGACGTTGCTTACTGACGTAAATTGCCTGTTACGCAAAAATGGAACTTTATTGCGTACCAATGTTGCAGCGTCTTATGTTAATGTTTGTGATGTAAATGTAATGAATAATATTTATTGAGTTTATCTCGTGTATCATGTAGACACCAAAATGTATTATTTCTCAATTATTTTCTAAAGCAGAGCATGGAGACGAACAGCCATTAGCAGATTATTTTGTTCGTTCACCAAGCATGTTGATTCGATGTTTGACAAAGACCTGTATGAAAAGCGTATTAATCACAAAGGAATAAAGGAATATCCATACCAGTTGATCGTTACATTTATTGTAGGATGGACAATAGTCGGGAGAAATATGTGGACGTTATTATATCTGTCTTAAGATCAAAGCATATCTTGAATTAAATGCATTTCGTCTCAAATTGTATCCCATTACATAAAAAACATATTGTGCAAATCTTGTGTTGTCTAGTTCGATTTAATATAAGCACTCTTTATATTTAAATCGAACGGAGCATGAGAAATACTTTCATGATTTAATTTTGTAACATTACTAGTATCCGAAACATAAGAAGAATAGAACTGTTCGCGGATTATCGGATACATTATTCCACAAAATTCATCTGGGGACACTCAGCATCTGTAACGGAAATACGCGAATAATCCTACTGCTTCGTTGGCGTGCATTTACTTGAAAACGTCTAGAACATTCCTATCTTGCTCGGTAAACCTTTTTCAAACCATCTGTTTCTCTCCTGCCTCTTTGACAACACACTCGGAAATCCTCATCTATGGCAATAATTTATTAATTGTAAACCGTTTTTACTAGAATGGTGACTCGATATGGGTCATTTACCAGAGTAGGGGAGAAACTAATTGATAGAAATAACTGATAACCAGAGAAGGTCACGTGATCAAGTAATAGAATATCCACGCAGAGAATGTTGAGTGAAGCCCGCTCATTCAAAAGATTCCTCTGTCGAGACTAGTTGTAAAAGTATCAAATTATATTTAATCGACACGCCTTTATTTTCACCAATAGGCTTAAACAAGATACATGTATGTGTCCTGTGTGCTCGATGTTTGTCAATGTCGTGTGAATATCAGAAGGACGCATTTGATTCGTGAGAGTTTTAAGGTTTTGTTAAATTAAAAATTCAAATCATTCCATTCATTAAAATACTTGCGTCTGTTTGCGTTATTGTTTCGAATAAAATCGATCTAAACAAACCTGTCCATAATTTTGTTGAGCACTTTTTATTCTATGGCATTATATAATGTTTCACTCATACTCTGTTTTGTAGTCTTTTTTTGTAAAACACATATGAACTTACATCATATATGACAGCATACTATGTATATGTATGGTTTCGGAAGCAGAAAAAACGATTCAAATAATATTGATTCCATATGAATAATTGTGATATCGTGTTGTTCTGTGATCTTTATTTTACTACCCAGTGTTGATTATTGAGTGGCAGTGGCTATTATTGACTATATGTTACTTGCATCCTGTAATGTCATCAAAATATGCATTATTATTGTTGTTTTTACACGAGTATACGAGTATTGACATTGTAGACTGTTATTTGGTGATGTATACATAGTGTGATTTAGCAGGCCGTTGTTATATTTGTTGGTGTTATTGATGCTTGTGCTGTTGATGGTTCTGTTAATGCTGCTGCTACTGTTACTGATGCCTTTACTTTCACCAATAGGATTTAACAAATTATGTGTCCTGTGTGTTCGATGTTTGTCAACGTCGTATGAATATCAAACCGACGCATTTGGCTCATGAGAATTTTAAGCTTTAGATGAATTAACATTCAACTCATTGCTTTCATTAAAATACTTGTGTCTGTTTGCTTTATTGTTTCGAATAAAATCAATCATTTTGAATTTTAATATAACTAAACCTTAAAACTCTTATGAACCAAATGCGTTCTTTTGGTATGCACACGACAATGAAAAACGTCGAACAAACATGAAACATATCTTGCTCAAACTTATTGGTAAAAATAAGGGCGTTTCGATTAAATATAATTTGATACTTTTTACAACTAGTCTCGACAGACGAATCTTTTGAATGAGCGGGCTTCACTCGACATTCTCTGTGGGGATATTCTATAGCTTTGGTAACGTGACCTTCTCGGATTATCAGTTAATTCTATCAGTTAGTTTCTCCCCTGTGCTGGTAAATGACCAATGTCGAGGTACTTTTCTAGTAAAAACCGTTCTCTTATTGCTATGGGTGAGGATTTCCGGATGTGTTGTAAAAGGGACACGAGAAAAAGATGGTGGGAATGCATATACGATAGATAGATACCATTGTTCCAGACGCTTGCAAGTGACTACCAGCCATAGAAGCGTTGTAAGTACTACCGAAGCTCATTTAGAAATATTCTGTGAATGGTTACATTCGAGAATCAATTTAAAGTTATGCAGCTGATATTTTGTTTCCACTGCTAGCAACGCTAGTTTATACTTATCTAGTTATGGCCGATTGTGAAACAAGTTTTAACTACTTATAGCAATCACTCTCAACTCCTCATTTCTGATATGTTCATCGACACGAGGGCATGAGTGAAGATAATCCAGTTTTCCTATATACTACTAACTTTACCTTTACACTCAAATCATTCTTGAAAGTCTATCTCCTGCTTTGTGCAAGTTATATGTATAATGTGTTAACTTTAAATTGAACAAGACAACACAAGATTTGTACAATACATTTGTTATTTAAGGAGATACATTTTTAGACAAAATTAATTTAATTCAAGATAAGCTTAGGACTTTAGACAGACATAATAACGTCCAAACATTCTGACCAAGTTTCATGAAGATTGAATCAAAACTGCATATTTCTCTCGACTATTGTCGACTCTACGATGAATGTTACGATCAATTGGTATGTCTATTCCTATGTGATTAATACGCTTTTCATACAGGTCTTTGTCAGACATCGAATCAACTTGCTTGTTGAACGTTTACAATAATCTGCTAATGGCAGTTCCTCCCCGTGCTTCGCTTGAGAAAACAATTGAGAAATATTACATTTTGGTGTCTACATGATACACGAGATAAACTCAATAAATAGTATTCATTACATTTACATCACAAACATTAACATAAGACGCTGCAACATTGGTACGCAATAAAGTTTTTCCATTTTTGCGTAACAGGCAATTAGGCTGATAATGTCTGCGTAATGTTTTATATTTGTAACATAACCAAACATTGTAGGGCAGAGTCTATAAAAAGTATAGTAGGCTTTTAATCTATATTTCGGCATTGACTACAGTAAGCAACAGAGCATATCGGAGGAGAACAGCACCGAGCAGAGTAAAGCAGATGACGTCAGGGCAGATCGTTTCGGTGCAGAGCAGAACAGAGTATTTGAAAGCATACCAGAGAAGAGCAAATAACTAAGCACCAGACTAATGATTTGTATTGAGTTTTACCTCAGCCAATTATACATCTAGCAAATCTAAGCATAGTAGAATAGGGAAGGTAAGAGGTGAGCATTCCATAACATATATACTAAGAAGTATATCCGAAATATATATATATATATCCGTGGAAATGGAAATGGAAACTTACAATTCGCTTCTGAGTCCACTTCTGGGGGCCACACTCGGGGATAATTAAATAACTTTCAGAATTCGGATCGATTGGTATTGGAAGAATGGAAAAGTTGATACTAACATGAAAACATTAGTATACAAACACATGTTTTTTCTTTAATAAACTACTACATAAAAACTATCAAAATACTGTGGATATAAAATACGAGAATTTTCGATTATCTGCCTAAGACGATATTAATATATCAAACAATCCAAGGACCGTTCAATTATAATACCAACAAATGGGCCTATTCGACAACAAAAGATCGCTGGAACGCCTGACTCCAATCTGGAAATATTCAAAGAAATATAATACCAGAGCTCTCCGGCTTTATTATAACCATTATAGTACGCCGACAGCTGAGATTTAAATTCAAGCATCGACATAATTATATAACCAATAAAGAGACGCTAAGATCATGAAAATCTTCCAAGCGAGAACGTTGAAGCTTAACCAATAGATTACAAGTATTTTATCGATTCCACGCCATATCTTCATCTGTCAATTCCTTCGTTTGGAGCCTACTTCAGCCAACATTTCCTGGCTTGATGATTCCAAGTAAATATCAACTTTTCCATTCTACCAATACCAATCGATCCGCATTCTGACATTTCTTTCATTATCCCCTAGTATGGCATTCAATTCTCTGTGATTTACTGTTCTGTAAGCTTGTATTGCATGCTCTATCAATATGCAATAGGAGCAATTAATCGCCTAGACAGAATAATCATTTAAATTGCTTTATAATTAGAGACGTCTTAAATGAAATGCGTGCTTCATTTCCCGCTTACTGATCGGACATTCTGAATCAGTTTTGCCTATTGCTGATATAAAATGGTGATGCTAATCATCGAACCATAAGAATTTAGAATTTAGATACAATCACAACAACATTACAAAAGGAAAACAGCATCAACTAGTAACAAAATCATCCTGTCGATGCCTTGCAGCTAAATACATGTAGGTGCGTCATGATACTATGTTACTAAAATACGATTGTCATTCCCTTTCCAGCTTCATAGAGTACATGGTATACGTCATCAACAACAGTGATCACATCATAGCCAATTAGCACATACATCGTACCACCTGAAAGGTTGGATGGAATATGAAGATATATCTGAATAAGAAGAACAAAACTCATTTTTGAAATGTCATATAATAACCAGAGACTAAGAGATCGTACAATCGCTACCAAATCATCATTAGTAATAAATTTATTACGTTTGTGACAGGGTGTAATAAACGACCACCTGTGGTAGTTATTCCCATCAGGGGGCACTGTACATATCACGTGATATTAATACCGCCAGTACAAATCTGACTACATTGTTTTCAGCTTTGTGTGATTTACTAGCAGGTTTTGTCAAAAGTCACATGATATGACAACCTTGTACACTAAAACGAACAAACTGTCTGCTTTGTACACTCGTTCTAAATTACTCCATTGAATAGTTATAGCAGATTATATCAGAATACCGTCTGTACAGTAGTTTGTATCGACCATAATAGCAAACACTATGATGTTTACAAAGCTACAAATGACCATGTCCGCGTGACTTCATATTGGAATTGAGTTCACTTTTGAATTGAGCGGAGCTCAATTTTCTGAATTTATACCATTAACATTGACTACATCAGTTATTGTAAAACTCACACGATTTCGTGAGGAGTTTAATTTCATAGAATTAGTTAAATGCGTGAATTCGCGAAAATTTAGCTTCGCGAACTTAAACATTGGAAACAACAGAAAGAAAAGAAATGTATGTGTGAATTCTAAAAATACATGTAGCGAACATTGACCCTCTCGCAAACTTCTAAGTAATAAAAAATCGTGAAATGTTGTCGTCGAGGAAATGTCTCATGTTACAGTAGATATTGATTAAGATGTATGAGAAGTGTTAAATCATTTGCTATGTCACAAGAAAGGTCCGGGAAAATGGGTATAATTTGTATAAATATTCCTCAAATCCTGACCTCCAGTGACTTTTACGTTTATATGACTTTGTGCAAGTCAAGAACATCATGTCGTTCTTATTAATTATTGAAAGCTACAATAAGGCTCAGGGTATGACGGTCCATGGAATTATTTCATAACACATGTTAACACGATTATGATATTCAATATACCAGCGAGAATTACGTTAACTGCTCACAAACATTCTCATTGATATGTTAAAAGCGTCGTTTATGAATCAAACGGTTGACAAAGAAAGAAAATATGAAGTGTTAAATTTATTCTGCTGAATAGCATGGCTCACTCAATATCTTAAATATTTATATGATATGTTTTTTTCTGCCGAGTTTGCCAAATGTGAGCTAGTAAATAATTAAAGTAAAACACATCAAATTTGTTCAGGGTTCGGTCGTAATACTGGTAAATTGTATTTTATTGAATTAATGTTACACCCTTTAGCGACATACTGGTTGATTGATTTAATTTGGATATTTCTCTGTGTTTGTCTTAAGAAGTAGACAAATTATGTACTGATGGAAAACGACACAGTGTGTTCTTTCTGTGCCTTTCGTGCTGAGTGGTTAGTGGTTAGTGCGCTTGCCTTCAGATCTGGTGATCCGGGTTCAAATTCGGGTGGATGTACATATATGCCTGTCATATTTCATTATATATAAAGCAAATTAGGTTGATGCTCGGCATGCTCGGTTTCCGTTGAACGATGCCTCCACTATCTGCCTTGTTAATATAATTTCGCTGTCATTCACCTATAACATCAATAATATCTCCTCGTTCTATATCAAATCTTTAACGCGCTTCACTTCACTGTACTCTGATACAGGTAGATTAGTTGGTAGGAGATGAGGCAAACGATGCTTAGAGATTTAATATTTCTATTACAATACAAGCGTTTTATGAAATAATGTATACTGTATCCCATGGGGGACGGTCCGTACATTATGTATTCAATGGAATGTGACAAAGTGTCACAAGTCGTCATCTAAATGCTTACCAAATCAATTATCAATGGACGGTATTTAATCTGTGTTATGTCGGTTAAATAGCCGGTGTTCACACTTTAATATATTATGATGCTTCCGAAATCTTTGTACACGGATAATCACACAATATGGTCGTATGTGCCTGTATGGAGCAACAACACGCTCTGAATACGGTGTTGCACACTGAAGAGCGCACCAAAATGTTGATTGTTTTAAAACACAAAAAAACATGTTATCGCTCCACTTTTGTTGCAGTGTGGCCACATCAGCCTGACACGTTGTGACATTTCTCGTCAATTGCCAATTCGAGACCAATATGTAAGACATAAAATGCTCGTTTAAGTATCTCAAGTTACAAACAAATATGGCGGTAAATTCTTACAATGATAGACGCTGATGAGTTGAATGACAACAAAGTATACATAGAATATGTTTGCTTTAATTGTTGCAATGCGTTTACAAATGTGTTCAGCCACTTAAGTTAAGTTACCAATTTTCTAGGGCTCTTTTCAGCTGTTAGGCCGCTCAAGCACCCTTTGACATTTTAACTCCCCTTGTCATTGGGCTACATATGGAAACCTACACTCGTGTCTCCCTGGGGAGACTATTTCTCTCCTGTGGTGTGGCAGCCAACATCGATCTGCGGCGCCCAGGAATAGACACTGCCCTCACAGGTACCATTTAACACCATGGTGGAGTGGAGCTGTGGGTCTTGCTCAGAGATTTTAACCAGTGGTCCAGAGGGGGATCGAACCCGGGACCTCTCGACCCCGAAGCGCGCATCCTACCTCTAGGCCACCGCTCCCCACTTGATGAAATGAGATCCCCTATTGTTGCTTTGGTTGATGTTTGTTATATGTTACGGCTTCAGAAATACTTTGCCTTGCTCTTCTCTGTTCTATGATGGTGCTATGCTCTGTCTGGTGTTCGCTGCTCTACCCTACCATGTCCTGTTCTACCGAGATATGCTCGTATTTGCTTAAATATTGACGTTGCTTACTGAAGTAAATGTCAATATATAACTGAAAGACATTTTTACTATTTATAAACCCTGTCCTTCTATGTTTGATTCTGTTCCAAATGTATACAATTACAAAGACATTATCAGCGTAATTGTCAGTTGCGCAAAAATAGAAAACATTATTGCGTACAAATATTCCAGCGTTTTATGTTCATTTTTTGTGATGTTAATGTAATGAATAATAATTATTGAGTTTATCTCGTGTATCATGTAGACATAATTATATAATGTAGTATATCTCAATTATTTTCTAAAGCGAAGCATAGAGACACTTATTTTGTTCGTTCATTAAGTATGTTGATTCGAAGTCTGAGAAAAACCTGTATGAAAAGCGTATTAATTACGTAGGAATAAAGGAATAGACATACCAATTGATCGTTACCTTTATTGTAGGATGGACTATAGTCGGGAGAAATATGTGGACGTTATCATGTCTGTCAAAAGATCTAAGCATATCTTGAATTAAATTAATTTCGTCTCTCCATACATAACAAACATATTGTGCAAAGCGTGTGTTGTCTTGTTCGAATAATATTAGCACGCTTTATATTTAACTCGAAAGGAGGAGGAGAATGATTGTCAACATTACTAGTATCCGAAACAAAAGAAGAACAGAACTCTAAGTGGATTATCGGATACACCATTCCACGAAATTCATCCGAGGACATTCGGCTTCTGTAAAGGAAATACCCAAATAGTCCCATTGCTTCGGTGGTGTGCATTTACTTGCAAGCGTCAAGAACATTGTGAGCTCTCTCGGTAAACGTTTTCGAACCATCTGTTTCTCTCCTGTCTCTTTGACAACACACTCGGAAATCCTCATCTATGGCAACAAGGTATTCATTGTAAACGGTTTTTACTAGAATAGTTACTCGATATGGATCATTTACCAGGGCAGGGGAGAAACTAATTGATAGAAATAACTGATAACCAGAGAAGGTCACGTGATCACGTTATAGAATATCCACGCAGAGAATGTCAAGTGAAACCCGCTCATTCAAAAGATACGGCTGTCGAAACTAGTTGTAAAAAGTATCAAATTATATTTAATCGAACCGCCTTTATTTTCAACAATATGCTTAAACAAGAAATGTGTCCTGTGTGTTCGATGTTTGTCAATGTCGTGTGAATATCAGAAGGACGCATATGGTTCGTAAGAGTTTTAAGGTTTAGTTAAATTAAAATTCAAATCATTCCTTTCATTAAATTATTTGCGTCTGTTTGCGTTATTGTTTCGAATAAAATCAATCTTAACAAACCCGTCCATAATTTTGTTGAGCACTTCTTATTCTATGGCATTATATAATGTTTCACTCATACTCTGTGTTGTAGTTTTTTTATTTGTATAACACATATGAACTCACATCACATATGACGCCCTACTTTGCATTGTATGGTTTGGGAACCGGAAGAGAAGATTCAAATAATGTTGATTCTACATGAATTATTATGTTATTGTTTTGTTCTGTGATCTCTATTTTACTACCCAGTGTTGATGTTATGAGTGACAGCTGCTATTGTTAACTGCATGCTATAGCTTTGCTATTTTCACCTGAGCCTGACCTATATGCAAGTATAAATAACAAGGTTTTTGCTTTGAATGTATCAATTTCCTCAAGCAAATCGTGCGGTATCGGTATTTCAATTTTGTGTTTGTATTACATCTCGAGCGTCAACACGATACACCCTTTATAAAAACATACAATAGGTAATATATCGACTGTTAAAGTACGCTAATCAAAAGGTCAGGCTCGTGTCAAATTGGTCAAGCTGTACTTGCGTCCCGTAAAGTTATCAACATTTGCGTTATTATTGTTGTTTTTACATGAGTATATTGACATTGTAGACTGTTATTTGGTGATGTATACATTGTGTGATTTAGCGTGCTGTTGTTATATTTGTTGGTGTTATTGATGCTTATGCTGTCGATGGTGCTGTTAATGGTGCTGTTAATGCTGCTTCTACTGTTACTGATGCCTTTACTTTCACCAATAGGATTTAACAAATTATGTTTCCTGTGTGTTCGATATTTGTCAACGTCGTGTGCATATCAAACAGACGTATTTGGCTTATGAGAATTTAAGCTTTAGATGAGTTAAAATTAAACGCATTCCTTTCATTAAAATACTTGCGTCTGTTTGCGTTATTGTTTCGAATAAAATCAATCTGAATTGAATTTTAATTTAACTAAACCTAAAAACTCTTATGAGCCGAATGCGTTCTTTTGATATGCACACAACATTAACAAACGCCGAACAAACAGGACACATATCTTGCCAAAACCTATTGGTGAAAATTAAGGCGTTTCGATTAAATATAATTTGATACTTTTTACAACTAGTCTCGACAGACGAATCTTTTGAATGAGCGGGCTTCACTCGACATTCTCTGTGGGGACATTCAATAGCGTTGGCACGTGACCTTCTCGGGTTATCAGTTAATTCTATCAATTAGTTTCTCCCCTGTGCTGGTAAATTGCCCATGTCGAGTCACTATTCTAGTAAAAACCGTTTACAATGAATAACTTATTGCTATGGGTGAGGATTTCCGGATGTGTCGTAAAAGGGACACGAGAGAAACAGATGGTGGGAAAGCGTCTATCGATGGAGAGGTCACAATGTTCCAGGCGCTTGCAAGTGAATACTAGCCATCGAAGCGTTGTAAGTACTCGGGTCTTTGCGTCACGAAGCTCCTTTGGAAAGTTTCTGTGAATGGTTACATTCGATAATCAATTCAAAGTTATGCAGCTGATATTTTGTTTCCAATGCTAGCAACATCATTCTATACTTATCTATTTATGGTCGATTGTGAAACAAGTTTTAACAACTTATATCAATCACTTTCAACTCCTGATTCCTGATATATTCATCGTCACGAGGGCATGAGTGAAGATATCCAGTTTCCCTATACACTAATAACTTAACCTATACACCCAAATCAATCTTGAAAGTCTTTCTCATGCTTTGTGCAAGTTATATGTATCATGTGTTAACTTTAAATCGAACAAGACAAGACAAGATTTGCACAATATGTTTGTTATTTAATGAGATACAATTTGAGACAAAATTAATTTAATTCAAGATATGCTTAGATCTATAGATTGACAGAATTACGTCCACATATTTCTCCCGACCGTTGTCGACTATACAATAAATGTAACGATCAATTGTGATTAATACGCTTTTCATACAGGTTTTTGTCAGACATCGAATCAACAAGCTTGGTAAACGAACAAAATAATCTGCTAATGACAGTTTGTCTCCATGCTTCGCTTTAGAAATAATTGAGAAATACCAAAAATATGCATTACATTTTAGTTTCTACATAATACGAGAGATAAACTCAATAAATATTATTCATTACATTTACATCACAAAAATGAACATTTAGTGATGCTATATTTGTACGCAATAATATGTTCCATTTTCGCGTAACTGGCAATTACGCTGATAAAGACAGAACCAAACATAGTAGGGCAGAGTTTATAAAGAAGTAAAGCAGGCTTTTAAATCTATATTTTTGCATTAACTTCAGTAAGCAACATACACGTCCGCTTGTTGAATACATATCACTCCGTACTGTATTGTTTTATGTGTCTGATTTATACGTATGATCAAAGGGTATTCCAATCAATGTAGAAATTATGAAACATTTTTAAACAATAATGCATATGAAACATATCGAATGCATTTTGAGTAGCTACTGCCAATTCGGTAAAAACGTGTGTTTGACCTTAATGACGATTTTGATGCCGTTCACATTACTTCGAGTCGGAAGTGCTGTTTCCATTTTATTCCCAAATTGATAGTTTGAGTTTTGGTGCAAGTAGAAATCTTGAAATGTATTATCACATTTTCAAATGGTATCAGAAGAAATAATTATTTAGGATAGTTTTGGATATTTGTCCTTATTTCAATAAAAGTAGCATCAACAAATCCACCCTCTACCAATACAGTTTTTTAGTGATTGTACATGTACTAGTTTAAACTGTCAAATTATATTATACGATTATTACTGGACTGTGGAGATAAGCTAGACATACAGCTTGCCCTTCAACCAAATGCGTTCATTTTGAGGGGTTATGTGCATCTTTTATGAATATGATACGCCAAGAAATGTGTAAACATCAAATGTTAAGTCCCACTTATTTATAATGTGTTTCTTCCTTAAAATGCGTCCGATTGCATGTTCTAGTCTTCCCTGATCAGTTACGCAGTCAGTATGTGCATAATATAGAAATACTAATTATTACTATGCCAATATATGATATAACACTTACCCATGTTCCCGTACAACAATGTTTTCTGCCTCTTCGGACATTTTAGAACGCTCGTTGCTAATAGTATTAGTACAACGTATATGACGCAATCAATTGTTCTAGTTTTGTCACACGAAATAACTTATCTCAAATTTTTTACAAACTCATTTGACAAAGTTATGGCTCTCCAACAAGCGGACATGTATTTGGAGACACCCTGTCCATTATATGAGCACAACAAAGCATATCTGAGGTGAAAACAGCACCGAACAGAGTAAAGCAGATGATGCCAGTGCAGAGCAGAACAGAGCATTTCAAAGCATACCAGAGAAGAGTAAATAACTAAGCACCAGACTAATAATTTGTATTGACTTTTACCACAGCCAAGTATACATTTAGCATATCTAAGCATATCTAGAGCAGGTAAGAGCAGAGCTCTTGTATATACAAAAGAGTATATTCGAAATATATATGGGGAGCGGATGCCTAGAGGTAGGGCGCGCGCTTCGGGGATTCCACTCCCCTCTGGACCACTGGTTAATGTCTCTGAGCAATACCCACATTCTCCACTCCACCATGGTATAAAATGGTTCCTGTGAGGGCAGTATCCAATCCTGGGCGCCGCAAATCGATGTTGGCTGCCACACCACAGGAGAGAAATAGCCAAAGACCAGGGGAAGTTGAAATGTCAAAGGGTGCGCTTGAGCGGCCTAAAAACTGAAAAGAGCCCAAGAAAATTGGTAACTTTACTTTTTTATATACATATCCGAGGGAATCATAGCAGAGCATGACAGAGCATACATATCCGAGGGAATCATAGCAGAGCATGACAAAGCTGTGCATATCTGGGCATACATGTATCTGGGCATATAGCGCATATCTTAAAAGAACAGAATAATAATACCATCATAATAGCATATTGACTTCACTTCTGAATTCATTTCTGGGTTCACTTCTAGAAGTGAAATGGAAATGGAAACTTACACTTCGCTTCTGAGTCCACTTCTGGGTGCCATACTCGGGGATAATGAAATAACTGTCAGAATTCGGATCGATTGGTTTTGGAAGAATGGAAAAGTTGATAATAACAAAAAAAAAAACCAATAAACAAAACACAAGTTTTCTCTTTAATAAACTACTCCATAAAAACGATTACAATACTGTGGATATAAAATATGAGAATTTATGATTATCTGTCTAAGACGATATTAATCTATGTCAAACTTTTCACAATCCAAGGACCGTTCAATCCTTATACGAACAAATGGGCCTATTTGACACGAAAGATCGCTGGATCCTCTGGCTCCAATCTGGAAAATTCAAAAGCTTATAATACCAGAACTCTCCGGCATTATTATAACCATTATTTTACGCCGACAGCTGAGACTTAAATGCAAGCATCGACATAATTATATAACCAATAAAGAGACGCTTAGATCTTGAAAATCTTCCAAGCGAGAACGTTGAAGCTTAAACAATAGATAACAGGTATTTTATCGATTCCGCGCCAAATCTCCAACTGTCAATTCCTTCGTTTTGAGTCTACACTTCAGTCAACATTTCCGCGCTAGCCATTTCCAAGTTAATATCAACCTTTCCATTCTACCAATACCAATCGATCCGTATTCTGACATTTCTTTCATTGTCCCCGAGTATGGCATTCAGTTTATTGTGATTTACTGTTCTGTAAGCTTGTATTGCATGCTCTATCCATATGCAATAGGAGCAATTAATCGCCTAGACAGTTATCATTTAAATTGCTTTATCATTTGAGATGTCATAAATGAAATGCCTGTTTCATTTCCCGCTTACTGATCGGAAATTTTGACTCAGTTTTGCGTATTGCTGATATGAAATGGTGATGCCAATCATCGAACCATAAGAATTTAGAATTTAAATACAATCACAACAACATTACAAAAGGAAAACAGCATCAACTGGTAACAAAATAATCAGACAAAACTTTTAAATTTTAAGTATCAGAGAAAATATTATATTTTATTCAAATTCATTTTCGTTTGTTATATGTTACGTCATCAGAAATACTTTGCCTTGCTCTTCTCTGTTCTGGTATGGTGCTATGCTCTGTCTGGTGTTCGCTGTTCTACCCTGCCATGTCCGATTCTACCCAGATATGCTCGAATTTGCTTAACTATTGACGTTGCTTACTGAAGTAAATGTCAATATATAACTGAAAGACATTTTTACTAATTATAAACCCTGTCCTACTATGTTTGGTTCTGTTCCAAATGTATACAATTACACAGACATTTTCAGCGTAATTGCCTGTTACGCGAAAATGGAAAACATTATTGCGTACAAATATTCCAGCGTTTTATGTTCATTTTTGTGATGTAAATGTAATGCATAATAATTATAGAGTTTATCTCGTGTATCATGTAGACATATATAATGTATTATTTCTCAATTATTTTCTAAAGCAGAGCATGGAACATTTTGTTCGTTCACCAAGCATGTTGATTCGATGTCTGACAAAGACCTGTATGAAAAGCGTATTAATCACATAGGAATAAAGGAATATCCATACCAGTTGATCGTAACATTTATTGTAGGATGGACAATAGTCGGGAGAAATATGTGGACGTTATTATGTCTGTCTTAAGATCAAAGCATATCTTGAATTAAATTAATTTCGTCTCAAATTGTATCCCATTACATAACAAACATATTGTGCACATCGAGCGTTCTCTAGTTCGATTTAATATTAGCAAGCGTTATACGAGTATTTAACTCGAACGAAGCAGAAGAAGGACTATCAAGATTATTTTGTTTGCATTGCTAGTATCCGAAACAAAAGAAGAACAGAACTTTAAGCGGATTATCGGATTCAACATACCACAAAATTCACCCGGGGATATTCGGCTTCTGTAACGGAAATACCCGAATAATCCGATTGCTTTGATGGTGTGCATTTACTTGCACGCGTCTGGAACATTGTGATCTCGCTCGGTAATCGTTTTTCAACCATCTGTTTCTCTCCTGCCTCTTTGACAACACGCCCGGAAGTCCTCGTCCATTGCAATACGTTATGCATTGTAAACGGTTTTTACTAGAATAGTGTCCTACATGGGCCATTTACCAGCGCAGGGGAGAAACAATAAATTGATAGGATTTACAGATAACCGAGGAGATCACGTGATCACGTAATAGAATATCCACGCAGAGAATTGCGAGTGAAGCCCGCTCATTCAAAAGGTTCGTCTGTCGAGACTAGTTTTAAAAGTATCAAATTATATTTAATCGAACCGCCTTTATTTTCACCAATAGGCTTAAACAAGATATGTGTTCTGTGTGTTCGATGTTTGTCAATGTCGTGTGAATATCAGAAGGACGCATTTGGTTCGTGAGAGTTTTAAGGTTTAGTTAAATTAAAATCATTTATTTCATTAAAATACTTGCGGCTGTTTGCGTTATTGTTTCGAATAAAATCAATCTAAACAAACCTGTCCATAATTTTGTTGAGCCATTTTTATTCTATGGCATTATAAAATGTGTTTTGTAGTCTTTAATTTGTAAAACACATATGAACTCACCTCATACATGACACCCTACTATGTATATGTTTGGTTCGGGAAGCGGAAGAGAAGATTCATATAATGTTGATTCCACATGAATAATTATGCTATTGTTTTGTTCTGTGATCTCTATTTTACCACCCAGTATTGATGTTGTGAGTGGCAGCTGCTATTGTTAACTGTATGTTATTTCTTGGTTATTTTGACCTGCGCCTGACCTTTATTCGAGAATATATAACAATGTTTTTGCTTTGAATATATCAATTTCCGCAAGCAAATCGTGCGGTATCGGTATTTCAAATTTGTGTTTGTATTACATCTCGAGCTTCTTCGTGATACCCCGCCCGATTATGAACACATACAAAAGGTAATATATCGACTGTTAAATTATGCTTTATTAATCAAAAGGTCACGCTAGTGTCAAATTGGCCAAGCTACACATGCGTCCTGTAATGTTATCAAAATTTGCATTTTTATTGTTGTTTTTACACGAGAATATTGACATTGTAGACTGTTATTTGGTGATGTTTACATTGTGTGATTTAGCGTGCCGTTGTTGTATCTGTTGGTGCTGTTGATGTGTATGCTGCTAATGCTACTTCTACTGTAACTGATGCCTTTATTTTAAGCTTTAGATAAATTAAAATTCAACTCATTCCATTCATTAAAATACTTGCGTCTGTTAGCGTTATTGTTTCGAATAAGATCAATAAGAATTGAATTTCAATTTAACTAAACCTTAAAACTCTTATGAGCCAAATGCGTTGTTTTGATATGCACACAACATTAACAAACGCCGAACAAACAGGGCCAATATCTTGCTAAAACCTATTAGTGAAAATAAAGGCGTGTCGATTAAATATAATTTGATACTTTTTACAACTAGTCTCGATAGACGAATCTTTTGAATGAGCGGGCTTCACTCGTCATTCTCTGTGCGGATATTCTATAACTTTGGACACGTGACCTTCTCGGGTTATCAGTTAATTCTATCAATTAGTTTCTCCCCTGTGCTGGTAAATGGCCAATGTCGAGTCACTATTCTACTAAAAATCTTTAACAGTGAATAACTTATTGCTATAGGTGAGGCTTTCCGGATGTGTCGTAAAAGGGACACGAGAGAAACAGATGGTGGGAAAGCGTCTATCGATAGAGAGGTCACAATGTTCCAGGCGCTTGCAAGTGAATACCAGCCATCGAAGCGTTGTAAGTACTCGGTCTTTGCGTCACCGAAGCTCCTTTGGAAATTTTCTGTGAATGGTTACATACGAGAATCAATTCAAGTTATGCAGCTGATATTTTGTTTCCAATGCTAGCAACATCATTCTATACTTACCTATTTATGGTCGATTGTGAAACAAGTTTTAACAACTTATATCACTCACTCTTAACTCCTCATTCCTGATATATTCATCGACACGAGGGCATGAGTGAAGATAATCAAGTTTCCCTATACACTAATAACTTAACCTATACACCCAAATCAATCCTGAAAGTCTTTCTCATGCTTTGTGCAAGTTATATGTATCATGTGTTAACAAGACAAGACAAGATTTGAACAATATGTTTGTTATTTAATGAGATATATTTTGAGACAAAATTAATTTAATTCAAGATATGCTTAGATCTATAGATTGACAGAATTACGTCCACATATTTCTGCCGACCATTGTCGACTCTACAATAAATGTTACGATCAATTGGTATGTCTATTCCTATGTGATTAATACGCTTTTCATACAGGTCTTTGTCAGACATCGAATCAACATGCTTGGTGAACGAACAAAATAATCTGTTAATGGCAAATCGTCTCCATGCTTCGCTTTAGAAAATAATTGAGAAATATTACATTTTGGTGTCTACATGATACACGAGATAAATTCAATAAATATTATTCATTACATTTACATCACAAACATTAACATAAGACGCTGCAACATTTGTACGCAATAATGTTTTCCATTTTTGCGTAACAGGCAATTACGCTGATAATGTCTGCATAATGTTTTATATTTGTAACATAACCAAACATAGTAGGGCAGAGTCTATAAAAAGTAAAGGAGACTATTTAACCTATATTTCGGCATTGACTTCAGTAAGCAAAATACATTGTCTGAGCAAAGCAGAGCATATCGGAGTAGAACAGCGCCGAGCAGAGTAAAGCAGTTGATGTCAGGGCAGATCGTTTCAGTGCAGAGCAGTACAGAGTATTTCAAAGCATACCAGAGAAGAGCACTAACTAACCACCAGACTAATGATTTGTATTGACTTTTACCACAGCCAATTATACATCTAGCATATCTAAGCATATTAGAATAGGGGAGGTAAGAGGTGAGCATTCAATAACATATATACTAAGAAGTATATCCGAACTATATATATATATATATCCGAGGAAATCAGAGCAGAGCTGGACAGAGCAGGGCAGAGCTGGACAGAGCTGGACAGAGCTGAACAGAGCTGGGCAGATCTGGACATATCTGGGCACATAGCGCATAACATAAAAGAACGGAATAATAATACAATCATAATTACATATTGACTTCACTTCTGAATTCATTTCTGGGTTCACTTCTAGTAGAAGTGAAATGGAAATGGAAACTTACACTTCGCTTCTGAGTCCACTTCTGGGTGCCATACTCAGGGATAATTAAATAACTTTCAGAAATCGGATCGATTGGTATTGGAAGAATAGAAAAGTTGATAATAACATGAAAACATCAGTATACAAACACATGTTTTTTCTTTAATAAACTCCTCCATAAAAACTATCAAAATACTGTGGATATAAAATCCGAGAATTTTCGATTATCTGCCTAAGACGATATTAATATATGTCAAACAATCCAAGGACCGTTCAATTCTAATACCAACAAATGGGCCTATTTGACAACAAAAGATCGCTGGAACGCCTGACTCCAATCTGGAAAAATTCAAAGAAATATAATACCAGAGCTCCCCGGCTTTATTATAACCATTATAGTACGCTGACAGCTGAGATTTAAATTCAAGCATCGACATAATTATATAACCAATAAAGAGACGCTACGATCATGAAAATCTTCCAAGCGAGAACGTTGAAGCTTAACCAATAGATTACAAGTATTTTATCGATTCCGCGCCATATCTTCATCTGTCAATTACTTCGTTTGGAGCCTACTTCAGTCAACATTTCCGCGCTAGACGATTCCAAGTTAATATCAACTTTTCCATTCTACCAATACCAATCGATCCGCATTCTGATATTTCTTTCATTATCCCCGAATATGACATTCAGTTCTCTGTGATTTGTTGTTCTGTAAGCTTGTTTTGCATGCTCTATCAATATGCAATAGGAGCAATTAATCGCCTAGACAGAATTATCATTTAAATTGCTTTATAATTAGAGATGTCTAAAATGAAATGCGTGCTTCATTTTCCGCTTACTGAACGTAAATTTTTAATCAGTTGTGCCTATTGCTGATATAACCTGGTGATGCTAATCATCGAACCATAAAAATTGAGAAACCGATATAGATACAATTACAACAACACTTTAAAGGAAACAGCATCAACTGGTAGCATAAACATAAGACAAAACCAAACAGTTTAAGTTCTAGAGCTGGTGTTATGTTTTTATTTATTTATACTAGGACGCATTTGCCTAGTTGAGTCGAATACGAATACGTACACGCGAACGATTGTATTGTGTAGAAATAACACGCATTGTGATATAATGGAGTCACAATTTGCCTTCAGTAATAGTAGTATAGACATAACTGTCTAATATACAGTATCGAATATTATTAATGTCCATGATTATAAAAGGAATGTGTTTTAAAAAGAACGTCTAAATGAAGACCACGTTGCAAGGTAGCAATGTTATTGTAATGGCATTTTTAATAATAACCGTATAAATACTAGTATGCACGAAATTGTGCTAATAATTTAATGACAGGCATAATAAATACACATTGATGACCGAAATATGTGTTTGTGTTTTTGTCTTAAGAATTATTTTCTGACAATAATGTAATACTGTACTATGCTGCTTAATATATTTGGTCTACCTAGGTACGTATTGTTCATTTGCTAAAAGCCAAATGGACTTAACTGTCATACTAGTATCACCTTAAGCAAATGCATATTAGCACATTGTAGTGAATACACTATTTTAAGACATGTGTTAATAGAATACACTATGATTTACCTTTCCCTTTCTCACATCTTTTAACAATTATAGTGATGTACGTTAACAACAAGAGAAGGCATCATAGACAATTAGCACACCCGTCCTTCCATCTGGAATTTCATAGAATTAGTTAAATGCGTGAATTCGCGAACATTTAGGTTCGTGAACTTAAACATTGGAAACAACAGAAAGTAGACAGATTTATCTGTGAATTCTAAAAATACATGTAACGAACAATATTGACACTCTCGCAAACTTCTAAGTAATAGAAAATCGTGACATGTTGTCGTCGAGGAAATGTCTCATGTTACAGTAGATATTGATTAAGATGCATGAAAAGTGTAATAAAACATTTGCTATGTCAAGAGAAAAGGTCCGGGAAAATGTGTGTAATTTGTATAAATATTCCTCAAATCCTGACCACCAGTGACTGTTTCGTATTTTATGACTTTGTGCAAGCCATGAACATCATGTCGTTCTTATTAATTACTGAATGCTACAATAACGCTCAGGGTACGACGGTACATAGATTTATTGGATAAAATGTTTTAACACGATTATGATATTCAATATACCAGCGAGAATTACGTTAACTGCTCACAAACATTCTCGTTGTTATGTTAAAAGCGTCGTTTATGAATCAAACGGTTGGCAAAGAAAGAAAGTGCGACGTGTTTAATTTATTCTACTGAATAGCATGGCTCACTCAATATCTTAAATATTTATATGATATGTTTTTTTCTGCGGAGTTTGCCAAATGTGAGCTGGTTAATAATTTAAGTAAAACACATCAAATTTGTTCACGGTTCTGTCGTAATACTGGTAAATTGTATTTTATTGAATTAATGTCACACCCTTTAGCGACGTTTTGGTTGATTGATTTGATTTGGATATTTCTCTGTGTTTGTCTTAAGAAGTAGACAAGTTATGTACTGATTGCCAACGACAGAGTGTGTTCTTTCTGTGTCTCGTGCTGAGTGGTTAGTGGTTAGTGCGCTTGCCTTCAGATCTGGCGATCCGGGTTCAAATCCGGATGGATGCACATATATGCCTGCCTTATTTCATTATAGATAAAGCAAATTAGGTTTATGCTCGGCATGCTCCGTTTCCACCGAACTATCTGCCTTGTTAATATAATTTCGCTGTCATTCACCAATAACGTCATTAACATCACCTGCTTCTATATCAACTTTTTAACGCGCTTCACTGCAATGTTATCTGATACAGGTAGATTAATTGGTTGGAGATGAGGTAAACGATGTTTAGAGATTTAATATTTCTATTACAATACAAGCGGTTCAGGAAATAATTTATACTGTATCCCATAGGGGACGGTCCGTACATTATGTATTCAATGAAATGTGACAAAGTGTCACGAGTCGTCATCTAAATGCTTACCAAATCAATTATCAATGGGCGGTATTTAATCTGTGTTGTGTCGGTCAATTAGCCCGTATACACACTTTAATATCATATGATGCTTCCAAAATCATGTACACGGATAATCACACAATATGGTCGTATGTGCCTGTATGGAGCAACTACACGCTCTGAATACGGTGTGGCACACTAAAAGGCACACCAAACTGTTGATTATTTTAAAACATAAAAACCATGTTATCGTTCCACCTTTGTTGCAGTGTGGCCACATCAGCCAGACACGTCGTGACATTTCTCGTCAATTGTCCATTCGAGACCAATATGTAAGACACAAAATGCTCGTTAAAGGTTCTCAAATTACAAACAAATATGGCGGTTCTTACAATGATATAGGCTGATGAGTTGAATGACAACAAAGTATTATATAATATGTTTGTTTTAATTGTTTCAAAGCGTTTACAAATGTGTTCAGCCACTTGATGAAGTGAGATCCCCTATTGTTGCTTTGGTGGATGTTTGTTATATGCTACGGCTTCCGAAATACCTTGCCTTTCTCTTTTCTGTTCTGGTATGGTATGGTGCTATGCTCTGTCTGGTGTTCGCTGCTCTACCCTGTCATGTCCTGTTCTACCGAGATATGCTCATAGTTGCTTATTTATTGACGTTCCTTACTGAATTAAATGTCAATATATAACTGAAAGACATTTTTACTATTTATAAACTCTGTCCTTCTATGTTTGATTCTGTTCCAAATGTATACAATTACACATACATTATCAGCGTAACTGTCAGTTGCGCAAAAATGGAAAACCTTTTTGCGTACAAATATTCCAGCGTTTTATGTTCATTTTTGTGATGTAAATGTAATGAATAATAATTAAAGAGTTTATCTCGTGTATCATGTAAACATATATAATGTATTATTTCTCAATTATTTTCTAAAGCAGAGTATGGAGATTAGCTGTCATTAGCAGATTATTTTGTTCGTTCACCAAGCATGTTGATTCGATGTCTGACAAAAACCTGTATGAAAAGCGTATTAATCACAAAGGATTAGATATACCAATTGATCGTAACTTTTATTGTAGGATGGACAACAGTCGAGAGAAATATGTGGACGTTATTATGTCTGTCTAAAGATCTAACCTTATCTTGAATTAAATTAATTTCGTCTCAAATTATATCTCCTTACATAACAAACATATTTTGCAAAGCTTGTGTTATGTTGTCTAGTTCGATTTAATATTAGCACGCTTTATATTTAACTCGAAAGGAGCAGGAGAATGATTATCAACATTACTAGTATCATAAACAAAAGAAGAGCAGACCTTTGAGCATATTATCGGATAAAACATTCCACAAAATTCATCTGGGGACATTCGGCTTCTGTAACAGAAATACCTGAATAATCCGATTGCTTCAGTGGCGTGCATTTACTTACAAGCGTCCGGAACATTGTGATCTCTCTCGGTAAACGTTTTCCAACCATCTGTTTCTCTCCTGCCTCTTTGACAACACACTCGGAAATCCTCATCTATGGCAATAAGTTATGCATTATAAACGGTTTTTACTAAAATAGTAACTCGACATGGGTCATTTACGAGCGCAGGGGAGAAACTAGTTGGCAGAATTAACTGATACCCGAGAAGGTCACGTGATCACGTAATAGAATATCCACGCAGAGAATTGCGAGTGAAGGCCGCTCATTCAAAAGATTCGTCTGTCGAGACTAGTTGTAAAAAGTATCAAATTATATTTAATTGAACCTGCTTTATTTTCACCGCCTTTATTTTCACCAATAGGCTTAAACAAGATACATGTATGTGTTATGTGTGTTTGATGTTTGTCAATGTCGTGTGAATATCAGTAGGACGCATTTTGTTCGTGAGAGTTTTAAGGTTTAGTTAAATTAAAATTCAATCATTGCTTTCATTAAAATACTTGCGTCTGTTTGCGTTTTTGTTTCGAATAAATTCAATCTACACAAACCTGTCCATTATTTTGTTGAGCACTTTCTATTATATGGCATGATATAATGTTACACTCTGTTTTGTTATTTCTAAAACACATATTAACTCACATCATATATGACACCCTACTATGTCTATGTATGCTTTGGGAAGCGAAAGAGAAGATTCAAATAAAGTTGATTCCACATGAAAAATTATGTTATTGTATTGTTCTGTGATCTCTATTTTACTACCCAGTGTTGGTGTTGTGAGTGTCAACTGTTATTATTAACTGTTTGTTACTTGCGTCCTGTAATGTCGTCAAAATAGGCATTATTATTGTTGTTTTTACACGAGTATACGAGTATTGACATTGTAGACTGTTATTTGGTGATGTAAACATTGTGTGATTTAGCGTGCTGATTTTATATTTGTTGGTGTTATTGATGCTTGTGTTGTTGGTGGTGCTGGTAATGCTGGTTCTACTGTTACTGATGCCTTTAATATCACCAATAAGCTTTAACAAGATATGTGTCCTGTGTGTCCGACGTTTGTCAACGTCGTGTGCATATCAAACAGACGCATTTGGCTCATGAGAATTTTAAGCTTTAGATGAATTAAAATTAAACGCATTCCTTTCATTAAAATACTTGCGTCTGTTTGCGTTATTGTTTCGAATAAAATCAATCTGAATTGAATTTTAATTTAACTAAACCTTAAAACTCTTATTAGCCAAATGCGTTCTTTTGATATTCACACGACATTGACAAACGCCGAACAAACAGGGCCAATATCTTGCTAAAACCTATTGGTGGAAATAAAGGCGTGTTGATTAAATATAATTTGATACTTTTTACAACTAGTCTCGACAGACGAATCTTTTGAATGAGCGGGCTTCACTCGACATTCTCTGTGGGGATATTCTATAGCTTTGGTCACGTGACCTTCTCGGGTTATCAGTTAATTCTATCAATTAGTTTCTCCCTTGCACTTGTAAATGGCCCATGTCGAGTCACTATTCTAGTAAAAACCGTTTACAGTGAATAACTGATTGCTATTGGTGAGGATTTCCGGATGTGTCGTAAAAGGGACACGAGAGAAACAGATGGTGGGAAAGCGTCTATCGATAGAGAGTCATCACAATGTTCCAGGCGCTTGCAAGTGAATACCAGCCATCGAAGCGTTGTAAGTACTCGGGTCTTTGCGTCACCGAAGCTCCTTTGGAAAGTTTCTGTGAATGGTTACATTCGAGAATCAATTCAAAGTTATGCAGCTGATATTTTGTTTCCAATGCTAGCAACATCAGTCTATACTTATCTATTTATGGTCGATTGTGAAACAAGTTTTAACAACTTATATCAATCACTCTCAACTCTTCATTCCTGATATATTCATCGTCACGAGGGCATGAGTGAAGATATCCAGTTTCCCTATACACTAATAACTTAACCTATACACCCAAATCAATCTTGAAAGTCTTTCTCATGCTTTGTGTAAGTTATATGTATCATGTGTTAACTTTAAATCGAACAAGACAATACAAGATTTACACGATATGTTTGTTATTTAATGAGATACAATTTGAGACAAAATTAACTTAATTCAAGATATGCTTAGATCTATAAATTGACAGAATTACGTCCACATATTTCTCCCGACCATTGTCGACTCTACAATAATGTTACGTTCAATTGGTATGTCTATTCCTATGTGATTAATACGCTTTTCATACAGGCCTTTGTCAGACATCGAATCAACATGCTTGGTGAACGAACAAAATAATCTACTAATGGCAAATCGTCTCCATGCTTCGCTTTAGAACATATTTGAGAAATATTACATTATATATGTCTGCATGATACACGAGATAACTCAATAATTATTATTCATTACATTTACATCACAAACATTTACATAAGACGCTGCAATGTTTGTACGCAATAATGTTTTCCATTTTTGCGTAACAGGCAATTACGCTGATAATGTCTGCGTAATGTTTTATATTTGTAACATAACCAAACATAGTAGGGCAGAGTCTATAAAAAGTAGAGCAGGCTTTTTAATCTATATTTCGGCATTGACTTCAGTAAGCAAAATACATTGTCTGAGCAATGCAGAGCATATCTGAGGAGAACAGCGCCGAGCAGAGAAAAGTAGATGATGCCAGCGTTGATCGTTTCAGCGCATAGCAAAACAGAGCATTTCAAAGCAAACCAGAGAAGAGCAAATAACAAAACACCAGGGTACTGTTTTATCAAAGCATTTACGGAAATCGTAAACGTACGGTCAACTTTGAATTCTTTATAACACTTTTACTACTATAAAGTTTTGTGAATGGAATGGCAGCACTTATAAAGATTCAGTTAATGAACTCCTGTAAATAATATATGTCTCGAATTTGCAGTTGTTAAAGAAATATAAAGTATTTAAATTTGAACGTAAATTTACGATTTCCGTAAGTCCTTTGATAAAACAGTACCCAGGGCACTGTTTTATCAAAGCATTAACGAAAATCTTTAACTTACGCTCAAATTAAAATTCTTTATAATACTGTTAAAACTGTAAAATGTGGAAATTCGAGCTGTAATACTTATCAGAATTCGAGCTTTTCATCTTAAATACCTGAATAATACTTAATGATGTTTCAGATATCTAAGATGGAATCATATAAAACTAAGAGAATTCCTATAAAACCTTTGGTAAATATATCAACCTAAGGAATATTTTCCCCTTAGGAGCTTTATGAATACGGGACCTGGGCTAAATGGATATTTATAACACATCATAAAAGAACGGAATAAATAATACAATGAGAATTATCCTTTACATTAACTTACAACATCAGTAAACAACATATCATTTCATTTCTATGTGAAGAATATGATGTACTAGTCAAAACCACATTAGAACGTTCCCTGAAAAACAGAATCAAATCTGGATTTGCTAGAGGGCTGTCTAGACGCTCTTTTTGCTAGTCTAACTGGACGCGTCGAATAATATAAATAGTTATAAAAGTTTCTTCATTATTTTGCTACACTCGTTTTACGCCCCATCTTGGGTGAGTATATAATGAATGTAATTTAGGTGTTATAACCAAGTATAGTGTATAGTGTTTGCGGGGGTAAGTGATTATTTGTCATAAATAATGTTAATGTCACGAGAAACAATTAAAGGCCATTATCAAATGCATACCTTCGGTGTGCTTGGTACGTATAGAAGTTCACGGTACACGTGGTCACCTGATAAAACACAGACAAACCGCAATACTGTTATTATAAATGTAGTCCGCCATTGTAATAAAAAATAAAAATGGAAATTCGGTTTCAGTTTATTCAATACACTCAGCACAGAATACATGTGATCTGAGGTACAAAATACATACAAAATACATATAAACATATGACAAGGAAATAAAAATGCATTTTTGATGTCTACGTTTTGTTAGATCTTATGACAAAATCATAGTATAATGATCATGCGACTGCAACGCAACTGTAAACATACGTCTCGTCTTCTATGTACTGGCCATCTTCATCAGAGTTAATCTCGAGTTAACGCACTTAGTAATAAATATTATACACCCCTTGGCATTACTAATTTATTCCATCCATTGTAGATGTTATTTGGTAACTTTTCTCGTGGGATTGGTATCTGACATATTAACGGAAGATAACTAAATAATTGGTCCAGTTTGTGGTTTAATAGTGATAAACGGTCGAACAATTAAGCGTTTCATAGTGTTGTGTTGTTTCATATCAAATGTTCAGGGAGGCCCTTTTGTTTCGGTCATCACAAAAAATCAGCAGGAAATACGCGCATCAATATCGACAAGATCTAGCAATAGCATCACCATCATCATCTTCAGCAAAAACAACAAAAACATCAAAAGCAAAATGCTCAAGCAGCAATGAGCAATAGCGGTAAAATGTATATAAAGTACTTCTAGAACAACATGATTGTTTTTGTATGATTTTATTTATCCTCGCCACCGGACGGGTGACCTATATGATCGAGGTCGCCATAGAGGTAGGACATTTTAGTTTTTAGAAATAAGTACATAATACAGAAGCTGTTCCAATTCCAGACGCACCTAGTTCGTTTACGTGCAGATACATTGTATATAGCATCATACACGGGACCTACGTTTTTAAAGTCTCCTTCTAAATACTGTTTGTGAAAATAATGTTAGTTGGGAAATACTAAAAAGCATTTCCGTTAGTCTTCTGAACCGGCTGGAGTGGGATCGAGACCATAACCTTCGGATCAGCAGGCGGTAGCCCTTACCATTAGACCACATGTCCACCTATCGAAATTAAATGTGCCTCCGTAGCCCAGTATTTAGTGCACTTGTGGTCTAATCTGGCGACCCGGGTTCAAATTCGGGTGGAGTTACATATATATGCCTGCCATATGTCAGTAGAAATAAAGCAAAAATAAATGCCATGTTCGGCTTAAGAAAGGTGTTACTCTTGAAAAAGAGCTACAGTTAGTATTTGTTTTTACATCTAAAACCAAATGTTTATGTTGCTTAAGAAAGGTTAATGCTCTATGGAGGTCGGCTTTGGTGAAATTGCACTGTACCTGTATCTACATTTCTCCAGTGATCATTTTGCATCCTTTTATTAGCAAGTTTCTGATTAATATGTTAATATTCGAACATTTATTGAGGAAATCAATAGCATTAAAATTGATAGTGCCCGTAGATTACAGACGCTTTATCAAAGTTCGTAGACGGTTAAGTTTAATATACCAGTCGACTATCATGTCGATAACTTATAGTTATGCTTGTTAATCCTTCTTCAAATACCAAGGGCTTAGATCTATTAATGGTGTGCGTTTATATCGTCAATAGTTGTACCAATAATATTATACGTTTGATATACCAATACATAATGTCGTGTAGTAATACAAATACCCCAGCTAGAATTGTTTACCAATATAAAATAAAAGTTAACCACAAATATTTATCTCCACAAAACAATATCTGAACATTTTAAAATGGCTATAGTTTTCTTTCTACCAGCGTGTCAGAAGTCTTTAATTTCCAAGGAACGTTCAAAGGGAGCTAATTCACCCATTAACCAAAGTAGTAACAGAAGAGTTGTTTCCCTTGTAAATTGTTTTCTTTCATATCGGCAAAGAAACCTAATTGTGAGTACTATGCCTTCAGTTGTAGTCAACGATGTTGAGACCTGGCCCGGTGATTATAAACATTTTCCCTTCTGATACTCAAACTCCATACTCCATGTTCCAACTTGAAAAACAGATTTTTTAGAATTTTGCATCAAAACCAACACCAACTTGTAGCAAATGATCTAACTAAGAAAATGAACCCCCATTTCATATGTTTCCATTCAGAAATAAAAGAGTTACAGCAGATTATCTAACTACGAAATACTCCAATTGGACATGGAGTACGTACTGCAATGTTTATAATCACCGGACCAGATGTCAGTTTCCTTAACAAAGCGCTATCGAGCGGCTTCATTCAGTTACCTCTCGTTCAATTAAATATAGAAGGCATGGATTACTTCCCGTGGAAAACGCTACGTAGCACTTTGCATAGGCAACGGACGACACTAGATCAGTTTAAACTCCACAGTAGTGAACATCAACGAAGAACTGTACATTAGAACATGGACTCGCATAGCATAAGGGATTATCTAAGGGTCTTGAATATTTGCGAAAAGACTCATTCTTAAACATTACATATTTTTATAAGAAAAATAATGTTTTTAAGGTGTCTAGGAGATATTCAGGGAAAGTATTCATTATATATCTTACTTAAGGACAACCAATCAAATAGCACCTTTATAAACATTAGGTCAGTAACAGACGATATGATTGGCTATCCTTATTCTTCAATTAAATAAAATATATACATTTGTAGTGATTACCATCCCTGTAAAATATGCACGCAATTGAATTGAGTAACGTGACAAATTAATCTACAATGCACGTACATGAAAAAATAAAAAAGGTACAGAATTGGGCTTGATCCTGAAAAGAGTAATCAACCTTCAAAACGGTAATTAATCCTCTAGTTATTTTTAAATATCTATAAGGAAAGTTGCTTGTACTGACATAGGTTAAGTCAATCACGTTTTAAGGGAGATAATTCTAAAGAGTCCAATCCAGATTTTTATGGGCAGATTAAGGCAGAAATACTGACCTTCGTAACAATAAGTGTTTCTTCGCTTAATTTTAATGTAAGTAGCTCTTGTACAACCAAGTTCCCATCACTGAATATCAACGGAGATAAGCTGCTATGTAGGGGGTGGGAGAGAGGGGGTGGGTGGTAACGCTTGCCCGTCTAAGAAAAGTCCAAACAATACAAAATAATTCATACCGATCCATCCAATGATCGCAATGGGAAGTTACTCGTGCACACTTAAACTTATCCATACACAATTTCTTCCCTTGATTTCAAGGGGAAGTTAAATAGTTTCATGTACTGAAGAGTTTTCTCTCTATTTATCAGAGACAGTTAGATAGATATAACTAAGTTACATTGTAGCTTGCTGTCAATGTATCTCACTACAATTATACACTATGACGCCATTGTTAACTGGAGCTTGCAAGACCTCTAGTCGCTGAATCCATGTTGATTCTCGTAGATATTCTTCTGGTAAACTTTAAACAATGCCGAGCATTGACTTAGTTTTGACCTTTAACGGTGTTGTGATATTTAACGTTGTCTTATGCATGTATAAAGTTAATTTTCTTTATTATATGACAGTATGTATGTGCATTTGTTATAGAGCATGTATAATTGTATATGTCAATTCAATAAATACAAAATGTAGAATTGTTTTGCTTTTAGATTTAATATTTCTGTACACCCAGTGCAAGAAGATCCATACTTTAATTACTTTATAAAGTCTCATTGGTAGTGTGACTGACATACAGCCGACTGAAGCGGAAATCACCAGTAATACAATGTTTAAATTGTATGAAAGGCGAACTTAACTGCAGGACATGAAGTAGTTGGACAAATTTATAAGGTTTCTGTACTTGGGTTTTAAAATATACGAGAAAATTGGACAAGGAAGGCAGAACTTAACTGTACCAGGCGAGCACATAAAACATAAACAGCATCACATCATAGTACAAGTACACGACACAATGCTTACACACAAAAAGCCCACGTCCTCGCTATAAAAACGTTGGATAACCTAACATTTAACAAACATATCGCTGACTTAGGACCAGAAGGTCGTAACTACCAAATCGATATATTGAGAAAACAAGAGAAAACTGTCTGTATTTTACTCTTTACCTTTGGGAAAACACGTAACTGTCTACGGATGACATCATATATGTACATTGCCCAAAATGCGAAATCCAGCGACAAAACACACCAATACGGTGACCTCAAGTGACCAACGAAGCATTATTATGACTTGACACAACCGTTTTGTCAGTTTTATGCGGCGGGGAATTCACCTTACCATTTTTCCTGGATGTTCTAGAACAAGTACTAGATTACCATTTTTAAAAATCCAGCGCACTGAAAATTGAACCAAGGATTTGCCCAATAAAGTGTGTTCGTATTTCTTTTTTCATCACCAAACAGTGCTTTCTTGTGATTGCAATTTTCCATGATTGGTCGTTTAGGATCGTATGATATGAATGTACACAGACAGTGTCTAAAGGTAAATGTGTACAGCCCTCCAAGAAAGAAATATTTGTACAATACCAAAGGTCTTATAACAATCTATACATTGGTCCTTTAACATACTATTTACTTAACTAAGTTGCAAAATACGGCAGTAATAATAATAATCAACATTAAAGGTATATTAAATAAACTTTAGAACCTTTTCAGCACGTTTCATGTCAAATTGTGGTAAAGCTTTAACAAAAATGTCACCGACAAATAAAAAGAAAAATGATAATATTTGTGTTCCCCACAAATGGTGTGTACTTAAAATGTGATACTAGTGCTAGCCTAGCAAGCTATTGGCTGAACTTGGGAAAGTTAATCGTTAATGTTTTCTGTCATGTTTTCGCTAATGGATACGTGTGCACACTTTTTGGCGTCTGTCAACAGAACAATCTGGCTGAAGGGTGTTAAAGTTTAAGGGGCAAATACAGACCCATTCATGACATACAATACATACTACCACAATATCATTATATTTCCACAGTTTCGAACAATCAAAAACTATGTATACACAGACATTTTGTAACCACACAAAAACAGCGACAGCACCAAGCCACCTACGCCAGAGACAAACATAGGACAAACCGACTCTCTCATAAAAAACATCGTTGGCTTAGAATGAGAAGGTCGAAACTTCTACTAACGACATCACAAGACACGTTATTCTTTAATCGTCATCGTACAGGTGCTTCTTTAGGGCCCATCTTCATGAAAATAGGAACTTGTCGTGTTGACCTAACTGAAATTGAAAAATCTTGTTTTCCAAAAGTTAATAATGAGTAATTTTCAGACAGTTTTTTGTTTTCTCAAAATATCGATTTTGTACTTACGTCCTTCTCATTCTGAACCAGCGATATATTGAAAGACAGAGTACATAGTTTCTTAAATAAACATTTTGTCATAAAGGGAGGCAATTGTAAGTGATAAAAACGTATAAGCTAAGGACGTCTTTGTTGAAATGCATAATCACATACGTTCATTTTAATAGTTTACACATATAGTCACAGGTAACTATATAATTGATAACGAAACAAAAAGTTTATTTCATAAAATTAATATTTTTCTTCGAAATATATATGTAGAAGAATATAAATTTTACAAACAAGCATGTTTTTATTATTCTTTATCAATGGTACAACTACCTGTGCAAATAGTGGGAATCGAACCAATTCTAAACGACGTCAATGCCTAGCTATGCAAAATACAAATACATTACAACAACAACTTTAGACCACAAGGCTCTCGCAACAACACACACCCTTCGAGCAGGCGACATGTATCAATGTGACAATGTATACTGAGCGTCAAAAGTTTCGCAAACAAATTAAAAATTCAATTTTTAAACTTGCTAACTCGGAAGAACTTTTTACTAACACTGTCTATTTGTGTACCCATAGTGTTCATGTTGAACACATTTCCGTTGGTCTCCGTTACGCTTGAATGATCAAAACATCACAAATGGTAAAACGTCTATTCATTCGCGCAAAATAAGGGCTTTTCATTTTCGACTAAATTTCAACAGTTTACTTGATGTCTGTGATATGACATACACAAATAGTTATTCGAATTAATTTGCAATGTACGCTAAATTTGATGGCAAAAAATGACAATTGTGAATATAATCGTGTATATAAGAGTCTAGAGGCTGGCGTTTCACTAAAAATACTTTGTGTCGGATACATTTGACATGTCTCTATCATAATAAGGCTGTTGTATCATATCCAACAGACGGACCGTGTATATGACGTACCACGTGACAACAGGCCAAGGTTCAATGCCGTTGACCTAGACAGGTAATATTGCTATAATGCTAGCACCAAACTCAATGACATTGTTTTAGCTTAATCGTAGTCCAACCGACATTAAAATTTATGGGAAACTTCCTTTTATTTTGCGTTTTTATGACCAGTGCGCTGTTTCTTAAAGTGTTACATTTCGTACAGTGTATATTACGACATACACACTTGTCTGCGGTCAAAGGGAGATCATTTTGGTACAATTACCGACTAAATTACCTCCCTTCCACTGCAAAACACGTAGTGAGGCGTTTATGTTCACAATTGTCAATTTTTGCCGTCAAATTCAGCGTACATTACAAACTAATTTGACTAACTATGTGTATATCGTATCACAGACATGTATCAAGTAAATTGCAAGGAGAAATTACGTCGAAAATGAAAAGCCCTTAATTCGGCACTTGAATATTAGACGTTTTAGCATTTGTGATGGCGTGATCATTCAAGCGTAACGGAGGCCAACGGAAATGGGTTCAACATGATCACTATGGGTAAACAAATTGACAGTGCAAGTAAAACGTTTTTTCGAATTAACAATTTAAAAAAAAAGAATTTTTAATTTGTTTTCGAAACTTTTGACGCTCAGTATATAACATAAAACAGAATTGTTGACATTACTTTTACCTAGTCTATATCAATAGTTTTTGTTCATTTCAAATTGAGTTTACAAAACTTATTAAATTTTCCCTTCGCTTTCGTTCGCACTTGTGCTTAAATTGAAACAAAAACTGATGTTTGCTATAAGTTTACGCACGGGTGCACATTCCTTGCATAAATTTACATAAATCGCCACTGAACGTTCAATACCGGTTTGTGATCAATCTTACACTACTATAAAATATACAACTCAAAATTCAGTGTGTAGAATCACGTGATCAAATCGATTGAAATGAATGCGGTTTTACGCTCAAAGCTATGTTTTTAATTGATGCTCGACCAAATGCAGTTTCCAACCGAGTGTAATAATTTGGTCGAGAATCAATTAAAAACAGCTAAAGATAGAGCGAACTCGGTACTAAATCGCAATAGTTTTGAGCGTAAAACCGCATTCATTTAATCACGTGATTCTACACACTGAATTTGATAAGAATGAATATTTTGCAAATTGAATAAAATGAACTAATGAAATTTTCAGAAACATAATGTTACATTTGCAATACAATGATGATACAAGGTTTGATACTTAGTGTATTCTTTTCGGTTTCATCGTATTTGCTCAGAAACTTCCAAAATATGTACTACCTTTACCTCTTCAATTGGTTCATTGTCTAGTGGTATAGTAATTTGGGAGTTTGAAAAAGGGTATGTAGAAATAAGACAGAGGCGGCAGCACTCAACCTAACAAGCCGGGCACAGAAAATAGTAACAACAAAACACAACCACACGGAGCAAAGTCCAGACACACAACACAAAAGACATTATTAAAAGCGCAAGTCCCCGCCGCAAAACTGCAGGATTCCCCACTTTCACAAAGAAGTTGAAGAAGTTGTCAGTTGCATACTCTTTGATTTTTTACTGATGTTTATTCCTGAATGTACTTGGCGTGTATATTAGGCTAGGTTGGAGATGGTCAGCATCGTTGCATGTAGAAAATATCGTCTGTCAATTCAAGATCTTCAAGCAATGATGTGAGAGTCCATTTGATCCCTCAACAATTTTCGTCATTATCCAGTCGATAGCAACAAGGAAAAGCATAGGTCCCATGATGCATTCTTGTCGTTATCTTATGTATGTTTGTACCAAACAATGCAATACGATACAATATCGATGGCTTAGAATTAGAAGGTCGTAAGTGCCACTTACGACCTTTTAAGATTCATACATATTTACGATAAGCATCACAAGGCGCTTCTTATGAGCCCATTTTCATAAAAATCTGAACTTGTCATGTTGACCAAAATGAAGTTGTAAAAGTTTCTTTTACGATAAGTAAAGAGTAAATGTCAGACAGTTTTTCCGTGTTTTCTCAAAATATCGATTTGGTAGTTACGACCTTCTAATTCCCAGCCATCGATATATCGCCGGCTTAGAATCAGAAGGTTGTACAAAATCAATATTTTGAGAAAACAAGAAAAACTGTCTGAAAACTCTTTACTTATGGAAAATCAAGCTTTTACATCTTGATTTGTTCATTACAAGTTCTGATTTTCATGAAAATAGGCTCATAAGAAGCGCCTTGTGATGTAGATTTCAAATATACGTTAGTCTTATAAGGTTGTACGTGGCACTTACGACCTTCTCATTCTAAGACAGCGTTATGTAAGAGTAAATTTACCAGAGCCAAACGGAATTTTCGAGCTTACACGATTTTTTTTATATACGAGGTTACGTACTGTCGTGCCGCGAGCAAAACCGTACATTACTTAATGTCTTTATTAATTGTAATGATTGTGCAGGCTGATTTAAACAATCTGATAAATATGAGACATTTTATTTTGATGAGTAAATTTACCGTGGGCGGGATTATCACCAGTATCAGTAAATACCTAATAAAACTCACTGTAAATGGTTAATAGTATGTTTTATTGTATTACGTCAGTCACCATTAAGAGGATATGGTAAAACAAACTTCACAACTTCATTTTGGTCAACATGACAAGTTCAGATTTTTATGAAAATTGGCTCATAAGAAGCGCCTTGTGATGCTTATTCTAAATATGTATGAATCTTAAAAGGTCGTAAGTGGCACTTACGACCTTCTAATTCTAAGCCATCGATATGTACGTACGTATATCGAGAACACCGGCACTTTATTGGTAACGAGCACAGAAAACAGTAACAACATGTAGTTGTAACATAACACACCGACATTATTAAAAGCCAAAGTTACCTTTGTTAAAGAGCAGGATGACCTAGTTTCACAAGGAAAACAACAAAAAAGCCGATCAGTTATATATTTCTTTCTTTTCTAGAAAATGCGCGTGTTGAACTGACAAATGACATACTAGTAGTTACTAGTAAAACTTGCATTTCAATTACCCTTGTCGTATACAGCACTTAATTTGTCCAAACCATTGTAAATACCCACTCCAAGACAACATCAATATTTTAAATACCCTTTTCGAAGACAACACCAGTATTGCCAATACCTTTGTCTAAGACAACATCAGTATTGTCCTTACCCTTGTCTAAGACAACATCAGTATTGTCCATATCATTGTCTAAGACAACGTTAGTATTGGCCATACCTTTATCTAAGACAACATCAGTATTGTCCATACCCTTTTCTAAGACAACATCAGTATTGTCCTTACCCTTGTCTAAGACAACATCAATATTGCGCCAAAACCTTTGTCTAAGACATCACCAGTGTTGTCCCTACACTTGTCTAAGACAACACCAGAATTGTCCCTACCTTTGTCTAAGACAACATTAGTATTGTCCATACCCTTGTATCAACATCAGTATTGTCCCAACATTTGTCAAGGACAATATCAGTATTAACCCTACACTTGTCCAAGCCAACATCTGTATTGCTGTATTGTCCGTACCATTGTCTAAGACAATATCAATATTATCCATACCCTTGTCTAAGACAACATGAGTATTGTCCCTACCCTTGTCCAAGGCAACATCAGTATTGTCCATACCCTTGTCCAAGGCAACATTAGTATTGTCCATACCATTGTCCTAGACAACACCAGTATTGTCCATTACACTTGTCCCAGACAACGTCAGTTTTGCCATACTATAAGATGTGTTAAAGACAACGACATTGTTTATGCTCTTTTCAAACAAACACCAGTTTTGTCCTTGTTGACAAAGACAGCACTTGTTTTTTTACATTAACCTGGTCTAGACAAAATATGGCTATGACTACATTGTCTTAATCACTAACTTGTTATAGAAATACATGCTTTGTCCTTAACCATGTCATAGACAGCACCAGTTGATTGACATTCGATAATGTTCAGCGTTAACACTATCAGTGACATTGACAACACTTAGTCTGTCCAAACACTATGTCTAGACAATTGATGTTTTATCCTTACCCATAGACGGCACATCTTATGACGACATTTTTGTTACATAATTACATGTAGTCTAACTCTTGTCTTGGGAAGTTTTTATTTTGTCCGTCCCGTAACTCTTTGCTCCTTGTGCTTTGATCTCACCCTTGCTTGTTCTTTCAAAAACTATATAATAATGCTAACATATTTTGTAACAATTTTGTTTTACATTTGGATAATATTTACCGAATGTTGAAAGAAAACGTGAACCTTTGTTCATTTCTGGCATCTGTGATTTTATAAAATGGGTCAACAATGGGTTATTTGACTTTATGTATTGTAGCAATGTCAACAATGTTACCACAAACATTTTAGACATTTGTACCTGGTGCAATGGTATTCGATACGTCAGTGTTGATTGTTAACATGCCTTTTATCGAAGTTAGCGCATCTGAGCAGATTAGATCAAGACTGACGCATATTGTCCGTTCCATGTTAACCTACCGAATGTGGAAATAGTGTAAATTCACTAAATGGTGTGTGTTGTAGTAATTGTGATTATCGGATATATCGATGGCTTAGAATGAGAAGGTCGTAAGTGCCCAATCGGAACTTGTCATGTTGACTAAACTGAAGTTGAAAAGGCTTGTTTTACCAAAAGTAAAGAGTGATTGTCAGACAGGTTTTCTTGTTTTCTCAAAATATCAATTTTGTACTGACGACCTTCTATTTATAAGTCAGCGATATATTGCATACAGTTACATTTACCCATAACTTCGTTTGCATGAATTAAATGCATTTGTTGTATAGGAACTTCTTGTTAATTTGTTAAACGGTGTAGCTGTAAGAATTGCTCATACAGTGTGAAATATATCAAACAATGCTCAGTCCAGAAAATACATTGACTCCCCACTGTCACGTAAATGTTTTTTTAACTTCGTTGGAGGGACGTAATGGCACAATGACTACCATGTATTAATCAAACCAACTGTAATGAAATAATACTAAGTTATATTATCCTTTCAAACTTAACATTGTATTCCTTTGGTACAATTGTATTAAGTAAATTTGCAAGCTGAAGTATATCGGAAGTGGTCTTGTGTTTGGACCAAGTTACCATTGGTCACAAGATTTGGACTGTATCTTGGGACAGGTTCGACTTAGTTCGTAAGATAGCATATCTTCCTTGGTAGACATTCATGACACTCACTATGTCTAGGGTTTCAAGGACATTGATCGTTGGTCCTGTATCAGGATTGTGTGACATAGTGGTCTCTAGTTGTCTGAAATATAAGCAAAGTTAACAATTTCATCTTTAAGGTACAGTTAAACTTCGTTAAGATGAGCATCGATATTACGAGCACCCGGCTTATTTCGAGCAACTTTCAAAGTCCCGGCGAAGTTACTTTATATGTTGTATACTATAATCACTCCGACTTCCGGTTTATTTCGATCATTTAACTTGTCCCGATTAGTCCTCGAGATAACGAAGTTTTACTTATTTAAATAGTTAGAGATCACATTCGTTATACAAGGAATCACTAACCCATGTTATGAGGAACTCTAGACCGGTCATCAACTTGTGTTAACGCAATATTATTCTGATGGTTTTGTTCTTTTATGTTGGTAAGAAACAAACTGGCCTGTTCTACGGTTGTGTTGTTCACCAACTGTATTAGTATAGCTTATTATAAATGTGTTGGTGGGGAACCTAGTCTGTCAAACATACCCTATGTTAATAAAGACAACTCATCAATCTACTCTTTTCTCATGAAAGTATTTCCCTTTGCACCCATCAAACGTAGTACATGTAGATAGTCAAGCCCAGAATAAATATAACTAATATTAAAAGCGTTATGTTATTTGATTGATAAATATATTATCTGGTCGGGTAGCAAGACTATTGGGGAACTTTGCAAAGGCGCCGAGTAGAGGCACATTGACATGATAGTTTCCAGAGTAGCATTTTCTAGCAATACACCAATAACGGCGTTTCCATTGTGTCTCACAGCAACGATATTCCTGAACCCATGTTGGCCTCCTGTAATTAGAGAACAGTTCCTCGTCAACATTCATAGAGAACGGAACAATGTACTATTCCCCAGTCATTGAATAGAGGATCTTACCTTAGTGTCTTGACAGCAAGTATGAATATATAAATGAAGTCAACAGTCGTCTCATTTGCATAGTTATTATATTATTGAGTAGTGTACTATCGATTTATTAAATGGGCTTTATTAAACTCCCGCGCCGTGGTTTATGTGATAAATACAGTTACATTATCTTAATGTTGCACTACTCTGATGGACGCAAGGTCTGTGTTTCAGGGGTAACTATTGATATGATTGCTAAAAGTTACTTTGGACCTCGTCCTTTTGAGGATTTAAGACCTACCTACCAAATCCTCTTTGGGCTGGTTTGATCCTAAGGCCATCACTAAAGAACGCCAATGGCTTCTATATGCAGCGAACTTGACCCCATGTCCAACCTTTCTCTGTCATTTCTCGATGTGTTGATCTTGACCAGGTTTCATTTGGTCTTCCCCTATTTCTCTTTACTGTTGATGTCCATCTCATAGCCACCAAGGAATAGAGTCTGGTTTCATTCGGCTGACGTATCCTATCCATCTCCATCTTCGTCTCTGGGTTTCTGTAGAGTTCGGAATAGTGTTTAGAGGATTTTAGAGTTTAACCATAACTTTCACTCGCATTGTTATCCGAGGCTCTGACCTTTATCTGACGAAACGTGTGATAACTTAGCCACACATACAACAACCGTTTGGAAATAAAACATAAACAATAGTCTAGTCTTCTATCAGTAATTAAGTTTGAGTCCGTTTTACAGGATGTAATTGTCAACAAGTGCTAACTTGCACATACTTTAGCGGAGTCGTTTGGACAACTTCTGCATATCTAGTGAATGTATTTCCAACTCATGGTAAAATGAAAAACAAAAGTTGGATACTGGAATATAATACTGCGTGGGTGGAACATCACTAATAGTTAGTGATACTTTAGATGATAAATGGTCAGTGTTATTGTCTACATTTGTAATACAGGTGCAACATTGTAGGAGTGAAAGTGTTGAAATTGAAGTTGACCAATGTGCTATAAACAGGATTGAGCTACAGAATTGATTCATTAGCTAGACAGTCGAAAACACTTCAAGGAATGGGTGATGTCTGTTCGTTATATGTAACTGCATAACTGCTTTATTAGCAGTAGATTGCTAAAACAAACAACTTTAAGGAATGGCTGAAGTTTGTTTCGTTATATGACATTGCAGGATTGCTTTATAAATTGACCAATGCAAAACTACTTTAAGGAATGGCTGATGATTGTCCGTTGTTTGGAATTGCATAATTGCTTTATTAGAACAAACAACTTTATGGAATGGCTGAGGTTTGTCCGTTGTTTGGCACTACAGGGCTGCTTTGTTATCAGAATATCGCAAAACAATTGAAGCTGGTTTGTACGATTAAACTACAAGATTGCATTATTAATTGACCATTGTAAACCAACTTTAGTGACTGACTGAATCCTATGTGTGTCATATTTATTGCGAATGTACTACAATGTATATCATGTCTATCATAAACAATATAATTCTCACGAAAGGGATGTGGTTCAGTTGATGGTAAAAAAACATGTATAAACCAACTGGAAATGGTTAGTTGAAATGCCTTCTTCCCTTCACATGACATAACCCCATTTCTATCAATAGTTATGCCTCTTCTATGGCCTATCTTTAGCTTTTTATGTTTTGCTAGAACCATTTTGAATTTTTACTTGATTCTTGCAGATATGACTCTTCTTTATTTTCTTCTTTATTGGCATTGGATATGTTTCTATATATTGCTGGCTTAGAATGAGTACTTATAAGACTGGTACATATTTAAAATCAACATCACAATGCGCCTCTTATGGGCCTATTTTAATGAAAATTGGAACTTGTCATGTTGACAAAACTGAAGTTGAAACAGTTTGTTATTTAGGGACAGTTTGTTCTTGTTTTTCTTTTCAAAATATTGATTTTGTTCTTACGACCAGCGATAACTTATACCAAATATTAAGAACATTATTTCTTTCCTTGTTTGTCTGACTCTCCATTGCGCTGGTTCCTTACTCCGTGCTCGGTGTAAATTCAGAGATGTGCATATTATTTGCTGATCGGCAGCTGACGAAATTACTGACTTGGGTGAAGACTTGTGTTGACAATGGTTTGTTTCACGTCTTAAAGGTGGGTATTGGATGCAATTATGATCTTAAGTGTTTATCAATCTTATTGAGTATTCAACAATTTGAACAATGCCTACCCAATTGTTATAATGAAGTAACATTGACCAACTCTACTGTAGCGGGGCAGGGGTGTATGGAAGAGTCTGGTTACCCTGTATATCTCCTCCGATAATGAAGATACACTGTTTGTATTTTGTTCTATTCTAATAAATAAATGTTGTTACACATTTTACATTACATTAGTCCTCTTCGCACTCTTCAGTGCATAAGGCTTCAGCAGCTGCTCTCCACTTACATCTGTTTTTGGGCATTTCTCTCTGTTGTCAACCAGGTAGTACCCATCATCTTCATCTCTGTCTCAATGGTTCGTCTCCATGTTCCTTTTGGTGTCCCTCTTTTTCTTTGTCCTTGTGGGGTCCAACTGATAGCTATGTTCGTGTGTCTTATATTGTCGATTCTCATGAAATGTCCTAACTATCTCCATCGTCTGCGTCGTATCTCTGTATTCATATCCCCAATTCCAGTTCGTTCTTCTACTTCTTTGTTAGATATAATTTGGGGCCAATGTATTCTCAAGATCTTTCTGAGACATCTTCCTTCAAAATCACGAAGTTTTTACACATTTAGTTAGAAAAAAAGTTATATAAGTTACACATTTTCTAAGCTTCTTTTCAGCTTCTAAGCCGCTTAAGCACCCTTTGACATTTTAGTAGACAGTCACAGCACTCCCAGTTCAACAGCTGACATTTTAGTAGACAGTCACAGCACTCCCAGTTCAACAGCTGAAGAACGATTGACACTAGGATCTGTTCGACTCACTTCTGTGTAGTTATCATTCACAATTACATCCCTTTAAAGTAATTTATGCACTCAAATTCAAAACCCACAGTGTGTCATTCATTGCATGATAAGAATATAGGTTTGCTCGAATTATCCATTTTTGGGGATGTGAATGGTTCGTTCTATGACAGACTCCTGTGTGGGTAGCTAGGCGATGTCGCCCTTTCTATGTGACTTTTGGATGTGGTATGTGCTGCATTATTTACATTGCGGTTGGTCAGAGAGTTTATATTGTTTGAAGGATCATTAAATGCACAGATCATTATTTTGTTGTGTCACACAATACTGTTTAAAATCGTCGGAAATATAAGTTTTACTTGATCGCTTGTTTTCCATGACCATGTTTAAAAGTACTAGGTAATCAATGTGCCGGAACAACAGCGCGAAACACCCTAGTTTTTCACCCCATTTAAACAGTCCCGTTCACAATCAACAAGTAGACGCTGAAACTAAGTTCAGTGTAACAGGCCATGTCATTGATAAGCCTGTCATTTTATACAATTACTATCATATAATTTCAGTCCGTTTAGTTTTAAGGTACATGCGGTAAATTGATTTTATTGAAGAAACTATTGGACACATCTACGCTATACTTTTATACTCGATAGCTTTAATACTACAAGTACTATATTAAGTCGTTCACCCCACGGCAACTTTCGTTATTAGTACTGTCGGCTACACCTGAGTGGTTGCGAGACTCTCGCGATATTCAATAATTTGTCGCTTCACCGCTTACCGTGAAAGGTAAAATAGAAAGCTTAAGTCTGGCCTAGTATTGATAAGTAAAGCGATCTAGATCTTCCATTTTGTGAACGTATCGAAAGCTTAAAGACGCGTCAAAAATACGGACAAATGGTCGGAACGGCGGATCTATTCCATGGAAATTATTGATTACGACAGGAAGCTGATTTGTGGGGAGTAGATAAGTGTGTGTACCGAGGTGTACATCGAGTGACAGCAAGTGGAAAATCTATATTCGCGTACATTTAACACTTAACACACCTGGTTTTTACCTGCTGTATCTACATATATAGTCATTCACATAACGACTGTATTGAGTCGATGTTTACTTTTCTCTCGGTGAATTCAACTGTTCAAGTTTAGTTTTCGTTGTAAGATAGTTTATAGTTTGTTAAAGCTTACGGGCAAATATACTTATTCAGAACAAGAGAGTTATTTTTGAAACGCGTATCAATGTGACTATTACGTGAAATAGATCGGCTGTATTTTATTTTTAAATACTTAACTTAAGGAGTTTGAAAACAAAAAATCAAGATGAGCTTGAGAAAGTTAAAATTGTATAAAATCATACAAACTGGTACCACCGAGGCTATTTTAAAGTCTTTGATGGAATACCTTAAAAGTGGTAAGGATCCAAACATACGTGATGACGAGACCGGTGGTACCTTGCTACATCTGATCATTGAAAGGGGCGACAAGTTTATTACTGGTCAAACAGTGTCCGGTGTATATATGCTAGTATGTAAGGACATAGATATTGACGCCCAAAATAAACATGGGAACACTGGACTTCACATGGCCATGCGAATCAAAGGCGGCTTTAGGATTATTCTAGCTCTTATGAGGTAAGCATTGTTTACAATATCACATCCATCTTTTCAGTTTCATTTCCTACATGCCGAGAATAGCCTTTATTTACAAGTCAGCTTTCTGCTGAATATGACAGGCATATGACTTTTTGTGTGCCTCCACCCGCGGATTTGAACCCGGGTAGCCAGATTTGGCGGCAAGCACGCTAACCACTGGGCTACGGGGGCTACAGTACGAAACAGTCGTTTGCTGGATGCCAATCGTGGACATTATTAAGCCACATTACGACAAAACAACATTACATTACTATACATAGTTTCCCGGGCATCGGGCCCCAACATCCGGTTTCTGTGGTTGACCCCAAAGGGATACCTAAAACCAGAATTCACTGTGTCTTTATGATATTCGAATTTAAAACAGGGTTGCATAGAGTCCTTTGGGTGTACCACTTATTCAACTATAGAATGAATATATCGTACATTTGGATATATTTCGGATACCACATATTCGGATACCATACTGTAAAGTGAACGAGTGCCGAGTTTATTGATTTCTAGGAGCCTTAATACTTCTAGTAAAGTTAAACATATTTATTCCATTGTTTACTCCATATTTTAAACAATCACATTAAAAAATAAGCCACATTATTTACAATATACGTGCTGTTGTTGAATTCTCAATTATTAAACAATAACATTTACGTAACAAATACGACACAGGATATGATGAGAATAAATCAAGACTACTGTATCCCCAACAATGAGATATGTTCGATCTGCTTCGATTATGGACAGAACAAAATAGAACCGAGCAAAATTAAAACTGTATTAATACCTTAACTGTCTTGTCTAAATAATTAGATTTTTTGTTTCTTAAAAACAGTATCTTTTGAAAATCCCTGTTAAAAATAACATATCTAAAAGTATAATTTGTACACTATTTTCTTATCAATCTACACGAGTAGCCTATGAAACATACAGACTGTACCGATTTATTCTGGTTAAGATTAGTCACCAATTCACGATAAAGCTTCGAACTAAAACGGAAGTGTAATTCATTTTGTAAAGTTAAACTTAAAAATAAAAGTCAATCGTAGTTACACAATGGCATGTTTTTGCTGTATTCTTAACATTGAATGGCAGAAACGACGTGTCAGTTAAAGGCTACCATATGCCGGTAAAGTAGTACGAACCATGCTATGTTTAAATGATTACTAATACATGTGTACATGATTACATATATACAATTACCGTTTCATGACCTATGTCACCGCCGTGTGTTTATTTTCCTTATTATACCTTTCTATACGTATGTATTAGTTTTTATCTTGACCTTATGTAAATACTAGTACATTAAAGTATAGTAAGTATACTGTGCGTGTGTAATAGTTTTCGTTATGGTATGGTTATTTGATATGCTTACTATTGGTAATAATATAAGTCTCTAAAGCGTAATGGACACAGTAACCTAATTAATACAACGTTATTTTATGTGTGTTGTTCACAATGATAACTAACACTTGTTCAAGGAAATTGATTTACGTGCAATTGGCCTGGCAATCCTCTGGTCCTTCCCCGGGCCTTCCCCTGGCCTTCCCCGGCACTTCCCCAGAGACAGAATGCCCTGGTACCGCCTTTAAAAAATAAATGAGGAAATCGAACAGGAACAGCAGCTATCAAATTAACAAAGCCACGCATAGAAAATATTTAAACCAGAGCACAACTACACAGAGCAACGCACACACACAACCCAAAGAAAAGATTAAAAGCCCAATGTCCCCGCCGAAAAAATACAGGATTACCCAATTTCACAAGGAAATAACAAAATAATTCTGGCTTTAATTCCACCAGTACCTTTAAAAAAATCCTAGTAGTGCGTCTTTAAATGAATATTTAATTTAGTATTCCTAATTTGGGCTCGTTTTCAATAATTGACTGAGCATAGCTTGCAACATGTAATAAACGCTTAAATCAGCCTTTACATCATGAATAACGTAACACTTGTCTCTTCTCAATTTTTTAGCCATTCTCCCCGATCACCTAAGGTACCGTGGAGTGTAAGCATCTAACACCAGCTCCTTAGAAAATCAAGATTTCTAGGAAAGGGCCAAGCTAGTTTCGGCGTTTGATTAGCCTTACACAACTACCGTTTGTAAATAGAAATTAAAACAAGAGCAGTACCAACAACAAAAATAATAACAATTTTCCATCTCGATTTAACGCATTTTGTCCAGACATTTTAAAACCTATTCTATATTGACACCAGACATGGTTGTCCACGCATAGTCTCAGATTTTGAAAATCTTTTGCCACATTTTTGGTATTCATCCATAAAAACAATTTCAAGGCTCAAACCTTCATTTTTCATACCGTTGCTACGGGAACAGAGGAAATTCGAGTTTTGCTATTTTTTTCACATTTTTGAAAAATGAATATTGCCATTTTTACGCTTTTTTAAGAAAGGCTCGATACAAAAATGGCCATCACACACCCTAATATTTCATAAATTATGTAACTTACACTTTTGTAGAACTGTTTTACTGTTTACACTCAAATTTGACCTATGTGAGAGTTTTGATTTTTAAAAAATAAGTTAATGTAAAGAATACAATTCGCTTTACTTATAAACTATTACATTATAAATGTCCTTCCAGTATTTTGCTGACTCAAGAAAAAGAAGAGCAAAGATAGGTAAATTAGGGTGGCACGTTGGTCGGTCCAGTGGATACCCCACTTGACTGCTGATCGAGAGTTGATCATTTCTACTAAACACGTTGCAGTTTTTCCACTCAACTAGAGATGACCTGGTTGGCAACCCAGTGGTAGTCTTGCGTGTATCGGTACTGTACACCAAGCACGTTAAAGAACCAATGTGTCTCTTTGGAACGAGCTATGGAGCGCGCCCGGATACTTTGTATCACCCGACTCTCTCCTCTACTCGCTGTCCCTTCAGCAAAACACAGGACACCAGTGGAAATAAGTGCTTACACTGTTATGGGTTATCCTTGACCGAAAGGTTCAAATGAAGGTGCTAATGATGAGAAGGGCATGTCCTCGTAGGAGTGAAAGTGTTTATGTTGGTCAACATGCAATAACAACATGATTTAACTACATGGTTGGCTATTAGCAGAGTATTGCAAAACAAATTTAAGGAAAGGCTGAAGCTTTTAGGAGTGAAAGTGGTAATGTTTGGTCTAATATGCAATAACACAGGACTGAGCTACATGATTATTTATTGTTTTAGCAGAATATTACCAAACAAATTTCAGGAATGGCTGAATATATTGGGTCTAATATTTCATAACACAGGACTGAGCTACATGCATGATTGTTTATTAGCGGTATAGTGCAAATAGAGTTAAAGGAATGGCTAAAGCTTTTCGGAGTGAACGTGTTAACTTTGGTTGATATGCAATGCCACAGGGTGGGGCTTTACTAATACTATATTAGCAGAATATTGCAAACAACTTAAAGGAATGGCTGGCTCTTTTAGGAGCGAAAGTGCTAATGTTGGGACATTTTACAATTACCCCGGATGAGGGCTGTACTACTACTATACATTATGTAAGCAGAATATTGCAATAACTTTAAGGGATGATTGAAATACTTAAGTGAGAGTGTTAATGTTGGGGCATTATACAATAACCCAGGATTGGGCTGCACTTTTGCTTTGTACTTAAAGGAACGACTGAAACTTTTAGGAGTGAAAGTGTTAACTTTGGGGTCAATATGCAATAACATAGGATGATGCTAAAGGGTTGCTTCATTAACAAACATCGGACATGAAATTTAAGGAATGACTGTTATAATGGTTGTTGAAGTCAACTTTACTTGCACTGCTATCAGATTTGCTTATGTAACACAACAAATACCAGATGTTACTGTACCTTGGATAGGTTAAATAATACCAATGCTGAAATTTGTTTTTGATTAATACTTACTTTATTTCTAGCATTTGTATTACATGTATCTCTTAGTTATTATTTATCAAGGATACAGTCACTTGTGAGCATCCATTTTTCATTTTAGTAAATGTACGTTTCCTAAAAGGTTTGTCCATGAATCCATCAAATAAACGTTACGCTTCTTCTTCATTCCCTTTCAAAACCTAGGATGAGGACGGGTTGTAACGTCCGAATTTATTTTCAAAAACCAAACTTTAGTATCTAGTGACGATTTTGACTAATCACCTTCCTTTGACTGCACTAGAAATAATGTACTAGTTCTTAAGCAAGTGGTGTTGTACTTTATTTTAAACTGATACAAATTTAAAACAGTTATCCATGCATATATGAATGAGACTGAAGTGATAATTGGATTAAACCTAATATTTTTCTCAAAGGAAACGATGGTCAGATACTTGTAGCATGACACATGCACATAGGAGTCGTATAATAAAGGAATATGTCATGTTGATAACTCTTCAACAAGTTCTAGAAAAAACACGCTGTCTCTGCATGATAATCAGGTTTGAATTGATTGTCGTTGTATTTTAATACATGTATTCTCAAAGAGCTACCCGTGTGGATAAAAACTCGTTCAGAAAATAAAAGTACGTACAGGGCAGAATACGTGTCGAATTGTCATTTATACACGACCTATGACCACTGTAATCCATGGGGAGTTTAATCCGGTGGTATATACATGAGCTCTATTGAATAACCAGTTATTACTTTACTACAGAAACGCCCCAGTATGCTGATTTTGAAAACAAGCTCAGATCGGTACGGAATGCAATATTTTAAATAATTTATTTTACACAAATATTCAAAATAGCGGGTAATATCAGGACTTATATTTTATACACATTCGTGTATCATAGGCCTAGATGGGAGATATAAGGGCGAAGTGTTTACTGGGCAGATTTTCATGGGTTTGGTGAGTGCTGGACTTTTCCAACCGAAAAGTATTTTCCCTCTTCTGTCATTCAGCTATTGACCGTCAACATATGGGAAGCTGATGACAACTCCTGGTTGCAGAATATGCCTGAACTAGTTAGAACTAACAATTTATTCCAAGAAAATGGACAATATATAAAAGTATTACGTATTATCCAAGAAAAGTTGCCAATGCGAAGCAGTATTATGTTATTTCCCAGAAATTTGGCAAATGTAATTATAATAGTATTGTCCAGGAACAGTTTCCAATGTAAAATAGTATTACGTATTGTTCAAGAAAATTGGCAAATATGTAATAGGTTAACGTGGTTTCCAGAGCAAACTCTGAAAATAAATGTCAAATAAAATACCCTCATTAAAAGTTTTAACTGAGTAGACAACTCATTCATAACTGTTTGATTAATTATTTTTGTGATCTTATAGCTGTTTTAATATCTGCGTACATGTATATTGTGTTCTAAATTCTAATCAAAGCACTGAAGTTTTACTGATAGAATGGAAACTGTATCAATCATGTATGGGCCGTGTAGATGTAGTGTATGTGACGGGTAGGGATTGTCTTGTATGGGCAGTGTAGGGACTTTTCTTGGGGCATGTAGGGGTCGTGTAGGAATTGCATTGTGGCATGTTGGGGCTTTAGGGGCATGTAGGGACTATGAAGGGATAGTGTAGGTACTGTGTAGGGGTATCGTAGGGACGGTGTAGGGGTACCAGGGACTGTGTATGGGCATGTAGGTACTATTAAGGGGTCGGGTAGGGGAGGGGGCGTTTTACACTCATTTGGTACTTAGGTAGATCTATTAGGCTAATACCCAACACAAATTGTATAATCATGGTCATCTTTGCAAAGTGATAAAAAATGCTGCGTAAACTAGGACATTGTAAAATAGTTTATGTATTTACCGAAGGAGAACTCGTATTATCAAGGTTATCCATTATTCAATATCTATATTTAGCGCACATCTTTAGAAGTGTTGAATAAAACAGCTTATCACTATGGCGATCAAGCTAAACCTTTCGTTCATCCATAGTTAAGCTTGTCATTCTGGTATTGTACACCCAAGACCGAACCCACAATAATAACCGATCTAATCCTACAGAGACTCAACACTACATCACGGTGTGGCCACAGTGCGGCAAATATAAATCCTCCCTGATTTTCTTCAGTATAAATATTCATAAAATAAATTTTCATAAATATTTTTTTTATAATATCAAGCCACCGTTCTTAATTCGTCATAACACCATATTATTTTCATATCAAGTATCAAGACGCATGTATTTCCTTTTGGTAGCCTCTCGTATGAGTCCTTACTCCTTACATCTCTCCATCTACAATACCCCGCCATTTTGGTCTTTGTTCTTCCTCTGTTCCGTTGAGTCCATCATATGGCAACCAATTTTGGATTTGTTATTCTATTCTCATATCTTTGTCTGTTGTCCGACTGTTTTCTTCCAGATTTTTAAAAATATTTTGTCGTATTGACCAATGTACCTTTAAACTAGTTTAAGTAGGGCAATACGTGAACTAGATTCATATATTATAGCTAAGGTTTAATCAATTATACGTCTCATTGGCATCAACCAAATCTTTCAGCTATATTATAGCAAGCGTAACTACTAGGGCATTTTCCGTTATTGAAAAATACGCCTCCTACATAAGTGTAGGGTTAACATTTTGATTATGCGGTTTCCGGTAACGGCCAATCATCTTTTTTGCAATTCTATCAAGAAACCCTTCAATGATCGGTCTCCTTTTAGGAGTTGATACCTTCTCAGGAGTAGGTAACATTTTAGTTCTCTTCGATTCCATCGTTTGATTCTCATGAGCCATGTTGTAAAGTAGTCCGTGATGATGGCGGCTTCCCTATTATGTCCGTGGCACTTTCGATAGATAAACGCGGAGGAGTTCCGATTGATCGTATACTTGTCTCTAGCTTCCGAAAAAGAAAGTTTGTGCATTGGAGAAAAGCCGATTTGCTTAACTGTACATATACAGTGTGTAGAATCACGTGATCAAATGAATGCCGTTTTACACTCAAAACTTTTGCGATTTCGTCTGCTAACAGTGAGTGTTTTCTTGATTATAACTATCGTGCATTTAATATGGTTATATTATTTAGCTGTTTTTAATTTATGATCGACCAAATGCAGTTTCCAACCGAGTGTAATGATTTGGTCGAGCATCAATTAAAAACAGCTAAAGATAGAGCGAACTCGGTACTTGCCGGGTATTCTTACATATGCGGAATGTACTTTAGGTTATATAATATAACTATATTAAATGCACGATCGTTATAATCAAGAAAAAACTCACCGTAGCAGACGAAATCGCAATAGTTTTGAGTGTAAAACGGCATTCATTTGATCACGTGATTCTACACACTAATGTATATGACTGGAATATGTTGAAAACCGCAATAAACAAAAATAAAGGATGTAACAAAGGAACGAGTAATACGAAATTGTTGGTTTATTTTAGTGGTCAGTACTTTTAAGCACAAAAACTGTTGTCAATGGTGGTGAAAAACACCTACGCTATATCAGTCTAAATAAATTATTAGTCACTGTCTTTGTGTGTAAACAATATGTAGATTTTCACGTACATGCAGATCTATTTACTAATTAGAATTTGTGGTTTAAGTCGTCAGTAATGGTACGTAGTAAAACCATAGCAAGTAACCATCAGATTTATGTTCATGTCAATGTTGGTATAATTTATGACTAATGTTTCACTCACATTGAGCGTGTACTCGTTGACTTCGTTTAAATACACAACACACATAGATAATTAGCTATAGCAGGCGTACGTATATATCGTTCAAAGTGTGTTACGATTACATAATACAATGTGTACGCATATTATGGTAAACGAATGTCGTATTTTACGTACACATATATTGTTTTGGGGTGTCCTAATCGTTGTTTCTACCCTAACCGTATGAATTGGTAAAGTACATTTTAATCAGTTTTGTACAACTCAAAATAATTTCAAAATGTATAAAGAAAATTGTAAACATGTTAACGTAAATCCGTCATCTCAATCTTACTGATACCTGTGTATTAAGAGTTCTATAGGCCGTTCAAAGTTTAATGAGAACATGTATAAACATAAGCTCGTCCATCAGGTTAAATGGAGAATAGTAGGTTAGTGCCGAGGATGAGTAAGTTTATCTGGCAAGGACGAGGATTTATCGGGTGAGCCGTAGGCTCGTCCATCAGGTTAATTGTGTTTATCTCGGTTTAACTAGGTTTAACTGAGTTAGCTGTTGTGCGTCGGGATAGTTCCCTAATTAGTATAACTTATTGAATGGACAGTACATTACACATCGCCATAGAATACATCAAAATTCATAAAGTAACGGCACAGAAACAAGTTTGGATGCTTCAAATGATATTCTGCACAAATAGCTGTATAACGGTCTGTTAGTTTGGTACAATGGTCGTCGGCGCAATGATCGTCTATGATTGATTGGTCTATTCGGGTTAATGATGTTGTTTTACCATGCAAATATGTTGTTCATGTAGATGTACTTTTATGTCTGTTCAATTCTGGTGATTGATGGTGTTTTTCGTGCATTAATGTTGATCGTAAAGTACTTTTACCTTTTTCTTGAGTTCTTTTCATGTAACTTAATGTTTGGTACATATTGTACAAAGCGGATCGATCACGAGTTGTCAATTGATAAAAATAACTATTTATATTGAACCATACTGCAAATTTTGTTAAGCGAACCTACGGTGAAGCTTGGAATGACGTCGCGTGGCATCCAACGTCAAGCGCCCCTTGTAGGAATAAAACAATTTCATTAGTGCATTCGGTCGGAGATATCTTACTCCGAATGATTTTTATTTTCTTTGAAGCCTTGGTGCCATTATGCAATTGATAGATGAAAAGTCCTCGAATATATTGATCACCCTCGAACTTGTATTATGTTGCTTATGCTTTCGACTGGTTAAATTTAGTGATGCCTTCCCTGTCCGATATTCTCATGTCATTTTACAAGTAACTGTTGAGGTCATGTTTGGGACACTGTTCATATACTCTTGCAAGCTAAAGTCACATTAAACTCGTTATGGATGTTAACCCATTGATTTGAATACGGCTGTTTGGTGATATATATAGACACATTATCAGTGACCTTGTAAACATACAACCATTTTATCTTTTGCACTGCTTTGAGGCGACGTAAATTCACTTTTTGACGAGACAGAGACAAATATAAGAAATCGCTATCTTGTTTAAGACGCTACTAAAGATTGCGTAAGTCGACGGAAGTACTTTCTGCCATACATTTAAAGACGGTATTGAAGGAGTGGTTACCGCTACGATCTAAGATGGCGGCCCAAGATGGCGGCATACTGAATGAGTTCTAATGAAACTCTTTAAAGCATCAACCTCTTAAAGCTTCATTTTTATATAGTAACGGCATTATTGTTTGAATTGTACTTTCAAACCAACTGCTGATACAGCAACAGCCTCGTAAAATGTTTTGATTTCAATGCCGGTAAATATACATGTATACTGTCAACTGATCATAATTCCTATCACACGTAATGACAAGTTGAATTTATATCAATAGAACTCCTACCAACCTACCGCCACAATTTTGGTGACGCGGTGGTCGAGTGTAAAGCCCTCTTGACAACTGATCGAGAGGTCCCTGGTCCGATCTGCGGACGGGGCATTTGGTCATTTCTGAAACGCTATTCAGTGTTTCCTACCCAACTAGAAATGTAATGGTTTTGCAACCCAGAGGTAGTCTCGCGTGTATCGATGCTATACACCGGGCACGTTGAAGAACCAAGTCTCCTCTTTGGAACCTATCTTTGACCTTAAATAGTTACACATACCCAGTTTGTATTTACCAATACAGTATAATATGGTGTTCTTTCCTTATATCTATTATCTATTATTTTTGTTGAAGCCAGCAAACCTATTTATCATTTCTCACCTCGCCCGACTGAACATTTGACATAAATGTGACAAATTATTTATCAGAAGATGTGGGTCGAGGAGTATTTGAATAGATCGTTATTCACAGTGAAATCTGAAGCTCCTCTTATTATTACATAGAATGAATTTGCCTTGCTTTGAAAATATCTTCGTCAATTTATTATCCGTCGGCCTGGGGTAAAGAATTGGGACATTCTATTCAAGGCCCCATGCAGTCGCTGCGGGTAAATTTATAGTTTACGACATAACTTGGTATGATATAACTTGAGAAAATGTATTATGCTGCGTCTTAGAGTACAAAACAATATATTTGATCAAAAGAAAGCAGCAAATACCTGCAAGCTCCTTTGTATTTTTGGGGTTCACTGGCCGCATTACATAGTTACATTATTATTGCAACCCGTATTTTATGTAGTAATATGTATACATACCAACTGTTCCTATGGAAACCTGTGTGAATTTTTCAAGTAAAATAATTCAATTAATACTTTAAATCTGGAAAATGTACTTAAAACAAAACCATTCAGGTTCAACCAGGGTATATATTTAGTCCGAAACATATTCTGGGAACTTGACTTACCACTAATATATGAGGATGAATAAAACTGGCATGTCATATTATGTTGCTGTTGATAATGCTTTAGGAGTTAGTGACACGTTGCCCTCGTGTAAGATTGTCAATACATACTGTAATGTACCATTTACGCTATAACCAAAAAAGGTATGAGGAAATCAGACAGGTAATTAAGGTAGCACTCAACCTAACCAGCCGAGCACAGAAATCAACAACAATACTACACTGAACAGTACCCATACATAAGCCAAAGAAATAATTAAAAGTCCAAGTTTACTTCCATTGAGTTAAAATTGATAATAAGCTCAAGTAGTGTGTTTCAATTTAAATTCGATTTACCTTTGACACAATAGTACTGCCCACAAACTAGAACATCAAAGTTGTTACCTTGGCAACCAATTATGGCGACACCAAGGTAGGCATTCATTGGACAAAACGCGAAAATAATTACATACTTGCTGACACTAAACCGAACAACTAATGTACGAAAAATAAGACTATATTTTAACCATTTTGAATCTTCGTAAGCTAACGTTCTATTTATTGACTGTTTGTTGATAACTATGGGCGTGGTTCTGTTTAAGACTAAGGGTTCTTTCTTTGGGTTCTTGTGCCTGATTTCAATAGCACGTATTTAGACTTTAGGGTCGATCAAACATCCTATAGCTTCTCCATATAAGCCACATATTTGTCCGCGAAGCACCTGTTGATTGCAACCATTGTTTTCATCCTCCCCATTACACCACCCTCTTCATAGCATCTATTATAGCATTCATCTCTTTACTTCAGGGTTTCCCAATTTTGTCTTTAGATATAAGCCTACTACTCAATGGTAACATTTAGATATGTCTACTTAAAGAATGTCATATTTTAATATGATGATAATACTTATTGCTACAGACACGTCGTGCCTGTTCCACGGTCCCATACTTTACTTCAGTATAGTTGTCTTTTGCAATCACTTTCTTTTTATAATGATATGTTAATTTGAAAATGCATGAAATGGGCCATTCGCTGTTCGGGTATATCTGTTTGTATGTTTGTAGGATCCTTTCTGTGAAAGAGGGCGGTGCCGTCTTTGTCTAGCACTAATTACATTGGTGTCTAAGCGATGGCGGTGCTCGTGATGTCCTTGGAGTGTCCATGTGTTGTTTATGATAATTGAACTTGTTGTATGTATAGGCAGGCCAGGCATGCATTTTTGTTGTGGTAGTCGATCTTAAAACAGAGGTTGGGTAGTACTTACTTCATTTGGACATTTATTTTGTGTTGTAATACCTATCCTATCACACGCACATGATCATGTGTCATAGACCAGACTGCAACTACGTCTACTTGTTTGTAGACCAGACTGCATCGTATAATACTTGCATGTCGGGAGATTTTATTGTTTCTGAGTAATGAAATAAATATTGTGTTTGTGCAGTTATGTACATTTTGTATTATGCATGGATTATTTAACGATGTGGTTAAAATTTTATTTTTTGAATAATCAACATAAATTCTGAATAGCGTGATAATGATATGTACTGGAATATTACCCCGTGTTTATATTACGTAACATCCGGGTCTCTGGTATCGTACTAATGTTGTTTTGTTCATACACAAATACCAAGTACGCGTGCGTAGATTATGTGGTAAATAGGTGCAAAACTTGCTTGCTTGAAGCATCCATTTTGAGGGATGTGAATTGTTCGTTCTATGTCTGACTCTTGTGAGGGTTACTAGGCGATGCCGCCGCAACTATTATCTGTACACTACAGTCTTTATACATGTTGGTTGAATACAAAATAGAGAGTCTAATATAATGCCCTCATATAGTTATTAAGCAATGAAATGTACATATAATCAAAAGCCATAAAATCACAATACAAGACAGGCGCCAAGTCATCCAGTGAAGTGACAGTCACAGAACTTAACACAGGTATCACATGTAAGAGATATTTCACGTGACAAACCATATGGTCTTTTGAATTATTATATTATTACGAAAGTGTACCGAGCTTAGCCTGTATTTGCCAGCACGCTTTATGCTGAAATATGGCAGCCGTATGAGTTCCTCCATCTGGATTTGAGTCCTAGTCACCAGATCAGATGGCAATCACACAGTAGACATCACGTATCGTTCTACAGCGACAATAGAACATGTCCACGACGTGACCTAACCATAATGTGTACTTATATTTGAAATGTACAATGTATATTAGTATATAATAAACGTAACCATTTGTTGTATCTTTTAAATGATATGTCTGCAACGATTTCAATGCTAATTTTGTCATGTCATACATTCAAGAGAATCATACATTGTCACCGTGTCCACAGCTAAAGAAAATGGCTTAAATCTCAAATATAGGGCCTACCCAGTTTCCGACTGTTTTTCAATTGTGATACAAATTACAAATGCTTTGCAACGAGTTTATAAAACAACTTTATAGCAACCATAGGTATCGTCAGTTTAGTACATTTTTGTCATTGTTATAAAAACTTAACACAATGTAATTACACATTGCTGAAAAACCTTGAAAAGTTCAAAAGTTCAGGGAGCTCATTAAATCTTGAAGTTACTAAGACTTTCCTCGTAGCAAGTGATAATGACACAGAAATTACAATATTAACCGAGAGTATACTGTATATGTACAATCAATACGGGCGAATAAAACCAAACCTATTGAATTACATTGTAACGATAAAAATAGGTTTTAGCCAATGAAAAGCTATAAATCTTGCCCCACCCTGACCAGAAACAAAATGCAACACAACATTAGCTCCGCGTTTGGTTTGTGGGATACGTATGTATGCAATGTTCGGTGTACTCGTACTACCCGAAGAAACAATTTCGCTTGTAAATATATATATGACAAACCAATGCATGTGCACTGAGTATAGATATAATGACACGCACAAGGGTCATTTTCTCCAAAGGGTTATATGTAAGTCTATAGCTTTCATCAAAGTCCAAGTCGAACAATGAAGTTTGGTGTGATATTTTGATTTTTAACACCATAAATACGTATCTCGACCTGTTTCCAAATATTATCTCTTCAACCAAGAATGAATTGGATACATTGCTGAATGTTAAATTCCTCTGAAATATTTTTTTGTAGTTTGTATATGTATATAAAAACCTTCAAATAAAAGACACATTTGAATACAACATAACAACTAAAGCAGAGAAAAGATACGCAAAATGACTGATATATGTATATACATGTATGGAGTAGGCCTACATATTATAGAACATTGTAGGGTGACCAAAATGAATGACTGACTGACCATGTAACCCTATAAAAAAGGTACGAGAAAATCGGACAGAAACAGAAAATGTAAAATGTGCATTTCCTTATGTACTAAGTATGGTACAAATTAGCTTTATCCATTAGAGGAACGTCTAGACAGGAAGGGCAACAGTTACAATGTACAAACCTAAACGTTCTGTCACATCTAGACATTAAGACGAATATACACAGGAAGGGGCATGAAGATACATACCAAACGAGCATAACGACACACAGTCGTACATACACACACTGGGGGGGGGGGGGTGGATGCAGAGCATTGCACAAACATGGTACATGTTCGTACACCACAACAAACAGCATACTGTTCGGGTTCAAAACACACAAGCAAATACAAAGTCCAATGTACCAAGTTATTATTTCTTTTAGAAATGCCTTAGTTAAACGTATTGTGCATTTACCCCCACCCGTACCTTTGAGTTGCAAGTCGGTTGTTGTTCTTAACACCAAGTGATCCGGTAAAGCACCAAGTGTTCCAAAAGGGTCGTTTAACCGGATTCACGTTATATTTATAGCAGAGCAAAAATGATTCTCATTGTATTTCTGTAGCTGTTCAATGTTTTAACGTCTAAACAATATGAAGAAATCGGACATGGGAGGCAGCACTCAATTGTGTGAATATAATATGCTCGGTAACCTTTGGCAGCTAATTAAAAGGACCAAGTTCTTCTAAAAATGATGGAACTATTTTTATGCGATAAACAACAAAAATTTACTTTGAATTATGGGGCGTACGAAATTGATATTTTTGTGTTCTAGCTTCAATATTGAGGAAGACAACCTCGTTTTACCTTAAATTCCTTTCTTTTTCGGCAAAGTGTACATAGAACGTAGCGAGTTATATATAGTGCATAGTTAAAAAGGATAGCAATCACATGATCAATAACAATATGATGACGTCATTATATAATTTCGTGACGTCATCTGTCTCGTTCTCGACTCTATCTTAAGCATAAAAATTCAATAAAATCCACTAACAGAAGATTCAAGGACCAAGTTAATTTCTTCTGACTATAATGTATATCTCTCTATTGAAAGAAGTATGGTGTTTAGATAGTTTATATTACGTACAATAAAAAGCTTCCCCCGAAGGCATTAAATTAAGGCTTGCTGTACGGCTGATGGTACGCTAAGCAGCCATGTTATATTCTATAGTCTTATATAGACGGCTGGATGTCCAAATGTTTAATAAACCATACACATTCGTTCAGGGTTGATGTTGAGCTTACCACTGAGCGAATATCGCGTTTTTAAACTGTGTCACTGAACTTCAATACTTGTTTTACCTGATAATGTTATGAGGGCGCATTGAAACACTGAGACTTTGTTAAAATGAAAAAGAATCGTTTAATTTAATATCCTGTCCGAATGGACTAATCGTCACATCAGCGTTTGTAATTTCTGTTTTCTATGCATTTAGTATATTATTATATCGTTTACTGTGCTGCACAACTGTACTTATCGCTGTAAAATTGCGATGTAAAGTATTCGCTCCCATGGTCGGGTTTAAAGGGACTGCTTCACAGATGGGGCGATTTAAAAAAAAGTATACTTACCAAATTAAGTATTTATATTAAAAATAGGACTTGTAGTTTTTTCTGATTCAGTTGTATAGTAGGAATTATGGCGTATGCTTGTAGCAAGTTTCTTCTTCTTCTATTTTGGTGTTATCCTTTTTACCGTTCGTACGAAGCTGTTTCTGCTGAGTGCTGCTTTCACTTGGGGACTTTTAATTGTTTCTTTGGCTTATGTGTCGGCATTGCTCTATCTATTTGTGTTGTGGTGTTTCTGATTTCTGTGCTTGGCCGGTTAGGTTAAATGCTACCTTCCCTGTCTGATTTCCACATACCTTTTTTCCCTGTTTAAATTGTCTTTATCTCTTTGCTTTGGGTATTCCCTTTGAGACAAGTAAACATACACAAACCATACTTACACATTTTCGTCACTTTCCGTCCGGAACAATACAACAAGTTACATTTCGCAATCAAATGCCAGTTTGATAAACTAAACAGAATAATTATCCGTGTTTATCGTCCAATGTGTTACAAAGTATGCGTCATGAGACGAGGAACATCCTCCACAAGTTGTCTCAGGGTATATTTGTATTTACCACTTGTTTTGTATTGTGCAGACTTCCGTTTCTATTTTAACCTTGAATCAAGTATAATTTTGATAAGTTAAATGTTGTGCAATTTCAGGCGTCAACAATATTAAATTTGCAAAGTCATCCTCGCCGCATTGAGCTCACACGTATGCTTCATTTTGCAAATTTACACCCGGAATGACGACATTTAACAAATATATATTACCTGTTACCCTTGAGAACACTTGTCACTAAATTAACCTATATAAGAAAACATTAATCATGATTTTCAGCATAAAGTGGCAGCACAACTTCAAGATATCTACTAGTCACAATACGTATTATACATTTTTGTTGATAACCGATTTACAAGTGGTGAGTTGAACGTTTACAATCCAAATGCAATCGAGCAAGGTTCGGGCACAAATTGTGACCTTTTGGACAAAAACTAAGTCGAATGGATAATACTCAGTCTCGGCTAGAGCGTCGAGGTTGTCTCATTTAAATCGACCAAAGAACAAACTACTTTGTTTTTAACTTTGAGTTGGCATAATTTCTCCAGAAGGTCATACCCAACAATGACGTCACTGCTCTATATACAATGGCATCTTGACCAAACATGTCGTACTGTAAGGAGCATGCGATCATGCTATGCAAATCCATGCGTAACCAAATTAGGAGTACATTTATTTTAAGTTGCCTGTGGATGAAGGAGGCAGCACTCGCTGAACATTATGTCAAAGTTGTTAATCACATAACATTCACACAATTTGCCGATTAAGTCGGGTATTTGACCTATGCTTATATTATGTGTTGTCATATTTTGTTCCTTTTTGCGCCTTTCGAGTTCATCTATTTCTTTTGCGCGTTGTCCTCATTTTTCGGGTTGCACTGGCTTTCCACAAAATTCGGAATGTAGCTGGGGCTTTCCTTGCTTTTTGTTTTGATTATACAATTGTACAATGGTTATCCATGGTAGTAAGTGGTAGCTAACTAGAACATTCATTATGCATGGCTGTTACAACAAAAACAACAATTACAGTATCAGTAGCAGCAGCAATATCAACAATGACAAAAACGTCAACACCACCATGGTATGCACCGACAACGGCAAGACTTATTCTTCTTCTTAGCAGCTGATTTAATAGCTACATGTACAACTGCATGTGCATACCCCATGGTGATGGAGTGATATACGCCCTAATCAATCATGGTTGCCATAGGTTACGTAATTTAAGCATGCACATTACGCTTTATTTGTGATGCACAATTTATTTGAAGTTATTCTAGCGATCAAACGCCGTTAGATACATCGCGTGTTTGAATATATTATCCATGTAGGTGATGCATTGATCGCGCAAAATGCGTTTATCAAATACATACCTGTAGTTTTACCTTTACAAAATTTTAATGAACTTGCAAGATGTCAAAAATAGAAAATAAAGTTCGTCCTAATAGATACGGGATCAACTTTAGGTCTACAAAAGAAGATGTAAACGAAGTTAGAGAAAGCCCTTGGTCAAATTATTTACTTCTTGGAAATAAGTTATTAATAAGTTAACTGGCGACGACTGTATTCGTCCGAACGAATCTTGAGAAAAACTACATGATTTTATAAATGCCCGTTCACATATTTGCATCATTTATCGCACTTTATGGTCTGCATGTAATTAAATGTTGACAAGTTACTTTTCAGTACACTGCGACATAAAAATAATACATAGGAAAAAAATTGCAATAAAACTGAAACATAATTTTAGTTCATCTTGATAATTTTATGCTTCACTACGTACATGCGTTGTTGTTTACTAATAGTGTCTCAAACAGCTCTTTGGGGATTGGTGCTTTATATTCATTTAAGACTGTCAAAGAAAAATAGGGAAAAAAGCTATTACAATTTTCTTTGGTCGCTTGATTCTTCAGATAAATTAATCAAGACCACTCCAGTGAGAGCGTGTTTAGCTTCAGGCCTATTTATTGTTATTTCCGCGTACTCATACGACCTACGTAGTCAAATTCATAAAACTTTTCCGTCAGAAACCATGTCGTTAATTGACATAACATAGCACATGTGATTTATGAGATACTATATTCACCTTCAAACATTCGCCACAGCCGCCATTTTATTTATTAACCTTTCTATCAGCATCAGCTTCCTTTAGCTTAAGGTAAAAGGTGCAATGGTGCCATGGTTATATATTTTTTGTACGCCGAAAACTTTTTAGCATTACATAATTCCTATGCATTTGTATAATATTGTTTTAACAGAAGACGTAGAAAAATCTATGAATTTTTTATCAGGAAGGTCTGATAATAAATCCATTTTACATGTAGAGCCATTGTACATTTAAAGTGACGTTGTACTTTATAGCGATGTCAATAAATATATCAGACTTTTAGTTCCAAGAAATCAATCAATTCGACTTATTAAACTTACGGGTCCCGTTTTTTATCATTTTCTCTGAAAACATTCATAAGTAAACAAAACAGCCTGTACCAATTTTTCATTATCAAGTAATACTGCGGACCAAGTAACAAATACAAAATTGGTACCGTCAATTTTGTTCAATTTTGTGATATTTTCAGAGAAAGTGATGAAAACCTGTATGTGGCATCCCTTAAGGCACACGATGCACTGGTTTGGTTTATATAAATCACAGTTTGTTGAAACAGGAAATCAAGTATTTACCTCGATGCAAGAGCCGGGCCAGTTCTAAAAATAGACGGTATTCCTATTGGTTTAAGTGAAAGCAGACACATGCAATTTGGGTGGTTTGATACGCCGGTAAAAACATCTGCAAAGAGGAACATGCGATATGCCCCTTTAATTTGAATCTAGTTTTTATCACTTTTTATTTGTTTGCTGTTTGATATCAATCGGTGTTTAGCAATTTTACGCAACGCATATTCACAATTAATACGGTATAAAATGTAATTTTATGTTCGTAACTTTCGTGTTAGGTTTCCCTCTTTCTTTCGTAACACGTTATTAATGTTGAATGGTTGAATTTAAGTATGTTTTAAAGAAATTTAAGAATCGACTCGGTGCTTCTCGAAAATCAAATATCCATGCTCTTTCGCTAGGCCAATGTTTATGTTAATTACATAATGTGGTCGTTTATATTTGTATGTTAACGACTGTTCGATAATTGTTTCAAAGTAAGTCAATGAAAATGCGTGTAACAAAACGACTGACCAATTGGCAAATGGGTACACATAATGCAAATACAAGTAGTCATCTTTGGACGAACATCATCTGGACGGTCACGTGTATTTTAGTCAATGTAGGTTGTAACAAATACGCAAGCATTAGATTCGCCGTGCAGCAGTACCTTGGGGAACTTGGTCGAGTCTTGGATATGTTTAATTCGGTCTCATACAATTACCGCTATTCTACAGTGAAATTGAGTCATCCTGTATTTCTTTGCGAGGACTTGGATTCTTTATTGTTTCTTTGGCTTAAGTGTGGACATGACTCGGTGTAGTTTTGTTGTGGTGTTTTGATTTCTGTGCTCCGCTGGTTAGGTTGCGTGCTACCTTCTCTGTCTGATTTCATCATACCTTTTTGGCCTTCCCTTGACCGCAATGCCTGCCCATATTTCAGTACAATACTGAGTAGCAAATAAAGGCTATGCTCGGCAGCCATATTGGGCGTATTTCTGAATGACTTATTATATTATATCTAAATAATATTACCATAGACTGTCGTTATTTTAACACAATTGAACTTACATGACACATGTAAGTCAAGTTCATATAAAAGACTGTTATTAACATGTACTTAATATGGTCCATAGCTTCAGAATGAAGTACGTCAGTTCTTAAATTTGTTTAAAATTCATCTTTGCCAATAAAAACATTCATGCAACAATATTTGATTACTTAACGATAGTGTATTTACAAATTCATTAATTATTAATCGAAACATATTGTTGCATATAATTATAGTATCATTATGGTATTGATCGAACATGTGTGACAAAAAGGAAACATGTTTATTATATGTTTTACCAATTACGACAAATTATTCTTGGTCACTCGATCACCACAGATTTTCTTGTAATGTTTTCTATTTTATTAAAATGTTGTTGTTGTTATTATTGCTGTTGTTGTTATTTAGCATTCACCTTACCAATAAAGAAAAAAACCCCAGCAACAACAAATAAAAAAGATAAAATAATAAAAGGCCAAATTAATATACTTGTACTAGTGGTTAGAGCACGTTTTATGCTTAACTACATCGGCTTGAAACATGGTTGGTTAGGTGATAGCTAATAGAAAGTGTGAATACATGGCTGATGGCTTAGAATGAGAAGGTCGTAACTACTACTTACTTTTCTTCCCCTGTTTCTATTCCCTGTTTGTATCCATTTTGAGATGTTCAATAATATCATGATAGTAAGTTTTTTTCTTTTTGAACCATATAATATGGTCCGTTTATTCAATAAAATAAACAACATGCTAGTAGGTTAGTTTATTATACACGTATATTGCATTTCCCATCGATATATGCTCAAGATATCAAATTTGCACAAATCCTTGTGAGCAAGTTCTACGGAGCAGGCTGCGAATCTCGTTCCGACGTTTTTTAAAAATGATTTAAAATGGCGCTTATGTGGATCTATCAAATGATACTTGGGCAGTGTTCAATATTAGTTAAACGATGGGCTGGTAGTGGTGGCGTTGAACTCTACAACATAGCAAAGCAGTGTCAATATACGAATGACCAGCTTTAATTCTAGTTAATATAATTAATATCGGATACCCACTGGCGGTGCCTCCGCACCGATACGTACATCTCAAAGCGAAGCGGAGGTACCGACCTTGGGTATCCGACGATGACACAATTCTAGAACAACATTTTTGAGTTACGAGTGCTTTCGACTGATAAATGTATTTTAATTGATCTAGTTACAAGCCGTATATAGTTCAAAATGACGTCATGTGTAGACAGCACTGACATTGATGAAGCGTGTAGATCTAGTAATATGCATTTAATTACCCGAGGTCTGCTTTTAATTTTTTCAATGAATGCGTAATTTCGTCATTTTGTCTTTTAACAGATTAAATCTTACACTTAGTTGCATTGAATTGTTTTGCATACCATTAATTGTGAGTGATAGATAGGCAGACCTCACTGACTGTTCACACATTGTAAACAAGATTTTGTCACTCACATGTACTAAATGTTGAATGTGGGTCAATTTCTTTTTTGGGCAACAGGTAACTGTTTTATTGATAGCTAAGACTATTTGAAACCTTCTTTTTTTTAAAATGTATATTTCCTTTATATGAAAGAAAAATATAAATTAACCAAACCTGATTATCGTACGGTCCTGCTAATGGGACCATCAAGTTATTTGGACCAGTTTGATATAGATCGGATAATGATCACAGTAGCGGAGTTCTACTGTGAATAAAATAAAATGAAATCTGTATAACTTCTAGACGCCCCTACAACTTAATTTTCTGTTACCTTCGAATCAGAAACTAGAACACACTCAATAACACCACCCTTTGGAGTACATTGTACTACTGTGACGTCATCAACCGATAACCGAAATATTGAAACCTCCATAGAAATTGTTTACCTAACGAGTGAAATTGATATGTACCAAAACAGGCGAGGGAATGAGTAATCCGAAACCGCACATAAACATTTCCAATGATCTGATAAGAAATCACCCGACTGTGCTTTTTGAGCCTTTTTTTTCATTTTCTTGAAGATTGATAAAATGCTAAAATGCACACACTGTAAACTGTCACGTAATAAAACAGCATTATGACCTCATTTTTATAGGCTTGCTATCATATGTTTAACATGTGTTTATGATAGTCCTTCTCAAAAACATGCACATTTCCTGAACTGGTTGAACCTGAGGCTCACAGGGAAGACTGTGAGTACCCAACTTTGGCGCCTCTTTAAGTAAAGTCTTTATTATTATAATTATTATTATTATCATTATTGTCATCATGTTCATCATTATTATTTTTTTTTTTTATTATTAACCTTGAATGATTAAAACGAGTGTCTTGTCTATTTTGTAGTATTATAGTATTGTTTCATTATAGCCTAACCTTCTTGTACTTTTATTCCTCCATAAATGAAGATATACATAATGTAGTTACAAACAAATAATATACATAATTATACACTTTAAACAAGTTGCATCATGCAAAAAAATCAACCATATATATCATCACATCATCTGCAAACATGAGTATATCATCACATCATATCCATATATGAACACATCATCACATATCATAAACATATATGAGTTTGTTTGTCAGGTATTAACCAGTTACCAGTTTTTATTTCTTCCACATATCTTTGGCAAAATCCCCAATACAACATTTATAAGTGGGTTATATTATATTGACTGACAAAAGTCACAGAACAGGTCAGACACAACACCTAATTGGGAACACTTGGTTCAGTCAGGGGACTGAACATTTAGTTATGGATGTCATGCGCAGCATCATAGATAGATAGATGTGATAAATTAAGAACGAAACATATACATCGATAAACATAATTTCAAATCCATACTTATTACTGCAAATGATCATTTTTACGTAAACATATAAGGCATTTTTTTTTTTAAATTATATCTAAATATAAGCCAGTTCTTTGTGAGAACATGCAGTTGACCAAAAACATGCCGAGATTCTTTTTCATAAAAATACAAATTAATTTTAAAGTGCACATTTGATACATTATAACTTTATAAGTAAACCAATGTACATGGCATGTTTGCACATCAAGTGTTAAACTGTAAACCGTGTTTCCTATTACTTATTGCGAAATGTTTAACTAAACTTAATACGATGAAGAGGGAATTTTAGCCCTCCCCGAACAATACACGTCTCAGACTGTTACAATACGTACCAGCCGAATTTCAACATTTGGTTTTGTTTTCTATTAACGTTCAACCACCTCCCTCGGCTTATAATGGCCTTCGACGTGATCAAATGTTTCGTTTGTCTACGCTTTTGGGTAAATATGAGTGTATGAGTGTATATAGTTGTAGCTGTGTTCAATCGTAGTGGGTTTTTATCTCGTTTGGTTTTGTAGGACGTTCCGTGTCAGTTTCTAGAACATCCTCTAAACATGTGGTAGTAATACTACCATATTATATTTAGATACCGACTTTTCTGTTGCCATCGAACGGCGTTCCTTTGCATCAAATCCACTGATCATAAAAATGCAAGTTTTTGTAAATTTTAAATTCTATACCTTTTCATAATGTGGACTTTGTCTGGATAAGTCTGTACTTTTACATGTATACTCTCTACTCTAGCGTCCTGGTTTCGTGTTAGTGGTTTTATATGACGAATTATATGACTGAAGAGTATTGAAATGTATAATATTTGTGGGCTCATGTCTAAGTCCAAGGACGCCATGCTCAATTAGCAATAATAAAACTTCCAATTGGTACCTAAACAAAATATCTTATTTCACTTTTTATTCGTTTTTAGTTTTTTACGTAATTTACTAAAATGAAATATAATCGTAGTCCATTCGATATATATATCGTATATTAAATACGATATTTAACAGTAAGTTTCTACTTGGCTGTTAACATAATTATATGATTAGGGTACTTCCCTTTTGAAATCGTACGTGTTCTCATGAGTGTTTGTTTTCTTAGTATTGGCAAAATACTAGAACATATCCACACACGTGGCCTGAGTAGCGCAGTGGTTAGTGCGCTTGCCGCCTTATCTGGCGACCCGGGTTCAAATCCGACTGGAAACACACATATCCCTGTCATATTCAGCAAAAAGCGGACCGGCAAATAAAGGCTATATTTAAGCTCAGTATTTAGAAATAACACAATTTATTTGGTTATTATTTACTCTCCTGGTGAAATAAAATAAATACCGAAATGCCGAGCATATTTTTATTTGCGAGTCAGTTTTCCGATGTTATATGGTAAACTGTAGTTATCTTGCACCGATGGAATGGTGCCCTTATAATGCTGATTGCCATAGACTCACCGTCCACTCCGTTCCGGCCTGTTCTACTTACTGCCATTGACTGGCTACATGACCAACCGGGGCCTCTCAATGTATGCACACCATGTGCGACCCTTCAGTACTATCTGGCCGAAGCATGAACCTTGCGCATGTTCAAACTTAAGTCAAAAGGCTAAACGGTTCAAACTCTGCATATCACGTCTTCCACTGTCCATCTGAGCTTTCTTTAAATTGGGGAGTACACTATCCAAGACCTTTGTGTGACCCGGTAAGCGATGTATTTGTCATAGTATGATATTTTAAAATGACAATAGAAAGTACATGTACATGTTTGTAGTTAGTGTACTATTTAACGACATAACATGCCCACGTTTATCGCTAAAACCTACGATACTTAGTAAAGTATTATATTTCAACAAAAATACCTAAGGATTTCAATAAGTAGAAATACACTTGTGTATTAAATATTTTCACAATGTTTGTCTTAAAATTTGTAGCATGCATATTGTATTTAGCGAATTCATTTTGTAGTTTAACTGATGAATGATGTTAGTTTAGACTAGAACGTCACTTTGTGGTCGAGAATACAACGTATGCTAAGAAATATTTTATTATTCAAACCTGTTTTAAACGGCATATCCAACAGGGCGTGAATACATTTGATGCTACAACAACAACAATAAGAGCAGCAACAACAGCAGCAACAACCACAAAAACAACAACAACATACTACAACAACAAGCTGCAACAACAACAACTACAACATGCCGCAACAACAACAACATGTTGCAACAACAACAACATGCTACAACAACAACAACAACATGCTACAACAACAACAACAACAACAACAAAATGCTGCAAAAACAACAAAATCAAAACAACAACAACATCAATGGCAACAATAATTATAATAGAATATTTAATTTTCTGACAGTTACATGTAACTGTGTATCGTACATATACATCATGTGAATGTACTACTAGCTAAAAGTTCAAGAACGTGGGATGATATTTCGCCGTCTATCACACGCTGAGATTTCCCTGCCAATCATTATGTGTAAAAAACCATTGAACTATATATTCTCAAGTACACCATTTGTTGTTTAATCCAAAATACAAAAGAAGATATATAAGGTGTTATAAAATGTGGTATTAAAAGCGTTTCCTACGTGGTTGGTTTTAGCAGTTTCTTGGTTTCACGCTAAGCATGGTTTCTATGGCGACTCTTCACGTGGTTGTCACGTGCTTGAAATGTGTGATTTTGTTGCAGACATGTTAAGATACCTAAACTGCGTATCATTTTATATAGTACCTGTCCATATTTTTTTCTTGTTTATGTAAATGGCTTAATGTATATTTATATGCCGATTTATTATGAATACATAGTAAACTATTTATTTATGACACACGTGGTTCTAACAAATTATCAATTGTTCATTATTGAGCATGTTATGGTCAAAACAAAAAGAAGATAAATAAGCTTAGCTTTCTACACAATCCTTGATTTGTATAATAAATGTGTGTTGATCATAATTAGAAATCAAATTAAAATAGTGTCAAATTCACATTTGTCAAACAAGTATAACATGGTTTTTAGTATATTATAATAGTTATCATCATTTCATATTTACTGATTAATGCAACACCATCCTATACCGTAACGACATTGGGGTCCGCAGTTAAAACAAAGTTACATCTAAACATTAACCCCATTGCATTGTTATTTTAATTCTTATTTTCTTGGTTTGACCTAAATTGTTTGAATATTGTTTACTCCATTAGAAGCAGTATGGGTTTTGACATAAAAAGGTGTTCTCTCACAAGTTCATTATGGTTTTGGCAATATTTATCTTCTCTTCGACTGGGAATACTTTAAACAAGATTACGTGCTAGTCTTACCCTGTTCATAGTAACGCATACCTATGGCGTACACTTAAGGCCAATTTAAGTTAGGGCAGCCCTAACTTAGTTAGGGCAGTCCTAACTTCAGCCCTAACTAGCCCTAACCTGGTTAGGGCAGCCCTAACTTCAGCCCTAACGTGGTTAGGGCAGCTTTGGACGCTGATCTATTCCTCGTAGATGAAATTCTAAAAATAGCACAAAGTGTCTGTCTGTCTCATGCGGATCGCATCGGCGTTGACTGCATTGCAATCGTTCATTTTATTAAATAATTAATGAATTGTATGTTTTTATTTCCAGATGCGGGGCTGATACGTCAATCACAAACAATGATGGGCTGGACCCTGAACAACTGGTTATGACAGAAAAACCTGATGGTTGGGAGGAGAACCTCCATTGGTACCGAAAATTGAAACCAGGTCGGTATACTTACTTGGGTAGTGTTCTTTAACGTGTATATAGCTATATCTGACCGGTCATTTAATGTCAAAATAATTACTTGTATCGTTTTTAGTATAGTACTAGACTACCTTAATTGCAAATTTAAACGTTGGATGGGTTCCGTGTTCTTTGATTCAATCGTCGAAAAATAGACGATTCTTATAATTCCATAGGGTGTTCTAGAACACTTTCGTATGAAAATGGACAGTTCGCATGTCCAATAAATCACAGAGCGAGTTTCTGTTAAAGCTGTAGCGAAAAATGATCTAATGGATATAAAAGCATAATTGTTTTTCAGTTTTTGATTTTAAAAAAAAGTATCGTCAGATATAGCTCTATACACTTAAATTAAGGGCCGGTATTTATAAAGCATCTTAAGTGAAATCTTAAGTGTAAATATTGAGCTGCCCATATTTCACAAGAAACGACAAATGGCTGATGTTTTTTATATTGCAATTAATATTATTCACACTTCTTTTTTTCTTATTTATATATATAAATGTATTTCTCTGTAATTATATATATGAAACGCCAACTAATTGAGGCAACAAACATGTATACTTGTATATATGTTTATGCCAATACAATGTCTTGAACTTGAAAAAATAGGATTACTGTGGCTCTTTACTAAATGCATCTAAACAATGTAAATAATTGTTAATATTAGTGTTCCTGTTTAGCGGAAAAAAATAGATTTTAGGACAATTCTAAGTTATCTCTTATATTAAGATTTTTTATAAATATCGTTCAACAAGGTTCATACAAACAATCACTGTAAAGGCAAATACATGAAGCTAAGATAGTGGCCAGTATTTGGGTGGTCATTTTCAAGGTCAAATTTAAGGTCCAAAAGAATACATGTACATAAAGCGAATTTGGCATACAACGGTAATGACTGGAACATTTCTGTTATTATCTACCTAACAGTCTAGTCAAATTTACCCGCACGGAGCCCGTACGGATAAACCGTTAGGATTGAAATATTTCAGACTCGTACGAGCTGGTAAATCCGTACGGACATCGTACGAGCATTGTGACCGTAGCATAAGTATGTATTTTAGGTCGATTGTGAAACAAGTTTTTTCTACTTATATGTATCACTCTCGACACTTCATTCCTTATGTTACCCATCGCCATGAAAATGCTTGGTGTCTCGCAAGGGAATTTCTGGTACTATTTTTATTTCGTCTTTGGTGTGTCGCCAGGTAGGGACATCGTTTGACTTTCTGCAAGGAAGAAATAACGATATTTAAACATGCACAGCAGTGCTATCTCTACATAGAGCCCCAACAAAGAAACAACCTCTGTTTAGAAACAAATCATTTTAACTTTTACTATAAAGATGCTATCTCCAGATCAATAAACTCGGTGCAACAACCAGTTTTGTTTGTTTTTTGAAGGTCGTTGGTCTAGTATGTCCATTTATGCTACGGTCACATTTGCCCTACGATGTCCGTACGGATTTATCAACTCGTACGAGTAGGTTACGAGTCCAAAATATTTCAAATCCTAAAGGTATTTTAGGTTCTTAGCTCCTGGTCACAGATCGTACGGACCTCGTACGATTAAAAGAGAATGTCTCGTACGAGGTCCGTACGGACATCGTAATCTTCGTACGGAGATCGCACGGCGCTCGTACGGAGATCGTACGGGGCTCGCAAGGTACTCGTAGGTCAATCGCAGCTCGCAAGTGACTCTTACGATGTCCGTACGGTGTCCGTAAGGTGTCCGCACGATGACCGTACGAGCTCCGTGCGAGAAGAATTTTATTTTTCGACATATTTCAATTTCGCCTGGTCACATTAGTCGTACGAGCTCCGTGCGAGTCGAAATTTAGCAAGCCCGTACGGAGTCCGTACGGGGTCCGTACGGAGTCCGTACGGGGTCCGTACGGGTATTGTAAGCTCTTACGAGCATCGTACGGATTTTCGTAACTCGTAGAGGACTCGGGAGCTCGGTGAAAATTTTCCACCGAGCTCCCGAGTAGTCTACGAGCTCGTAGGTATTATTGAAGTAGGGAACTCACAAGGAAGCTGACATTACCTATTTTTAGTTATCATTATATGTAAGATGAATAAAGAATGATGGAATTTTATGTCATGTTTATAAATGCAAGGAAAAAACGTTTAATTACTTCTTGATCGACATTGAACGATCAGGGCTATATACGTGTATAGAGTTTATTATAGTACGATGAGTAATTATGCATTAAAGTACATGGAATACATGTATATTGCACAGTTGTCATAGACTAAAAGATAAAAGGAACTCAAATATGTATAGACAAATAGTTATGTGTACACATAAGATATGTGCACGCGAATCACGGACAATTCATTTTACATGGAGCATGAGCGGATCCAGGTTTGGTGAGGTGGGCTTCTGGCATGTTGGAAAAATATGGCCATCTTACATTGGGAGACGAGTACGCCTTGTGTTATGTTATGTTCTTGTGCTAGTCGGACCTAGCAAAATAACTGGTTGGACATTTTCATAAAACAATGAACGGTCGGCGTGCGTTTTGGCTAATTTGACTGAAGCCGAACGTTGTCATGCTGCAGATCGGGGGATTGTGTAGCATCGAGTGACGGCGGCCAGGGTCATTTAGAATATATTAAAACTATACGTTGCTACTCATCGGTCGGTGTCTGCGCGATCATCAATAATCATCGGGTACATATCGGATACACGGGAGGATGGAAGAGACAGAATGTTAAACGGCATGTGGGACCCCTAGCCTTTTCGAATGTACAACTTGGTTTCTATAACGTTTTAGGTGTAGACCAACTCTGAGTTTACCAACTAGTCCATTTCTAGTTTGTTGGAAACCATGCTATGATTTCCGAATGACCATATGTCCCGGTTGAGATTAAAACTTTTGATGGACTTGTCGATCCGTATTCTAGAGAATTACCCAACGCGACCACAGTCTGAGTGTCATCCGAATGGTTGATTATACCACATGTTAAAAGGCTTTTTGACGTACTTAAATGTTGAGTCTTCTTAAAATCACTTAAATATTTCTCTCAAAAGCTAGTAGCGTCATTATTATAATATAACAGAAATACCCTTATTTTAAGAGACAACTCTGTAAGGAAAGTCCAGTCTCCCCTGTAGACAATACAGTATAAACAATCATACAAACTTTGTGACAATGGCATATAAAGTTACTGGGTGCCGAACATGCCATATTGGGTGCATTGGGTGGCCAGACTTTTCAAATTATGGATAAACCCGGCCACCTAGAATCATAGACCTACACGCATTAGTAATCTGTCAGCACCCTGTATTTCGTTCTGGATATGCTAACCAATCATTCTTTCCCCCTCAGCGTCAACCAAAACAAACATAGGCAATATCAAAGACCTAAATTACAAGTAATTTAGGTCTTTGGCAATATATACAAGTACACATGTATTTAGTCATTTTATTTTTTTGTATAAATATACTTATCATTACACTAAATATTTGTTTTGTATTAAAAGCTATATATTCAAAAAAAGCAGATGTTAAAATTGAAGGGCATAATTATAATTATGTATTAAACTTGGATTTCATTACCTAGTTTATGTTTTGTTTTTTAAAACCGATACGTTATAATTATCTTTGTACCGGATCTTAGATACTGGGTACAGATGCAGCATTGACACAATAGCAGTTAAACACATGTATCATCAATTCGATATTGACAAATGTGTCGAAATTTCAATATATTGTCTATAACAAATTGTTACATACACATAACAATTAACATTGTCGACATAACTGCTGTCATACTGTTCACTATCTAATCCTATGACGTTGACCGTTAAAGTCCCGTGCGAAATACGTCTGACTCAAAATATATACGAGTTCGTAGACAGCTCGTAGACAACTCGGGAGCTCGGTGAAAAAGTTTTACCATGTCGCCGAGACCTCTACGAGTCGAAAAAATCCGTACGATACTCGTACGAGTATCAATATCCGTACGAGCACCGTACGGACCCCGTACGGACGTCGTGCGAGTTCAGCAAAATCAACTCGTACGGAGCTCGTACGGAGCTCGTACGGCAAATGTGACCGTAGCATTATCATACGTTAATAAGACCTAAACTCTAGGCTTTCAAGAGTGGTTGGCCTTCATTCCAGAATGTTAGTGGTCACTTGATAATGTTTCTGAATTATGGTTCCCTTTTATGCCGGGATTTAATTATTTTATACAACAATTATACAATTTGAGAAATAAAATCACCAAACACGGAATGGCTACTTTAAAATGTTTCATTTTTGTTCACTTTTAAACTGTATTCATCAAATTTTACTTTTTTTATGCAACTATTATGAGAAGTACATGCAACATACAAATCGTATGTTTTTGTTTTTACAAATAAATTGGACATGTGTTACCAATCAAATACTGTAACACCATAATATTCGTGGGAAAGTTATTTTCGTAGATTTTGTGGATGTCATCAACAATGAAATTACAACCCCCATGAAAAATTATGATCATATACTTTCTGATTTAGTGGATAAAGTATCCTTGAAATAACGTCCCCACGAAATGTTCTTTTTCACAAAAAACCCACGAAATTTTGTCCCATTGAAATTAAATGATTTTACAGGAATCAACATGATGAATGAGTACGAAACCGTTTTCCATCATTTTCACGCCATTAAATCTATTTTAAGTATAATAATATATTTCTACATAGTTATAAACAGCAGTGCAAAACGCATGATGGTAAAATTTGATCTATTGCGACGCCATAATTAAACATATTGTTGATGCATCTCTTGACATGCACCGATCTCCGATGCAATAGTCTTTATTTATCAAATGATTATTATTCCCGATACATCTCAATCTTGGTCACTATGAGATTTTTTTGCCTCGACAATGCAGGCCTAATTAAAAAAACGGGCATCGGTAAGCATCGGCTAAAGGGCTAGGGGAAGCCTCGGAGTAATCATTAGAAAAGATGTGATTTCCCCGTTCGCGATGCCGAGTCCAAAAATGCTCATTGGGACCATGGCTAGTCTGTCTAACATACCCTATGTTTAGAAAGACAACTCCTCAATCTACTCTTTTCTCATGAAATTATTTCCCTTTGTACCCTCAAACATAGGAGATAATCAAGCACAGAATAAAATATAGCAGAAGTTAAAAAAAGTTATGCTACTTGTATTTGGTTGATAAAATATATTATCTAGTCGGGTGGCCAGACTAGGATCAAAGGAATAAGCTCAAGATTATCTCATTGCTTTTAAGTTAAATGCAATAAAATACTGTATTCATAAGTTGCATCACAAAACAGAGTTAACTTTAGTCTTAAACTTTTAAATGGACTCAATTCCAGTTGTCAAATTGCAAAATTTATCAGATATCTCTCTTAAAATCGCTCTCTTTAAACCTAAGGTTCATCTCAAATTCAGATTTTGGTTTGAGCAAAATGTAAATTCTAGTTACGATTTCTGATTGGACTGTGCGGAAAATCGGAATATTTGACCGTTTGGGACCAACGGTGGCAGTATCAGTGTTTGGAAAATAAAAAAATGAAAACAATCCGTCACATAGCTAATACATTATCAAGGTGTAAAGCGTACTATAAGTCTTATCCAAAGATTGTGGAACATCGCATCTAAAAATAGACTTGGTTCCTAAAAATAAAACTGTGGTGAGTGGAGCGGGTATTTTATGCTGAAACATCGAGATGCGATTTTCCACAATCTTTTACATATAGACATATAGTACGCTTAAACCTTGCTAGTATATTAGCTTAGTGACAGATTTTTTTTTAATTGTTTGCGGACCAAATACTGATACTGCCACCTGTGTTTGGAATGGGCCGGTATTTATAAAGCATCTTAAGTGAAAACTTAGAATTTTCTTAAAATCAGCTCTAACAGGAAAACTGATATCCACAATTATTTCCACGTAATTGTTTTGAAACATTATGTATTTAGAGCTACAATAATCATATATAAAGCATGCGCTATTTTCATTTCGTATGAAATATGGGCAGCTCAGTATTTCAACTTAAGTCAAAATATGTAAGTTTTCACATAAGATGCTCTATAAATACCGACCCTTGTTTGTTTATTACATGATTATAAGACACGGGCCCAGTTAGCTTGTAGAAAGTACTTAACAATTCGAAATTGAGAAAATGTGTTAAAATAAAGTCCGACTTATGTCAACAAAGACTAAGTCTATTTTATACTACTATTGTCTGGTGTTAATAGCAATATTAATTCTTAACATGTTAAATATTGACACAGTACCTGTTATTTCTTACTTGTATTTAATAAAATGAGAATAGGGACTCTAGTATGGATACAAACATGTATATATTCTTAGCTATTACTAAGTAAACATTTAACTCTGTCGATTTATTTGCTAACTTTCAAAAATCCTAACAACGGGAGAAATAAAAATAATACATTCTCTATCCGCCCTTGAACCCGTCCTCCTCTGATAACAATGCGTGATTGTAAGTTTTTTATCTAGATTTCGTCAAAAACTAGACCACTGATGCCTCTAAAATTTGTAAAAAAAAACCAATTGAACCGTTATCTGGAATTTAGGCTGTTGCTAAAGGTCAGAGGCCTTATTCAACAACGATGAATTAGACTTTACAATGTCCAATATTTTATTCCCTCTCAATTTGTCATATAAATGGGTATACATGTTCAGTGGATAACAGCAATTAATCAGATAAAATTTCACATGGTTAAAGAGGCGTTCCCTGTAACTTTTATCGTTTAAATAATTTCAGGAATATTATACACTAAATGAAAATCATTATTGCTTAAACTCCTCACATTTTCAACAAGAAACCCACTTATTTCAGGGAACAGAATTAAAACGTGTTTCCGTAAGAAGTCAGAATAGTCATGAGTTGTTTCCCTTTGACCACATAATCATAAATCGGCGGAACCCATAAATTATTATTGGTGATTTAAATATATGTTTGAGATTATAGAGACAAATTTGCGCCCACTTACTTCTGACAAATTGTATTTATTGATAGTGATTTGTACATTTCCTTCATTTAATGTGATAGCAGAGAAAAATATGCTAGTTATAGGGAATGCCTCTTTAAATCTTATTAAAAAGAAATGGCTGGGATTGTAATGTTTGTCAATTTCAAGTCAAAGATTGAGTTGCAGTCTTACAACGTTGGCGAATAAGGCCAAGTGTATCATGCTCTGTATAACGGTCAGTCAATGTTAAATAATGCTAATAATAATGCTACTAACAATGAAAATGATGCTAATATTAATATTAATAATGCCAACAATAATGTAGGCCATAATTATGACACATCAAGATAACAACAACATGGCACTTCTTCACAGAACACACACTTGTACTATAAATAACCGACTTTTCTTCCGAAATTGAATAAAGGCAGCATGCTTAAAATCGGCTTCTTGAATTATATGCCCAAGTTAATTTTGATTTAAATTAAAGTTAAATAATTAACGCTTCGGATACATTCATATGAACACTAAAATTAATTATAGTAAGAAAAATAAGTACTGGAAAGATATGTAAAGAAAATTTAGGTTTTTATCTCTTGAAAAAGACAAACTAGGATCTTGAAATTTGTGATTTAGAGTGACTTGGTGTTTGGTATTATCATGATTCCGTACTTTTGATAATAATAATAAAAAAAAAAAAAAAAAAAAAAAAAAAAAAAAAATAATAATAATAATAATAATAATAATGATAATAATGTTAATAATAATAAAAGAATAATAATACTAATAATTGACTGTATTTTATTTCTATTGTGTGTTCTCCTTCAGGACTTTGGTGTGCTCTAAATTGTGAGAGTCCAGATAGAAAGCTGGTTGAAACATTATTAAGAAACTGGTGCCGCGTGACCACCGTAAAGAAAGGCAAGGTGACCAGTGCCAAGTTATTGGTCGAAAACGACATCCACAAAGTTGACCTTCTTCAACTGCTAGAAAAATATGAAAACACAAACGAACTGGCTTTGGCAACGACGGCTGGTATGGGCTTTATCGTCCGAATGTGGGTGAAACAGGGTAAGATTCTATAACTTAATGTTACTTCTAGCCTAGGTCCCACTAGACAAGTTTCGCCCTAACAATGTACTCCTGGTTGAAATAAATTCGAACAGGGATTTCAATAAAAAAATCTAATGACTTCTCCGAAGCTTCCCCTATGCCACGAACACCCTCTTCTCGATGCCTTTCGATGCTAATTTATTAACCCGGGAGTACATCGCCGAAGCGAAAGTGATTAAAGTGTGACCTAGGTCCTAGGCTACAATGCACGCAGTTTAACGTTGAACTTTTATAAGCTATACTCGAACATAATGATGTAACGTCTAAATTACTTTATTGTAAAGAATCTTCTGATTTTACTATTGGTAGAGTCGTCGAAGTCCACAGCGGTGATACTATAATAGTATTTGTCTATTGAGTTGACATTGCAAACCATTGAGTTTGTTAGAAAAATTGAAATACTTGACACATATGAAGGAAGCTGGGTTGGCCAGTGACGCGATGTCGCTTATCAACCGAGCCATAATTTTTGGATGCACTATATTACGTTATAGTTAAACGTTTGTGCAGTCACGGCTCAATATTCGTTTTCATTCCATAGTACAAGAGTGCGTGTTCGACTATATGAATGCGTGTTAATATGGCTATATTCTTGTTCAATTTTGATTTTTTTAAAAACGCCTACACACGCACGCCTCGGTCATAAAATATAGTACAGGTACGAGCGTATAATTTATTCAGAACACTTTGTAGACAGACGCACTTTTATTTACTTTTTACTTAACGAACTCCCGTCAAAATACAAAAAACACGTTGATTTAATATGCAATCACGATTTCACTGTCATGAACTTTATATTTTCAATGCTTGACTGGACAATTTTAATACAAGCAATTAATTCTATGCTATGTTTACTCACTAATATACACGTATAGACAATGCTACTGTTCTTTCATAGTACGGAAATATTGACATGATCCTGACTTGTATGCATGTAAATATGAGAAAACTCTTGGATCAAACTTACATTCCAGTTAGGAAAAAAATCCAGTGACGCAGTGGAACAATCCACTAGTACGGTGTAAAAAACAAGTATAAAAGCTTATACCAACAGTTAAATACAAAACTAAACTCTACCTGTTTTAGCAATGGTTTTCATCTTTTAACTATGACGTCACTGTCAGATTACTCTGGCTGGACTATACGTGTATGCAATATTGACCCTTCTTTTATGTTTTTGCTACCGGTATTACAAGATCGACTATCATGTCAAATTCTCCATGCAATTACAATACTAGTACATATAGTTGAAATATCACAAAGTATATAATGCTATCTGATAATAATAAACGGGCTATTAGTTTGACATACGGGTTATTTACGATCATTCGCTGTGTCCTTAGGGACACCTTATGATGTAGGAGTCATCCAAACGCCTTTTTTCGTTAGGTTAACCGTTTCAGTCAGTCTTATATATGCGACTAAACGCTGATGTAACTCGTTCACTGGAGTTTATTATCGAGCAGTAGTAATTGCATCCACCGCGAGCTGCCGATAGCTTCTCCTTGTGTCCGTTGCCTAAGCAAAGCGCGACCGAGTGCCTTCATTCAGTTACCTCCCGTTCAAATAAATACAGAAGGCATGGATGACCTCCAAAAGAAAACCCTACGCTTGGCTTAAGGCAACGGACACCTTATGTCGAGTAATCGACCAAGGCCAATTAAACGGAATTATACACTTATTAAAACCTGGTCCGTGTGACAGTCTAGCGCTCCGTTACCATCTGCTAGGGGTGGTACTGTGGTCGAGTGGAAAATGACATTCAATACAGACGAGAGGTATCTGGTTCAAATCTAGATCGATACACTTGGTTATTACTGAAACGCTTCTTGATGGTTCCAACAGAACTAGAGATAAACTGATCGTTACCTCGAGGATAGTCTCGCTTGCATCAGTGCTGTGCGGGCCGGGCGCATCAAATGACCAGAGAGTATTATTGGAAAGCGCTATTGGGTACACAACCGGGTTCCAACTGTTTCTTCCTTCGAGAAATTTGGTCAATCTGGCAGGGAGACGCCGAATGACCCCGCAACTTATTTCTGCCTCAGTCTAACGCAAAGAACGATGACGACGACAACAACAGTCGTTTTAAACGAAATAAACTATTTCACCAGTAAACGCCAGATAAACGTAAAGCGTAAAGTTGATTTATTAAACTGTGACTCTTATACAAGGACCAGTCCAGTGCCATGTGACGGTGCGTTTGAGGATCGCGGTAAAATCTACCACATGTTATACTGTTACTTTTTAAATATTCTTTCTCTCACTGTTTTGTTTATCTAATTTTATCATTTCTCTAATTTAATAATTTATTATTTCTCTAATTCTATCATTTCCCTAATTTCAGGTATCATATCAAACATGGATGTTAACACAAAGGATTGTTGCTATCAGTATCATTGGAGAGACACACCGGTCAGCCCGCGGCCACTATTAGCGGCGTCGTGGGAGTCAAACAACTTTGAATCGGTAGATGTGATTATGGAGCTTACTCCGGATACCAGGGTGCTGTGGACACCTAGTAATGAATCCGAACAACCACCACAACCAGTATTCTTTCAAGTATGATGCTTTAATATTATTCCTTAAGGCTATCAACAACTTCCCTAATTCAATATTTACCAGTGGTAATAGGTCAAGTTCCTGACCTAGTACCAGAGGACTATACGCTGGTTAACTACAATGTTCCATCTCTTGGCCGGTATTTATAAAGCATCTCAAGTGAAAACTTAGAATTTTCTTAAAATCTCAAATTTTCCTTACGTTTTCCTCAGCTAAACAGGCGGTCAACTAATATTAACAATTATTTACATTGTTTAGTAGCATTATGTAAAGAGCTACAGTAATCATATAGAAAACATGAGCTATTTTTCGTTTCTTGTGAAATATGGGCAGCTCAATATTTTAACTTAGGTAAAATATTTCAGTTTTCACTTAACGATGTCCGGGTGTAAAAACTTTTTTTTAAATGTTGAGGACTGCATTTTAATTATTTTTATTCTATTGTATACCCATTAAGACAACTGCATGTGAATTTTAAAACACTTTTATTGTCATTTTAGAGAGTAATTACTATTTTTATTTCCCTACACCCAGCATAAGAACGTACTGCACAAACAAATGGAGTCAACTGCATGATAAATAAAATAAGTCCCCAACAGATGACACAATAAAAACAAGATAGTGTTTAAATCTAATGATAATGATTATTACTTCAATCAAAAGTGTAAAAATGATGTAAGGTCAAATTATAAAGTAGATAAAAATAAAAATGTAACCCTACCCTCCTTGAAATTAAGGCATTTTTTTGCATATCGTCGATAAGTACCCTATAGATAAATGGCAATAAAATATGAACTAAACAATTAGCACCATTGAATTTTTTTCAAAAATAACTTCAATGTGTGCGTAATGTTTTAACAAAATTTTGACCAAGCGGTTTTGAAAATATACATTTCAGAAATCAATAGTAACCCGTTTTTTTTTATCTATTTACCACGTATCAATTCCTGTAAAAATAAAGAATAAATTTTTTTTTCTCCAAATTACACTTTAAAGTGATGCCCCGAAGCCAAAGCATTGTCTTGTAACTAAAAAATAAAGAAAAAAAGAATAAAAATATTTCGGCTCTAGTGGGGGTTGAACCCACGACCTAGGAAATCAGTCAATTTGTCATAAAATTACCAAATATGGGAACTCTTCAAAAGGAGATTCTTTATTACACCCAGATATCCTTAAGATGCTTTGTAAATAACACCCTAGGTCGATAATCACTAGAAACACTCTGAATCTAAGCTTAAAGCCCGATCAATTAACAATAAAAATAAGAGTAACTTAATTAAGCTCAAAGAAACAGTTAACTAAAGTATTACAAAAAACCCAGCTCAATTAAGACAAGGCATTCTAATTTTGTTCACAACATATAACTCTGAAAGTCTGAAATTGGGCCTCTTGATCTATAACGGTTTTGTGAGGTCAATTTCGAATCTGATTGGGTATAGACATTTACTCTAATATATGTGCCATTGAGCTGAGAGTTGTTGTTTAACTCAGACGTAAGCGGTTTATGATTTCTGGCTTAGTGTGCTCTGAATATGCAGTTACTAGTATATTAAAACATCTTTGACTCACTGACTAATAGTCATGACATGAAACGTCAACATAAAGGTTAAATGAATTATCAAAATGCCGGGTTTGTTTTTTTGTTGTAGGTGCTGTTAACTATTCCTATCCTAACAAGAACACTAACCATTACGTGCTTTGTGCTATGAAACGAATTGTTGAAACATGGCCAATGGTGCGTTTCTGGACATTTCTGAATGTGACCCGACTCCAGTCAAAATTCGCTTTGTATCGCAATAATCGGACGGTTTTCATGCGTCGTATTAATTTTCGTTTTCCTTTATTGCAGGTGATTTGCGGTCTAGGCGGACCATATGATGAGAAAATTACAGCACGTGTACTCAAAGGTAGTGATCTGACGGCAAGAGACAGCACGGGACAAACTATATTGCACGTGGCTATTCTACATAATCAATCGGACACAATTATTAAGTGCTTATTAAACAATGGCGTGGATATAGCGGCACGTGACTGCCACGGCAGAACGGCGCGTGATGTGGCTGAAAAACTAAATCGTCCTAAATTTACTAGACTCATTGATGAATATGTTATCAGATTAGTGAAAGAGAAAAAGTTCGAGCCAATTGAAAAACTTATTTTGCACAATTATGATCATATTTTGGATATTAGTGAGGGCAATAAAGCAATGGCTGAAATTGCAAAGAAATGCAGCACGAAGAACATATATGAAATTGTGAAACTTGCGGCGCCTATACAGGTTAGTGTTTTTTTCCGTTTCTTTCATGATACGTTTGTGATGCTTAGATGCTAGTTGAGCTTCACTACATTTTGTTTTAGTACATTAATTGACATCTGTGACGGAACTGTTACTGTTTATACCTTAGTCACATTTGCCCTACGAGCTCCGTACGAGCTCCGTACGAGTTGATTTTTCTGAACTCGTACGACGTCTGTACGGAGCCCGTACGGATATCGAGACTCGTACGAGCAACGTACGGATTTTCACAACTCGTAGAGGACTCGGTGATCTGGTGAAAACTATACATTCTGTACAACTCGTACGAGATCCGTACGAGCTGTGACCAGATGCAAATACCGTTAGAATTAAAATATTTCAGACTCGTACGAGTTGGTAAATCCGTACGGACATCGTGCGAGCATTGTGACCGTAGCATTAATCATAACAATTTTAGAACGGTAAGTAATACATGGTGGAAATTCCACGTGACTGTTTGGTATACATGTAGTTGATAAGGTTGAAAACTTCCTTCATCTTTCAAGGGACGAGGTTCAGTTCTGATAAGCCGCGAGTCTGGTCGATTTATTCATACAACATGCATGGACTTTATTGTTTAATATGGTCTTCAGAATTATATAATGAAGCACGTTTTAATAATATCGTCTATGCGTAGACAATAATTGGGTACTGTTTGCATTTCATACATTGAAATCAAATTCTGAACACTATTATTTAAAATGAAAACTGCTCTTGAAAGAATCTTTATAAAATTTATATTACTCGCGTATTTGCACAATAATTACAAGACTACGTTTTCACACGTGAACCTGAAATTGATCTCTTTTTGGGGTGCTTTTAAATAACTTGAAGACTTTAATCGTGAACAAATTACCGATATGGCAGGTGGTCCCCATAAGGATGCTCGTTGGACAACTTTATTTAGGGATCGTATTCAGTCTATGAAATTCAAGTATTGTAATAATTATACACATCATGGGTGAGATATTATACTTAAAACATTTGATAAAACCCAGACTGACATTACCCCATGGTTACAATGTGGCAGTGGTGTTTAGCAAACAAGATACCATGTAGTTATGTTTGTATGATTATTAGCTAGGCCCAGATGGTGCATAGCACTGCTTACGTGCACAAACCTGAGCCTGACAACTGATCGCGAGTTCTACATCTTAAAATCTCCAAACATATGACCATGATAATATGTTACAACTTGCAGACTAGGGCCGGTTTTTATAAAGCATCTTAAGTGAAAATTTAGAATTTTCTTAAAATCTCCAATTTTCTAGCTAAACAGGAACACTAATATTAACAATTATTTACATTGTTTGGAAGCGTAATGTAAAGAGCTACACTAATCATATAGAAAACATAGGCTATTTTTCATTTCTTGTGAAATATGGGCAGTTCAATATTTTAACTTAACATATTTAAGCTTTCACTTAAGATGCTTTATAACTACCGGCCCAGTTCATTTGAATTGAAACAGCAGATTTAGCATATTAAGCCATTACTTATAAGTTTTATTTCGCGGTTAGACAATATTAATACTTAACCGACTGAGCTAGTCAGATTTCATGTTAATATTCCTGTATATTTGTATATTGTTTTTAAAAGTTGAACTCACTGCTGTAAACAAAATGCGTAACACCTTATCAAAAATGAAATCCGATATTTTGTGTAGAATGGATATACGAGGTGAAATCCTGTGAAATATAAGCCGATGATACAATAGGTACAAACAGTGTCACGCATGTAACGGGTACGGCTTTGGTTAAATTCAATGCAATTGTTAATAAAAACGTTGTTAATGGTTAAAAATGCAAAGAAGTACGATGCAGGTTGCAGTACATGCCCTTCTTTCTGGAACAAGAACAATACAATATCTAAATATAGAACAAACGTGTTCCGTTTCAAAGCGATGTATTTTGAGTTTCATTTAAACATTTAAAAAAAATGTTTTGTGAACGTATTGACATCGTTATTTTTTCGGTCAATGTATACATGTGAATTAATTTTAAACGTTTTGCGTTTATACTAGCATAATGTTAGCATTGGTAATTCCATGTTGTCTTGATGTCATTGGTTGCATGTGGTGTTGGAAAATATGATCCGGTTGCTTGCAGGGGATCTATATTTCACAGAAAGTTGATATTTTCACTTGCGCTATGCATCTCACTTGCAAAAGATCGATGAAGCAAATAACACGTTACTATTCTTACGCTAATTTCGGTTTTCAATGTTGGTAAATTTGTTCTTAGAGTTGATGCCTTCAGTAACCAAAGAAAAGTGGTATTGGTACGCTATGTGTATTGAATCTAAACCATTGGAATTTGTTTATTGATGTTAATTTGATTGCTAATCACCAAGACTTAATATTAACTTTATTAGGATGTTTTTGTTTATTTCAACGTTTATTTATGTGCATCTGTTCTACCAAAAAATAACTGGAGCATGTGACTATGTAATACAATGTAAAACAAGTATAAAGCAAAATACATAAGAACAACAAATTTGACTTGAACATGGGAAGTTTAAATTTGCCAGTTACATCATATATACCAGTTTAACATATCTGGGCGAAAACAAACAAAACTATATTTGTGTTTATGTTACACGTATATGTATTGCAATATATAATGGTACAAGCAGATGTTGTGTCTCGTAAAATCGTTGAAAGTAAATATGCATAAGTTATGTGTGTCAAATTAGCTGTATCTGACCTGCGTGTCGACAACCACCTTTGTATTAGTCATTAGCAATTTAGTAACCCTAAACATTGTATCGGCATTTTGTCCACACCAACCAAAGTGTGTATGAATTAGAAAATCAAGGTGCGCAGAATTACCCGATGCGTAGAATTACCCGAAACGACTGTAAAATGAATGTTGTTTTTTCTTTTCATTGATCGGGTTACCTGTGAATTTACTTTTTTCAACAGTTAACTAGAATTGCAGCACTACATATAATTTTTTTATTTCTGTCTCATCAACAATTGCAATTGTGCAAACAATATCCTATGAAACAACTGAAATATGTGAACATCTTGACTAGAATTATAAGAGACCAGTATCATTAACTAATAAAATAACTATTTAACAACAATAAATGAAAGCTATCTAACAAATCCCTAGCTTAATATTAGATACGTAATTTGGGTGAGTGAAAGTTTATAAAGATACCAATTACATGTCTATGATGTGTTTGTACTGTTTTCAGGCGTATGTTCGACGAGTCTTTCAAGCCGTTGATGATGGTGCTACGGATGATCTGAAGAAACTTCTCACATGTAAACGGTACGGCGAGGTTCGAGACCGATGTGGCCGTAATGTTCTACACAGGGCCATCCTTAAACGTCGGGAAACCATGGTGGATTATCTCATCAATGAGTTCACCAATATCATAAATGGACGGGACAGTGTACGTAGTTTGATTGAAAAAACAAATGACCTTTTTCTAATTGGGCCGGTATTCATAAAGCATCTAGAGTGCAAACTTAAATATTTTGACTTAAGTTAAAATACTGAGCTGCCAATATTCCACAACAAACAAACATAGTCCATGCTTTCTATATGATTACTGTAGCTCTTTACATAAAGCTTCTAAACAATGTAAATTGTTAATATTAGTTTTCCTGTTTAGCATTGAGATTTTAAGAAAATTCCAAGTTTTCGCTTAGGATGCTTAATAAAAACTGGCCCAACTTTTTATAATCTCTGAATAAATTATTATGTAGCGTGTATGTTTAAATTGTTTATTCAAGCGTTTTGCATCTACGCCTTCACATATGTTTGCACAAAATAATGTTTAGTCTTATTTCGAAATGCACGTGTAATTTGTTGTTTAATTTAGTGGAGGTGTTTCTCAGCAATTAGTTGATCAGAAATATCTTTAAAATAATTGCGGTTCATCAAATAACAGAAAACATTTTGAGTTTCCTTGTGAAATTGGGTTATTCTGCATTTTTCGGCGGGATTGGATTGTTAATTGTTTCTTTGGCTTATGTGTGGGAATTCCTCACTGCAGTTGTGTTGTGGTATATCTGATGCCTTCCCTGTCCGATTTCCTCATTCCGTTTTTGGTACGGTAGTCCTAAACACAATTATTACTTGTATTAATGCCTCTGACATAATAATTGCGATACTTTATTCTGTTCCATAATAAGCATGCATGTTTTTTTTCACAGTTGGATAGGACCCCTCTTCACTACGCATACCTGTTTATGGATAATGCAGATGTGGTCAACTCAATGACCAAACTTGGCGCAAATGCAAAACTTTTCGACGCGGTAAGTACTAGTGTACATTTTCCCATACCTAAAGTGCATTTTAAAATAATTATCACAGTTCTGTTCAGATGAAAACAAAACTTAATTATAATAATAATAATAAAGTATTTGGGAATATATTGTTGTCCACTTCCCTGATGCCTTGCGACATGACCTGTTACGTTACCATGTATACCCTCGGCCTTATAGTGTGACCTCTCTCAATGAGGAACAGATAAGAAACCAAATATGTAGCATTGCATATACAAGTTCTAAATATTAAAACTCACATATAGACCCCCTCATGTTTACTAAGAACAACTTAAAACATATATCGTTCTTTTCAAGTATGTGGGATGGTATTCAATATTCATCTCACTTGACTTAAGGATAATGCAAAGACAATCGATCAGATTAAACCATATCAAACTCATAGGTGTCTGTATCGAATCGTCGTCCACTCCCTAGTGCACTGTTTAAGAATAACTGTTATTCTTTAACAGTGAACTCATAGGGAGTGGAAGACGATATAGATCTCTATGATACAATTACTGGTCAGTAACAGGCGATATGGTTGTCTGTTTGTATTCTTCTATTAAATTAGATCGATATTATATAAGATACCATCCCTTGGTACTAAAGTTTACAAACCGAATTTTGTTACCTACTGAACATTAAAGTGATATTATAGTTCGAAGTGACCATCATTGTTTTGTAAAACATAATAACCGATGATTTCTAATAATTGAAAAGTATTATTCTTTTAGTTATAACTGAATAAAACAGTTGTATACTGTATAACAGTTCTATTCCTGTTGAACATAGTTGCAAAACAATAAAACCTTTTTGACCCGCCGGGGCATAAATTAATTTGCGTTAAATTACCAATATATTTGGTATGATATTGTCTTTTATACCCTAAGGAAAACAGTTGTTGAATAGTAATTGTTAGTCTTCTAATATTTTTCTTGTTTAAAATACTTTTCTTTTTATCAGGTGTAACAGTATTATTACTTTAATCTTATTTCATGTTTATTTTATTCCTCCCATACAGAAGGGGCACACAGCGTCGGACTACAAGAAGGATGTGTGTGGCAATCAAAAATTTCAGCAATTACAAAAAGAACTTTCAGATTTCGATTTGAATGTGTATCTGTCAGAAACGGACTTCGACACTACGTTTAAACGAGCAATATCCGTGAGTATTTTTAACATGTTAATGCCATTGGTAATATTTTCCATGTGACAACAAATCGCAGAACATTGTACATGAGCATTGTGACCATGAGATCACCAGAAAATGTAACACTAACGTCTTGAAATATCTCTTATTAAAAAGTATGAATAAATCAGACAGGGATGGTAGCACTCAACCTAACCAGCCGAGCACAGAAATCAGGAACACCACAACACAACTACACTGAACAATGTCCACACATATGCCAAAGAAACAATTAAAAGTCCAAGTCCCCGCCGAAGCAATGCAGAATGGCCCAATATCACAAATACATTAAAGAATAGCGATTATTGCGTGAGACCGAGTGAAACGCAGCCAAGACCCGTTTTTACACGATAACGATGGTAAAGTGATAAAAGAGTCATCCATTTTTTCTTATTTTGCTGGCTTAGAAAGAGAAGATTTTAAGTACTACTTACGATCATGTTAAACTGATATATACATATTGAAAATGAATAGAACATCACAAGGTGCTTTTTATGAACCTATTTTCATGAAAATCCGAACTTCTCATGTTGACCAAAGTAAAGTTGATACTTCTTACCATAGGGTTATCTTCAGACAGTTCTTTTTTGTTGTCTCAAAATCTCGATTGTGTACTTATGACCTTCTCATTCTAAACCAGCGATTTGTTCTAAATCATGCTTACATATTTACGACCAAGGACCAATCACAGACTGCTTTCCTGTTCCATGAAACTAATGAGAAATATTTCTGTCGATTCTTTTGTTGTAGATTTTAATTTTCTTCAATTCTGAGAATGTCATTTTATACGTTGATAGTTTTTATACAATTAATTTCAGTTATATCACCATGACATCGCAGAATTCAGTAACAAAAAATGTTAGTTTTACTCGCGTGTAACTGTTTACTTGCCGACTATAAATGTGGATGAAATATGAATATTCACAATCATTAGCAACTTCTATTTCATTGGCTGAAAGAAATATAATGGTGTATCTTCCTACACATGCGTCCTCACTTTGATATTAAAAGAAAATGGTTAAATGATGTATTTCAAAACAATTTGCAGCTCCGAACACCTGACACCACAGATATTGGCAAAGAATTTGCACATTTTATTGTTGCAAAATGGTGATTTGTTGAAACAAGTTTTACATTATTGCAAAATGACAAAGGATAATATTAAAACAAAACCCATATTTTCACTTTTATTCAAATTAGACAAGTTTATATTACTATGATCAGGTAATATGTTATGCTTACTGATTGGTTTAAAACATAGTTCTTAGAGAACAAAGCTGGAGACTTCTATTGCTCTTGGTGGCAAGAAAATACGTCATTGCAACTCGATTGCGTTTGTCTAATTTGCATGGTATTCTGTGTCAATACGATATGGTGGTCTCCCCTTAGATCATACAAACGCGTTGATGCCAGGGACTCCATACAACCTTATATAGGCATAGTATTCAATTCTGTTTATTATATTTCTCAAACCAAATGTTATGTTCTTGTAGAATGGTGATCTAGAGACTGTCAAATCGCTGGTTACGGGTTTGAAGAGCTTTGGCGATGTTTCACGATACAGTAGTACCTTGTTCGATTGTCTGGATAGTCGTGCTGTAGAGATTGCCAAATTCCTTATACTCAATGGCTTTGAAACAAACGTATACAAACAGGTAACTAATTAAAATATTTATCGCGTCTATTGTTTGGCGACCCATGGTGTTTATTACCATATTTTTGTTGTTAAAGGCAGTTTGCAAATTCATGTTAATTTGAATTTGAACGCACCAGGAATTTAAGCTATTCAGTCTGTTTTTTTTTATGCCAGGTTTCTCCCAAATTTTGCTGTACATGGTAACGGTACAGCCTAGTTATATTGATCTCGAAACCTGAAACTAACAACTGATGGTGTTTATTAGTCAAATCTAGAAAATAAGAATTCGTTCATTGACTGAACCTGTAAAATTTTCAAACATTTGTATTTACATTCACATAAGACTTTTTTTGTTGTAAACACGACTGTCAAGACTTAGTGGTTGATGCAAACTCGTTCAAATGACTGATACGAGAAGAGCTGCTAGCCTGTCCCTAACATAAATGTATTGATTTAGAAACTTTTGATATGATAGTTGGATTTCGGAATGTATCTTATGTAGGTACTACCCTTGGGCATATTATCACAATAGTCAGTATTTATCTATTAATGACAAGTTGTGGTGTACCCCTATGAATCTACAACGTTGTATTTTAAACTTTCATTAATGAGTTTATTTGAGTTTAAAATGTATAAAGTGTGTCATGGTGGTTTTTTTGATGATTTTATAGATATCTGCATTTATTTTTCACACAGTACAACCAATGCGACCCGAATGACCCTATGTGCGCCATGATGGAATGTGGGCATACTATGACGTCACTGCAAGAACGCGCACGAGAATTAAAATTGGATGACCTTTCAAAAATGATAGACGCAGCGTCTAACGGGAAAGTAAGCATTCTGTGTTTTATTCTAACTAAAGCCTTTACTCACGATTTACACTATTTGAAGAGTTTATTTTAACATGAAGGACACATTTTGTCTGTCTCTTTGTCACTTTTTTGTAACAATTTCGATTTTATTTATTTATATGGACTTCCGAATGTGGCACAGGCTGTATACTAGAGCTATCAAACTGATATTTCTTCTAACGAAATAATTATACAACAAAATCATGTCACATACGGAACTCCATAGTTTGCTTTTAAATTCTGTTGGTGTATTTTAGTTTTGATTTAGAGTACAAAGTGGTACTCGTGCATTAAAAAATCGTAACCAGATCTATTTTCTTGACTCTCTTTTGAAACTTATTTGAAGTTGATGACAAAAGGTTTTAATTCATTATTTTCTTTAATTTTAGTTGAAGTGTTTCTGTGGTCCTACTTATGCGGACCTTATAAACACAATGTTATGTTTCTTTTTTCTGCCTCTTGATATTTGTATGTAGAAATGCTAGACAACAACTGAATGATTGTTATTTCTCTGTTCTGTCATACAATTTCATTGTCATCATATATTCTACACGCACTGGCTTACAATAACCGTATACAAGCAATTTACTTGTCACAACATTTTAATTAGTATTATTAGATCTACCTGTATTAATAAAATAACAGTAAATATTCAGAATAAACTTTTAATTTAACATTTCACTTATATTACATTATTATGTATATATACATGTACACAAGTACTGTTATTTACATAACAGTACCATTTATCTTTTTAACTATTTTATACAAACAATATTAACTGCTGTCATTAAGTGTCCCCAACTCAGCACTATATTCTAACTACACTATATAATAATATTTTTCAACCATATAACATACACGAACGAGTATATTATCTTAAAAACAGTCACTGATTAAACTCACAATAATTAATAACACTTACACATGAAACGTCACAATATCAGCACAGGTATTTCGTTGTAACGCGTCCCAGCAAATAGTTGCTGGTTTGTCCATCGTCCTGATGATGATTTAACATTATTGCAATTATTTTCACCATGCTCATGAGTTTACATACATTTATTAGTTTGAAAGTTTGATTTGTTATAGATTCTTTAACTCATTAAAGAGAAGTCCAATGCACAAGAACCATCACTCTCTATTGCATATATTTTAGTTTTATCCCCTTAGTAATTTTTCGTTCTTTATTCTTGCTCATGGCATAAAGCTATTAATACGTAGTCTTTGTGATGATTAAGGATTTCTCTCATGACCTTGCTGTATATTATTAAGTTATCTTTCGAAACTGCATAGTTGATTAAATCTAATTAAGTTAAAAGTGCAGATTACAAGAACCAGAACTATCGTTTGTACATTTTTGGAATTCATTTCCATGACAAACACACCACGAGGAGCATAACCCATCTCGTACGACTTTTGATTTTTATATTTTCATTAATTTCATTTGTTTCTTCATTTGACACACGTTAAAATTAGTCCCATTTTAACGTATGTTTGTCTTACGTTTGTTTCAATTTCTTGTTAGTCTTATATAGGAGCAGTTGTCCTAAATTGTACCTATTTATATAAGCTCTCAGATAAAACTTGGAACTGTGACCCCTCTCAAAATGAATCAGTTATTATTATCATATTATTACATTCGTATTACCAATAAGTTATTATTGTTATTATTATCATTATTATTATCTATTAGTTGTTATGACTATAGTTATTATTATCAATTTGTTGTTATTACTATTATTTTAATAAATTATTAGTATCAACAATCAATCAATCCGTTGTTATTATTATCAGCCGTATTGGTTTTTGAAAATGGTATTTAAACTTTATTTCTGTTATGAACTTTTTCTGATTTGCTTAGAATCACCATTTTAACTATTTCTGTTATGAACAATAACTGATTTCTTAGAATCATCAATTGCAGACACAAATAACACGCCTTTAAACAGGTATATACCATGAGCTAACGTTTTTGTATTGGTCTATAAATAATTGGTGTCAGGTTTTTTATGACTGCATGTTGCCTTTTTGTACGCATACATATTGGTTATATACATAAGTATCAGTCGTGTGTATGATACTATATTTATCACCCCTTGTGTGTTATAGTTTTATAAAATCCCTTTTATTTTACTTGGGAGTTGGAAACGTCATTTTGTTACAATGCAAATGGATACCGTAAATACCACCATGATTCTGAACAACCTGATGATGCAAAGTAAATCGTTTATCTCACTCCAACAGTCATGTAATTTTATTACCTCAAGAAGAATGACCGAATCCTTGGAGGTCTACGTACCTTATTTAGATTTGTCTGATTACCAGGCTTATATCTTTACGTTTGTAGTTAAGAGGAACATAAGAAATAAAAGAATTTAAGCATATGTACTTGTTTTTAATGATTTTAATCATAGCGATCGTACACCTCAGAACAATTTGTTCTCATTGCATGCACATGTTCCTTATAAACCCCCCCTTTCCAATTTCATCCTGCATTATAATAAACAAGTACATTACTTTTGTACATCGTTGTTGCTTTTAACATATGGACCTAATATTTTAACTTATCTGAGTATATTGTATTTTACCAATTCTATTTACTAATACTTTGTCAATATCTAATTTATATATATCGTATTACGCTCTTTTAACGCTTTTGCTTCTTTATATTACTTTTTCGTTTTAACCAAGTGTACACGTAACTAATTCAACCATATTATCGGATACAGACTGTCAGTGTTGTGTGAAATAACAATCCATGTGTATATTTGCTTCCTAATACATGTATTTTGCTATCAGGTATACTTTCAAAATTGCCTATCTGAACATGTTTGTTTAAATCCCTTTTTAGCTAGCTCGACTTTTCCAAGAAGAGTTGGGCAATTGTCGTGACGGGATCATATGCTTGTGCTTGTGTGTTGGTTAAGTTTATTATCAGGGTCATTTTCTCAAAGACTATCAAAGGTATCCACTTGAAACTTAGCAAGTTATTCAACATCATTAGAGGAGTCCATACTGACAATGATGACAACCATGTGACCTATATTAATTGAGATATCTGCCCTTGTTACTATAAAAAACGAGAAGGTTGAGTGTCGAGCACTCGTAGGCTCTTGTTTGTGATCGCAATGCTTATTTTAACATTCCGCTATTGGCATCATTGTAATGAAAATGCAAGTAGAAATATCTCTAGTCATATAATTATGGGACCAAACATAAATGAATTGAAAAAAACCTTTCCAGTTATTTAAAGTCACATGTGTACAGCTATATCGGAGATGTTGTTTTAAAATTTTCTAAAACTGAAACACAATTATACTTTCATATCCATTAGCTCATTTTTCGATTCAGTTTTAACAGAAACTCTCTGTGTGATTTATTGGACATGCGAACTGTCCATTTTCAAACCAAAGTGTTCTAGATCATCCTATGAAACTATAAGAATCGTCTATTGTTCGACGATTGAATCAAAGTACACGGAACCCTTTCAAAGTTTTAATTTGCAATTAAGGTAGTCTAGTAGCATACTAAAAACGATGCAAGTAATTATTTTGACAATGAATGACTGTTAAAATATAGCTCTATACACTTTAAACAATTTTTAATATGTTTGTATTGTTTTGCTTGTTTAGTAATGTAATAATTCGAAATATTGATATGTGTCTGCTGCATTTTCACCAAAATGGTTTTAAGTTCGGATGTTCCAAGCAATGCCAGCATTAAAAGAACAACAACACATGTTCACTTAGGCATAGTATATCTTTAAATAACATCTTCTATGAACGTGATCTTGTTTATATGTAACATATATCCGCACACATGCATGTACTACGACACAAGACTAAAATATCGCTTTATGCTTTCGTTATATATCTATCAACAATTGCTGACATATTATCTCAAATGTTTTTACCGTTTTACCAAAGCTACTCAGTCAATTTAGTGTTGCATAATTACAAATCTAAGGGAAAGTATTATCTAAATGGTAGATATCAATTGCAATTACCTCCCTTTATGATAATAAACCAATTGTAAAAGTCTTGCCGTGTCTTGAATCAGTGTAGGGGCCATTAAAAAGGCTTCTTTGAAGTATATTTTCGGAATACGTATGGTAGGTTCTTTGTTTGACCCTTGCGTGTGTGATGTCCATGGCCTTGCCATCGTTCATGTTTTGCATTGACTTGTCTGTAATTACTTTATAAGTACGCTATATTGGGAAAGTAAAAACAATATCGTTCTATTATTGTGACATACTTATACATGTACTAAAACAAATCCATGTTTCGTTAGCACTACTTGACTGAGAAGCTTGAGTACTAGTAGGTTTGGCCTCTGAACGTCCAAATCTTTGTTCTACAAGTTCTTTCACTTTTAATCAAAAGACGTTTATTTAGCTCGTATCATTTCATTGTAGTATACTTACTTGTAATTGATTTGAACGTATTTTACAAGGCTTTTCTGAGTTTGGCGTTAGGAAACTGTTTACCATTAAGGATTTCATTGCGCAACATTTTACTTGATTATATATGGATTTATTTTGTTTAACGTTTCACTACTGTAACAATGCGAACCAATTGGACACTCGGCGAAATAAGAGCCGTAAGATGAATGCCATTGTATAATATTGTACCGAAATGAAAGTCATTTATGAAGTTATTTTCGAAATGGTTGTTATTGCACAGTGTTTCACCGAATTGTATAATTTCGGCACAGTTTGTTCATTCCGATTTCTTACATAGTTGATATAAAGTATAAGAAGCTTGTGCAATATTATAGGAATGATTTCAATGTAAATGTGCATTTCTTGAAGTTACAAATTGTTGCTGTTTAAGTGTTCCAAATTACAACTTCGACCATTCAGTTTGCATAGTTCACTTTGTGATGGGAATAATTCACACTATACTTAGTGCAATAATAAATATGTTGTTTACAAATTTTAATCATTATCATTTACGAGTGTTAAGTGTGATTTAGTTCATTCCGATGTTCATTCATGAACACAATCTTGATTATATACATTTTCATGTGATTAATTCCATTTTACAACTTGTTACGATCGTCACATTGCAGCATGTTATACTTATTCCGTTATATTTATATAACTATTTACACTACGCATAGTCTTTTACATAAAATAATGCATGTACAGTACAACCTCTCCAGGGGTGGTATTCACAAAGCATCTTAAGTGAAAACTTAAATATTCTGACTTAAGTTAAAATATTGAGTTGCACATGAATCCCAAGAAATTAAAGATAACATTTGTCTTCTATACTATTACTGTAGCTCTTTGCATAATGCTTCTAAACAATGTAAACAACGGTTAGTGTCGATTTTCCTGTTTCGCTGATACACATAAGGAAAATTTGAGATTTTTGGAAAATTCTAAGTTTTCACTTAAGATTCTTTGTGAATACCGCCCCAGAGCGGCTCTTCGTAAAATGCTACAACATCGTCCCTTAAACATTACCATCATGATTATTTTGTCCAAGACGTGACCATTTACAATCAATTTAACATAATACAGTACAATTATCCATATGCAACAACAACAACTTTTATCAAGTAATAATATATCCCTAAAGGGGGGGGTCACAATAATGATTGTCGCAGAATCGCTCTAATTTTTCAATATTTTGACTTATCAGAACATTCTTGTCGGTCTTCTTAAGGAGCTATGACACTCTTTTAAGTTTTAATAAATTAAAAGTGTTTATAGCTCCAGTAGAAGACCCAAAGGTCAAACTATTGAGAAATGAGAGTGATTCTGATACAAACAAATTTAAACTTGATGTTCGACAAAGTTAGTTGCTCTAGAGAGGTTGCATTGTGCATTTACTAATGTCATATGGAGTGTGTTGTATTTTTAAAATCAAGTTTACTAATATGTTGATTTATTATTTTTTATTTTTAGCTGAAGTTACAGACACCGGATGAAGTTCAACTTCCGGGTTACGGTCTAGCCTGAACATAAACAGCATTGCCACGATTGTGATCTATATTTCAGTTTTATTATTAATGATGTACATAATTATATACATTATAAGGGTATTTCATGACAGTGTCAGATAACTTGAATGGAGCAATGTGATTGGTCGAGAGATATCATATGCTTAATCGACGGATATCACATGTCCTAGCGGGAGCAATGTGATTGGTTGACTGATCTCACATGGCCATAAAGGAGAAATGTGATTGGTCGACTGATTTCAAATGTCCTGGCGTGAGCAATGTGATTGGTCGACTGATCTCACATGACCATAAAGAAGAAATGTGATTGGTCGACTGATATCAAATGACCTTAATGGAGCAGTATGATTGGTCGACTGATATCTCTTATGTCCTAAATGGAGCAGTATGATTGGCCATTTGATATCACGTGATGTCGCATTTGTTTCAACAAACCATGTCCAGAGAATCTCATAAAATGATGTTGTAACAAACGATTGACGGCATTTTATATGTCAGACAATTGAGATTGATCTTCAAATGTAACATTGTATACCATTATGTATCTTAAATATTGCTTTAAACGTCTAGTATGTTAAGTTGAAACAAATTCTGCTTAATAAAGTGAGGTATATTAAACACGTAAAGGACTTCGAACGTACCTTGTAACTCCACAAAAGAAGTGGAATGATTCGCTGCAGGAGTGCTTTCGTCACGCCACCAAAGTGTCGTTGTCGGGCTACAAAAGCGCCTTTGTCACAACATAAAATACCTTTGTAGCGCTGCAAGAGCACCTTTGTCACGCCACGAAAATGCATTTGTCGCGCTGTCAAAGCGCTTTTGTCACGTTACAAAAATGCCCATGTCACGCTACAAAAAGTGACTTTGTCAAACTGTAAAATGTCATCAGCATAAGTCATTACCATTATGATTACTTGATAGTAACCCCTTTATCCTACACACCCATTAAAAATGACTTTGTACATTATAAGCATACAAGTTGCTTTTTGGTATTCGTTGCAGGCATTTGTTTGGAGGCGACTACCATACTGAGCTTTCTGTCATGCCAAATTGGATCGCTACAAATTGTGGTCTATCATACCCTTAATTTTTTTTGTATCAAGAATAATTATATTGATAACACGGTCGGGAGTATTATAAATACAGTCACAGTCAGTGTGTTCTTAGCTCGTGTGTTCGTTACCATGGCATTTGGTGTATCTTTACGGTGGAAACCGAATACAAATATTTTAATAAACGCTTATTTTAACAGACAATTTTTTTTTCAAATATCAATCAAACTACTTAAAGTGTCCGTAAATAAAAATGGCATTGAACATGTGACCAGGGTGTGAGAAAGAATAGACATAAAATGACGTCACAAATGTTTTTTTTTATCTAGGACACGTTTATTACACGTTTATTTGTATTATCATACAATATATTTTTAAGGTACAGATTACGAGACATGTTTGCTTCTATAACCATGATTTAATATTGACTTTCCAAATGAAATTTGTCTCAATTCCTATACATTATAAGTGGCCATTACTGGTCACTCACGGCATAATTCTATTGACATGACATTACATATATTACATTTATTACGCGAATGACTGAACTATTATACTGTGAACACGTTTATTTTTGTTGGAAAAGCACTAGACACAATTGTCTCCCGCGGCCCGTCTCCCGTAGTAAAAAAAAGATACCGTTAAAGTCTCAGCTGTAAGATTAATAATAAATGGGGTTCCCTATAAATAAAAAAGATAAAGTCCATGTATTCATAACCTTAAATTTTGGGGAATATTATGCCCACAAAAATAAACGTGTTTACAGTCTGATTATGATACTTGTCATCTTTATTGCAATATTCGTACAAGCATTTTATTTGAAGTCTAGTGTTGTTTCGATTTCTGTTGTTATTGTTGTTGTGTTATTTGTTTCAACTAAGTGCCTATTGTTAGAATATTTCGGTAATAAAATACTCGTTTTCTGCTATTAATAGTACGGACACTATACGTGTACAGTACATCGAGGATTGGATTTTACGTTACTATAAATAACCTGGTTATCTATTGGGCTATAACTAGAGATGTGCACACAATATTTTAACGGTAAATGTACTAGGGGTTTTCTCAAACGTATGTATGACTACTACTAGTACGATGGATTGATTTACCATCAATACACATGATTAAATCCGTCTGCTTTATATTATATCAAAATTCATTTGAGACAATCCCTCGGTGTTTAACGCATACAATTTACAGATGCCCATATAGGTTTAGGTGTGCACATCTCCAGTATAGGGTAATACAGTATCGTGTCGCCGCGTGATCACGATGGACCATTGGAATTCGTTGAGTTAAAAACATAGTGTCCAGAGGTCGGGTAAAATATAATATGTCAACAATTTTACAATTATAATGGTTAATTAACTATGCAGTCTGACGTCATTATCATCGTCATATCCAGACAAACAGTTTTCAAACAAGTTTGTCTTCGCAAGGGTACATGCATTTTAGCAGCAGTTGTCTAGTGTTTCGAATTGCACTACATTGTATAGCTGTTGTCTATTGAATGAGATCATGGTATCGTCCAGTGTCAAAGGTTTTGTACGTCAATTTTGTTGTTATATAATTATGTTGTTCTAAAGGTACTATTACCTTTTACCGATGTACTCAATTTTGAAATATTGGGATTGACAAAAGAACTAAAAAATACACTACCTATCTAAGATATTTCATAATTTTTCGAGATTTGTCCATTTCAACGAGTCTTTCAGCGAATTGACGTCATACGTGATTTGATACGTTATCAATGAAACGCGGTTGTTAAAATGACCTTTTTCTATGTTTGTTGAATCTGAATTTTTACGTTTGGGTGTGGCATTTCAATCAGTTATCGCCAAGTTAGTTGTCTTTATAAAAACAAAACAATACAAATTAAATTCACATTATTTCCTTTTAGTTATCAAATAATATGCCACCACGTTAGGCAATACTACAAGTTATGACGCCATACATACCATGAGGAGTACATCGGTAACCGGTCACAAAAGCGATTAGTTTTGAATGTTATGATTTTCCTTCAAACTAACGAGTCAAATGTAACTATTTTACTGAATGTTATGTAGGAACGTTGTATTAGACATGTGACGTAGTAAAATAAAACATTGGCAATAAGATATAAAAGTTTTTTGGGGTTTTATTTCTATCGAATATAAGTCGCTGGCTTAGAATTAGAAGGTCGTAAGTACAAACTCGATATATTGAGAAAACAGAAAAAAACTGTCTGCAATTTAATCTTTACTAATGGTAAAACAAGCTTTTATAACTTCTTTTTGGTCATCATTACAAGTTCCGATTACCGTAAAAATAGGCTCATTAAAAGCGCCTGGTACTGGAGATTTCAAATATTTTGAGTCTTATAAGTTTGTAAGTAGTAGTTACGACCTTCTCATTCTAAGCAATCGACGAGTCCCTGTTGGCCTCTGGCAATCCTATCCGGTGCATACAGATAATAGAAACTCGTTAAAGTCACAGTATTGCTTCCACAACTTTTTTCCGATCATCCATTACATACATTGAATGATGCAACCATTAGGCTGTTTCTTAACAAATGGCAAACACTCGACGATAGAATGTTAACTATATCTGTCGAACTAGTAGACCAAATATCGTGCGGTGAACAAAATACTCATTTTGCGGGAGTTGCTTCCCTTAGACTTTAAATTATGCATGTATTGTTTACAAATCGTCATTTTGTCAACAAACCATCTGGATGTTTTATTACACGTTCTGTCATTTTATGGTGTTTTTCCACATTTGAGAATCAATTACCATGCTCAAATTGCATCATTCTGCAGAGATGTTATAAAATTATTATAAAAGCATATTATAATAGTAGTCAGGAACCGTACAGTTCTTGTAGCAATTTAAGACTAAAAGTGTATAGAGCTATATTCTAACAGTCATCCAATGTCAAAATAATTAGTTGCATCGTTTTTAGTATGATACTAGACTACCTTAATTGCAAATTAAAACTTTGGATGGGTTCTGTTTACTTTAATTCAATCGTCGAAAAAAAAAGATTCTTATAGTTTCATACGGTGTTCTAGAACACTTTCGTATGAAAATGGCCAGTTTGCATGTCCAATAAATCACAAAGAGAGTTTGTGTAAAACTGAAGCGAAAAACGATCTAATGGATATGAAAGCTTATTTTTTCAGTTTTTGAAACTTTAAAAAAAAATATCGTCCGATATAGCTCTATACACTTTAATGGGACTGTAGGGGAAGACAGAGGATCATAGAAAATATAGAACACCTTACATACTGCAATTACACTGAACAATTATCAACACGTAACTAAATGAGAAAATAAATTGAACCACTGAAATACCAAGTTACAGCTGTCAAAAAGTCAACACCTCAAATCACACCTTTCCAAATCCTAAAATACAAAGTTTTAGCTGTCAGAAAGTCCAACGCCAATTTCGCACCTTTCCAAAGCATAAAATACCAAGTTCAGCTTTCAAAGCGCCAAACGCCCAAATCGCACCTTTCAAAAGCCTAAAATACCTAGTTTTAGCTGCCCAAAAGTCAAACGTCCAAATCGCACCTTTCGAAAGCCTAAAATACCAAGTTTTAGCTGCCAAAAAGTCCAACGCCCAAATCGCACCTTTCCAAAGCCTAAAATACCTAGTTTTAGCTGTCAAAAAGTCCAACGCCCAAATCGCACCTTTCCAATGCCTAAAATACCTAGTTTTAGCTATCAAAAAGCCAAACGTCCAAATCACACCTTTCCAAAGCCTGAAATACCTGGTTTAGCAGTCGAAAAGCCAAACGTCCAAATCGGCACCTTTCCAAAGCCTAAAATATCTAGTTTTAGCTGTCAAAAAGCCAAACGCCCAAATCGCACCTTTCTAAAGCCCGAAATGCCTGGTTTTTGCTACAAACAACTAAATGACATACTTTTAGATGCATAAGTCATTAGCAATGTTACCATTGAAAAAAACATAAAAGGAGTAATACTAGAGTCTCACCTTAATCACATATGTTCGTTAACCCTATACATATAATTAAAATATATAAAAAATATTATACCTATCTTTGGTCGGGGCATAAAGCGGATTTAAGACATCTATAGGTATGCGCGTCTCTCCTTGTTTCAACTTTAACAACTCCATATGTCCGCAATAACAATAGTGGAGTCATGAAGGTGGAGTTACCATTAGCACATAGTAGTATGTATGAGTGGTATTAAAAACAATCTCGAAACGCATCCTTACACTTAACATTTTAGAACAAAATCATAATTATAAACAACAATACTCTACACTGCAAATTAACCGCACGTAGTCTGGATTATCTGCAGCAATGCAAACCGAGTATACATAAAGAAATACAAATGGTTTCTCCGTAGGATGACATGTTAATCCGCCTGGAAGGTTAGGCTAGTACCACAATATGAAAGTTATAACAGCTGTGCGAAAATCGCCAAGTTGTCCCGAACATTTGGGTACAAAACATAGTACATAGTGTATATACGATTATTTTATCCTTTTTTTTTAAATATATACAGACACTAAAAACCAAAGTGCAATACACACAGAAACAACAGCAACACATATTAACATATTGTACAAACTATGTCTTTAGGCATTAGGAAATCACTAAATGTGTTTTCGTTGCTCTATGAAGGGTTAATCTAAGGGGAAATACTCGTTCCTATTAAATCAAATCAGGAAAAGGTTACTTCTCTTAGTTTAAATGTGTGCTAGCATAAAGACCTTGTTTCTAAAAAAGAAATGTAAAAGTATAAAGAGGTAGACAAGGCAGCACACAGCGTAACAAGCCGAGAACAGAAAACAGTATCAACACAAGAGAACACAACTACACGGAGCAATGTCCAGAAATAACCCAAAGAAACAATTAAAAACCCAAGTCTCCGTTGTAATGGAGCAGAATAAAAATCATTCCAAGAAAAAAAAATTCCATCATACATATTTAGGGGAGATTTAATGATACTTAGGTATATTAATTAGGTGAACGTGTTGGTGTTACATATAAGCTAACTTGTCATACCATTTGAATAGATGTGGTGATTTAAAGACGCTTTACATACCTTTAGCATTTATTTTATCATAAGGATTTTATCTAATACCATACCAAACTGTATTTTCGTTTATCGTCCACCATAAGTCCGAATACCTATCTTGCTTACTTGAGACAAAAATCATTATATGGGTACCAAATAGCATTGTCAACCATAATGACTTACTGAAATAACTGAAAGCTTGATTTTGTAAAACCTACTTCAGTGTAAGGTTTGGGGTCATAAGAATGAATAAGTTTGAAAGGTAGCAAATCAATATCTCAATGGATTTTGAAGATATAAGTTTTTGCTGTTTGCAAGATACCCAGACGCTAAACGATATAATAATTAGGGGATTTAGCAATAATAATAATATAATGTCTTATAGGTTTTAATCAATTCCAATTATACAAGGTGTAGGGAATGTATCTCTTTAAACCAAATGGTTAACATGCTTATCGCAAGGCAACGTACTAATTAGTTATGATCTAAGTCCGAGATGTACAGAGGCTATTATGATTCGAATGAAAATGGGCTACACCTTGAACATGGTGGCGGTGTTCTTAAAGCTTACTTGTTACACAAATATGGCCGCTCTCGAGTGGTCCTACTTTATGATTACTGTATGTCAAACTAAAGGTCCATATGGTCTATTTCAAAATAAAACGTCTACGTATCAATTATGATACAATTTTTATTGTTGATCATCGACTTAGACATTAACGGACTGCATGCTGATTCTCGATGACCTTTGATTGTTTAACTCTTTTACCTTTTTCAAATAAAACTTCAATTAACGGAAAGTGTAGGTGTAATCATGATTTTAATAATTACTCTCTGACATTTAGGGTGAGAAATGGTGTTTTTATGTTAATATTTATTATTAAAATTGATAATTTACGTCATTGAGCGTATAATGATATATTTGAGACGAGCAGTTTTGAAATATACATTATTCCTGTAAAACACATGCCACTGCTATTCCTTTGAACCATAGGCCATCTATGTCAAAGATCGAGTGAAAATGTGTACCGAATATACTGTTTTAATCACGTTGGGTACTGTCTGAGTATTTTTGTTTACACGTGCAATTTCGTGTCCTGGCCCGGTGACTACGAGAGGTGCCCAACTTATATTTGAACAGTGTTGAATATGACATATTTTCATAAAAATATGGTATAAATCAAATATCTCTTTTGTACAGTGTAAACATATGTTTTAGGTAACATTTACACTAACTAGTTGGTTTGTTTGAAAAATAAAATGAACCAAAAAACAACACTTTTGTAGAGGGTATAGTCCGGCAGATAAACAGCATATTTTGGGGTAACCGTGCAATGTCTTCTATACAAAATGTTTTTGCATTTTCTTGTTCTCTGGACCATACCATAACAGAATCCGAGTGATGCCACCTTGTCATCATTGAGCAATTCTCAGAATGAGGCCCAAAGGGGGTATATGGAGTTTCATGAATTAATCAGTATAAATACATTATTATTTTATCAAATATACAAAAAAACACATTAAATGCTGTTTATAGTTTGCCAAATAATGTGTTTATTAAATTTATAAACATTTGTAATAGAAATTTGTGAAAATGAGGCCCCACTAATGGTTTACACTTACAACGAGGCTCGTTATTAGACAAACAAATGGTTTATATTAGTTAATAATACATATTAAACAAATGTTTCATTATATCTATTATTCAAATTGAATTCAGTGACATTGGTAAGTACAAATATTGAATAAATTAACTTTAGGCCCCGTCAGCATTTGTCAAATGAGGCCCCAAATGTGGTATATGAATACAGATACATAAGGCTTTTATCAAAATAATCACCTTAAACACATATAATTTATTATATTCAATCAAATTTAACGCAAAACACCTGAAATGTAATTCATGTTGCGTAAAGTATTGCATTACATAATTTATACCTTAACCATATTAACTTGTTGAATTGAGGCCCCGCATGTGGTCGACACGTAATATGTGTCCCGACAGTAGACCTACACAGAATATTAATTAGATAAGTATACGTGTTCGTGTAAAACACATATTTCATTTGCGAATAACACAAAATTAAAACAACATAGCTGAATACAAATGTACAACAGCTTTGATTAGCTGATGTAATACTTTAATTTATTGCATTAAGACCCAAATAAGGGTAAATCAAAATTTGAAAAGATATACATATTGTATTATCATTTAAAAATCAATTAGTCATGAACCACTTTAGTATAGGAGATAACTTGACGTTATGAAAGTTTGAATGAAATATACATGTATTAAATTTGAAATACCGGTAATAAATTGAGGAAATGAGGCCCCGTTAGAGTGAAAAACGATAAATAAAGAATGTACTAGGAATGTGGCGCTCAGGTTCATTACTCAGGTATGGAATATACTATTCAGTAGCGTCGATGAGTATTAATAACATCAATTACACTTATAAATATGGCATTCCATAAATCTGAGGCCTTTGTTAGTGTATATTTAACTGTGAATAACGTATAAACAATTTAAGATAAGACATAACACCACCTTTGGAAATAGAAAAAGGGGACATGGATCTCTGCTAGTGATTACTTCATAATTATGTTGTATTCGATCAAAGTGTTCCTTAAATCAGACAGAGGAGGCCATCCTCATCTGAAAAAGCAGAATACAATATGCAAAACATAACTATACAAATTGCTTGTTGGAAGTTGCCACAGCCAAAATGACGAATACGTTGTACTGAGTTCTAGTGATAGTTGACCAATAAACAAACCATTGCATTATATGAAATGTTGGACATAGTAGTACACACAATTTTTGTATATACTATTACTAAAAGCGTTGTGTATGCATATTAGCAATCACATTAAATAACTTGATATTTGGTATGTAACATCATCTAGTGGTCCCCTACCAAGATTGCTCAATCGAGCCCCTGCGGCCCCGCCACGGGGGTCGTCGTTTTACATAGACTGCATAGGAAGCATCATTTTGTATGAACCGCTCCATAAATATTACTCAAACATCAATGCCAGTGGTTTTTATCTTCTTACCAGTATTTCTATCACCACCACATACAACCGTTTATTCTGAAAGCGGTATTCATATAATCACTGACTACAGGCATTTGTCTCATTTTGCGGGATTTAACCCCACCAAACAAATCATTACTGGCTTTACATGTGTATTAATGACCACTGCTAAATGTGATTCCGATCGCTTTGGGTTTCTCACAGCCTCTCAGAGCAGGCATTAACAAGTGTCCGGTAGAACAATCAGACTGTGCATCATCAATTCACGCGATGACAAGCCAGACGGCATATAAACCGCCCACAAATATATCTATTTAAACCACAAAGGTTACTCCCCATCCTATGTACTGCTGTTCAAGGCTCTAAGAGGCACACACGACCACCAACCATTATAGCTTTACTCTTTATCCCCGAAATATAAACTTTAAAGTACTGATCACCAGTGATAATCAGGCTATTGTACATGTATTCCTGGCTTCATTGAGTACACAACACATCCATGAACCGTTCACCACCACCAAGTATTATGATAGTGAGTACACGTTTGGGCGTTGTATTGTTTTATTCTTTAATAAAGAGTTTCCCGTGGCTCTACTACGTAGTTGCATGTACACATAAGGGACCGGAATGATCACAGTCGCTCCTGATCTGTGACCTGTTGAGCTTGACTATACCATACCGGGTATTACAATTTATATTAAGTAGAAATGGCTAAACCTGATGGCGGCGAATACTTCATTGTGAAGTTCTACATTTTGGTGAGAACTCAATCGGTTTGAAATGTCCATTCTTGATAGCGACGAGTACCTTTATGTACAGAATGGCCGTCCTCTATTGTTATTAGGATAATACCGGGTGTGGAATAGAGTCACTGACTCTGATGAACATTCAATATTTGACCAAGACCAAAGGGTATTATACATAGTGTTTTTGTTTTGTTTTTGGAGGTATAATTCCACACCCTTAAGCCAAACATTTGGTCTGATTCCTCACATGGGAGATACTCGTTTCGTCAAATGGTCTGGGGTGCATGTCGGTCATCGTTAGTGGTTTAATTCGAAAATTAGACTGAAGTCTATTTCCGGGGACTTATGATCATTTTGCATCATTTCCCGTTCGAAAACACTCTTAAACATATTGATAGGTGCATTACGAGTATCTCATAGTGTCTAGTTCTAAGTGGTATATATATAACTTTATTGCCTCCATTTTCTGGAGATATATCGTTTACAGTTTCAAACATACAATAAACATATAAGACAAATATAAGATTTTAACGATACATTATGGGCCTCAATTCATCATTTCATTTCCAGTCTATAATTTAGTTGTTTATGTGAATATAGATAATTTACCGAAACTTGATTATTAAGTAAGTCTCAGTTTTCATATATTAAAATATTATGTTGAACATGGTCTATGTAGCATTTTCTCTTTTTCATTGTTTAACACGGACGCACACCCTCATTGCATCATTTGTCTTTTTCAAAATTAAGTGCATTTTTAATAACGCTTTTCTAAAAATAATAATTATGGTTAAAGTTGCATTCCGTAACGTTTAGTGAAATAACTTGACATAATTACGAATAGTCTGGGCGAATTTCATAAATTTCATTATTTAAACTTACCCCTAGAAGAGCCTCAAGTCAATTAATTTAATTGTTAATTCATGTTTGCACTTGTCAATGCCACTAAATTCAATATGAAATATATTCAAATATAAAAATGTGCGAGCATGCATCATTTACTAGTTTAACTCATTCGTTTGGCTAATAACAGGTCTCGTGTAGACCAAGAATGGGGCCCCATATTCACAATTTACTATTATACAAAAAGATGTTGATAAATTGAATAAACACATTATTTGCCAACATATTAACATTATTTAGGATGTTTTGCAACGCAATACTTAACACACCATGAACTACATATCAGGTGTTTTGCGTAACATTTGATTGAACATTATAAAGTATATGTGTTTAAACCCTACTATACCCCAATGGGGCAACATTGACTAAATGATGACAGGGCCTCAAGTAAATTAATGTAATATTTAGCTATGTTTATACTTACCAATGTCACTGAATTCAATTCGAATAATATATATAATGAAACATTTGTTTAACATGCATCATTTACTAATTTAAACCATTTGTTTGTCTAATAACGGGCCTCGTTTTATTGTAAACCACGAGTGGGGCCTCATTTTCACAATTTTCTATTAAATATGTTTTTAAACTGAATAAACACATATTTTTGCATACTATAAACAGCATTTAGTGTGCTCTTCTGTACATTTGATAAAATAATAATGTATTCATACGGATTAATTCATGCACATTCATATACCCCATTTGGGGCCTCATTCTGAGAATTGCTCAATGATGACAAGGTGGCATCACTCGGATTCTGTTATGGTATGGTCCAGAGAACAAGAAAATGCAAAAACATTTTGTATAGAAGATATTGCACGATACCTTGCAAGTTCTGCCGGACTAGTATGGTGTTTTGCGTTTTGAAGGTCAGTCACTGCCATAAAAGCCCTTAAAAGTTGCTGGTTGAGGATGGATATCCCATTTTTGTGAAGAAAATATGCAATTTTTGTCACAGGAAGGATGTTTTGCGATTTGTTGTTCTTTTTAACGAAATTACGCAAAATATTAAAAACTGACAAAAAGTGATGATACCTACATGTACCAAAATCTGAAACTTTGGTTATTTAATAAGTAAGGCATATCCAAAAACCAAAATAGGGACTTAAGCGACGTTAAGAGTACCCATTGGAACTTTCGATTTGTTCATTTAGAGAATTATACATGCTGGACTCGGGATAAACTCGGTGTTTACATGCTCAATACCACAAAAACAACATAAGTGTGACAAATGTCTTTAACGCTGTGTATGCTTCAACGGAACCGTTAATGCCACAACTTTGTCACCTCTGTAGAGGCAATGCTTTGACGTCGCGTCACAAGTTGGAGCTATTTTGCGTAACGTCAAAAACGCCGTTATTTTAGCTAAATATGACGGACATAAGGCGTACAATTGACAGAATAACTAAATTATGGGCGCACAACAACCATAAACACATAAGTTGTGTAACTATGTGTATAGGGGGGTATATTCAGCATCCTTCGGAATTACAGAACTTAGATTTAGGCAAAATAACTTGTACGTAATTAACCATATTGGTGTAATGTGTGCATTTATCCCTTTGCTCTTTGTACAGTTTAGACTAGCTTGATGTAACCCCAATGAACAAAGAATTCAAAATAAAAATCCCTTGATGAATAAAGTACTGTGTACATTTCCTAGTATATAAAAAAATACATTTTCGAACCTATCTTAAAATTTCGATTTCAATTTTGCATTGAATTATCGAAGCTACAACATAAACACTTAAGATATTTTGACGTTACTTAGTACGTAATTTTGCTGGTCGACATTGAAAAATACTAATAACTTAATCGTATATTGAACGATTTTGATTAACAATATACTATTCAACAGCGTGGAAAAAACGTATTTAATCATTTCAGTGACGAATATTGTTTTACAGAAAATTTCACGTTCGATCAAATCGAATTTCATGTTTAATTCAGTTTTTAGTTTTAAGCACAGGGTGGGACATTTTAGGTAGACAAAGAAAATTTGAAATTATTTTTGATTTCTTGACTCAAAATCTAAAATGAGTACCGTACTTAATAATATATGAAAAACGTATTTTTTATAGGAAATTTTAAAGAGAAATTATTAAAAATAAATATTGCAGAACAATTTTATCAGTGTAATAACAACTTATTTTCCTGTAATTTTGAAATCTCTACACAACTGTTCCCGCAACACAGAATCAAAATAGTTGACTTTATGATGCTGTCATTTTCTTTTACGTTAATGACATCAACTTTTAACGTTTAAGAATCATTTTTGCGTAAAAAATATAGAAATTTTGCGTATGGTTTTTGCTCTCCATACATTTTTCTCAAACCCAACGAGATTGGATGTTACATCTCTACAGTGATATTTCACCGTATTCTGGTTCTTTCGAACCCTGAAAGTGTGGGATTTTGTAATAAAACTCAAAACATATACATTCAGGTCGATTGTGCTGATTTTCTTCGTTCGATTGATATATAACATACTATATTTATTGAAACAAACAGAATTACATTTGCACCATTTGGAAATAAATTACGCGAAATTGAAAATAGCTCCAACTTGTGACGCGACGTCTTTATCGTTGAGAAATATACCATGAACGGACAGCCTACTATACGATAAACGTTGATAAGGCTACCCATAAGTTGACATTTGTTAAGCTTCACATGCTTCCAAACGTTTGCATAACGTATGCTATTGTTTGCTATACTGGCTTAATGGAACACATATTTAATCCTAAAAAGTCAAAGGTGAATGCACATTGCTGTGTACATTAGGTTCCAAACCATATTTGGTCAAAATGTTTGCAAAACAACTTTCCTGGAGACCATATGTGGAGCATGGTGTTTTGTCAACACGGAGCTTCAACTTCCTCCACACAAACACCATTCTGTACCTTAAGAAGACACATTTGAAGTATATTACGCAAGATTAGTAAAAGCCAAAGTCTAATGAACATGTACCCACAAACCCTTTTAGTCCAGATGAGGATTTGGGATTTCTCTCTTAACCTTGCTATAGAGTATTAAGTTTTTTTTATTGCTGTTCTGAGTTGTCAATGTATTGAAGGTCTCAAAACCGTTTGGTGCCACTCTGGCATCATTGGGGAACTTTTTTTATTTGGAGTTAAAGATGGCCTCCAAAATGACTATTTTAACAATTAAATACAGACTATCATTTCATATAACATTTGTTTTACCGTCAAAATATCCGTACACGCATGTTTATATCGAAATGGAATAAACATGATTAATAAAGGAGCTGTATTCATTAAATAAAATTCAATATTAATATAAAAAATCAACATTTTATGCGTAATTTACGTGACAATATGAGACCAAAATAATAAAATACGAAAACACTCAGTATTAATTACTGTTTTATGTCATATCAAGCATGAACTTTACAATCAAGTAGATTTTAAGGCATTTAAAGTGATATTCAATATCAAAACACTGTACAAGACATCAGTGCACGTAGAGCAATATGTGTAATATACGTAACCATTAAATTGTTTACATAGAAAGTATGAAATATTATGTCTCTTTCTCGTTCTTGATTATCAACCTGACGTGATTATTGTTTTTTCTTGGCAGACATCTTTTTAAATTGGACATGTAATTTAACTTTTTACTCAAACTGTGATTTACGTTACCATATATTACCAAATAAAAAACATAATATAATGTAATATATGTTACCATCAAAGTAATTTAGTAATTTTAGTCTGGAATACTACACTTACTCATTCGGAATTCTAAGTGATATTATCAATGTTTTATTTTGATAAATCTGATTTAAACAATTACAAAGATTTATTGTAAAATGATTTCTGACTTATTGAAATAGTGATTTACGTAACATAATGCAAAACTCCACTGTTCACTGTATAATCAAGATGTATCAGTCAAGATTGTCAGCACTTTAAAATTTACAACGACTTATAATTACAGTAAGTAATATTTGTAAACAAATAACACATGGTTTTATTACAGATATACATATTTACATTAGATTTGACACAAACCACCATGTTTGACCTAGCTTTTTGAATCAATATATGTGTGAACCTCTAAAACTGTAACTGAGGGAAAATCCCAGGAGCATCACTACAGTTTGACTAGGTAATTTCAATCATGTAGCCCTTTACCTGCGCCTTAGGTTCAGTATTACTACAAGCAATAGACCCATACGTCCACAAAATTAGGTGCCATATTACAATGACCAGTCAGACAGGACTGCACTGTCGCAACTACATTTGATCAGCTCAAGAATTCCTCGTAGAACTATAGTAACATTGTCGTATTAAATTGACTTTGTTGAACCATCATTTTCGCACCTATATGGGTCTATTTCCGGAGGATTTGGTTCTAATACAGCGTTCCATATACCTGACTGCAGGTGTGTCCGCTTGTCGAAATGCCTCAAAGGGCGCGATAGAAGACTTCTCCAACCTTTGATCCCCAAAAACCATGGTCCTCCCCATAGTATCCCATATCATAAGCATGTTAATACATAGTTCATGTTATCTTTGATAACTGTATCAAAATTGACTGTAGGATAGCATAGCGTGGTTAACAGAGCAGAACCTGACCGTAATACATTGAGATCAATAACTGTAGCTTTACCTATCCCTGAATTGGAGTCTGTGGTGCATCACCATAGGTAGAAGATCTCGACTTTTGACTGCATTCTATAATGCTGTTTCTCTGACGTCAACTGAAGCATGATCTTTGACTAGGGATTCAATGGTAGCATTCTTGTACATAATAACTACAAGGAGGTGATGCAGTATATAGAGGTAGAATAATTTTGAGGCAATGAAATCTGTATGTCTGCCTCGTTGTGAGATGTTTTAAGATCTTTGCATAGTATCTTGTTCTTGCACAAGTCAGTGGGTATATGGTTTTGTCCGTTTCAACTAAATTATGATGTATTGCTTTTTTGACAGTGTCTGTACTTCTTACTCTTCAACAATCAATTATTTCTTGTTGCCATCTACAGTCGTGGTTGCTTTTTGATTTGGTAGTTGCATGGTCATGGGCAACTGATTAATTGGCCTAGATGTGTTTATTTCGCCTTATTACCAGGTGACGCTCCCCAGTCATAGACAGTGCTTCAGTTGACATTATAATTAGAGAAACAGCATGGCAGCTGCACATGCTTAGTTAGGTTGGGACACCACCACTTCCCATTTAGAAATAGGTATAGCCACTACTTTGGCACTACGTTCAGGTTTTGCACTGTTAACCATGCCTGGCAACCATACTTTCTATTTCGATACAACGGCAAGGGGTTCAACCGTTCACCAGCGTGTTTGGGGAACAAAAGTAGGGAAGTCGTCAGCTACTAGTCCAAGAATTGCAAACTTACACCTACATATGAGGCATTTACACAGACTGCTAAGCGGACACTCTTGCATACTAGAAGGTATGTGGAAAAGCGCATTAGAACCAAGTCCCATCGGATGTAGAGATGCAAAATGTTAGACGCAGCAAAGTCATTTTGTTACTATGGTATCATTAGAAACACATAAATGGAGTGTGGTAGAGCGTTTTCTCACAGTGCAGGATGTCCGCCGCGTCATACCAAAGACGAAATAAAAATGGTAAATAGTAAAACATTCTCTTGTTTTGGCGCTGAGCATTTAAGGAAATCTGGCTACTATTATCTCATACCCTCGTGGCGATAGACAACACCAGGCATTACGTATCGAGAGTAGTTGATATAAGTTAGAAAACGTGTTTCACAATCGACATAAAATAAGTTAGAATCATGTGTTTATGTGATTATTGCTTAAAGTATTATAATTATAATTTTAAGAAGTCCCAGACAGTATACGTATATACTGGTATATATTTGGGGAAATAAATATGTTTAAACTAAACATGTATGTGGAATAGAAACATGTGTTGATTGTTTACAAATATTACTTCCTATAGTTATAAGAAGTTCAGTCATACATCTAGTTTGTCATTAACATGATGTCGTTGTAAATTTCAAAATTTTGACAATCTTGATTAATACATCTTGATTATACAATGAATAGTGAAGTTTTGTATTATGTAATGTAAATTACCATTTCAAAACGAAATCATTTTACCAAAATGCTTTCTGATAGTTTAAAGTAAATTTACTAAAATAAAACATCAATAATATCAGTTTTCTGAATGAGTAAGTGTATACAGTGAACAGTGGAGTTTTGCATTATGTTACGTAAATCACTATTTCAATAAGTCAGAAATCATTTTACAATAACTCTTTGTAATTGTTTTAATCAGATTTATCAAAATAAAACATTGATAATATCACTTAGAATTCCGAATGAGTAAGTGTAGTATTCCAGACTAAAATTACTAAATTACTTTGATGGTTACATATATTACATTATATTAAGTTTTTTATTTGGTAATATATGGTTACGTAAATCACAGTTTATGTAAGAAGTTAAATTACATGTCCAATTTAAAAAGATGCCTACCATGATGAAACATCGATCATATAAGCTTGATAATCCGGAATGATTAGGAGACATAATTTTCATACTTAGTATGTAAACAATTTAATGGTTACGTATATTACACATGTTGCTCTACGTGCACTGATGTCTTGTACAGTGTTTTGATATTGAATATCACTATAAATGCCTTAAAATCTACTTGATTGTAAAGTTCATGCTTGATATGACATAAAACAGTAATTAATACTGAGTGTTCTCGTATTTTATTTTGGTCTCATATTGTCACGTAAATTACGCATAAAATGTTGATTTTTTATATTTATATTGAATTTTATTTAATGAAAACAGCTCCTTTATTAATCATGTTTATTCCATTTCGAAATAAACATGCACATACTGATATTTTGACGGTAATACAAATGTTATATGGAATGATAGGCTGTATTTAATTGTTAAAATCGCCATTTTGGAGGCCATCTTTAACCCCCAATAAAAAAAAGGGTGGCATCAAACGGTTTTGAGACCTTCAATACCTTGACAACTCAGAACAGCAATAAAAAAAACTTAATACTATATAGCAAGGTTTAGGTGACTCTCACCTGGACTATTTAGTCTATGGAATATTGCTGCGTTTATTACAGGCGAAAAATGCAAACAGCATCGATCGGATTATTCGGTCTTCAAAACACCAAACACCATACCCCCTACAAAATTGTAGATTTAAGTGCAAACTAAGAAATAAAGTAATAATCAATAGTTGTATGTGTTTTATAACACGTTATTTTGCACCATGATATATAAATATTTTGATTTTATATTATGAGCATCGAACTATTTAATATTCAATACTGTTCAAATATAAGTGGGGCACCTCTCGTATAAACATTTCTCATTCTCCAACTCCATGCTCTAACCCCAACACAGTTATTTTAAACATTTGCATCAAAATTAACAGCAACTTGTAGCAAATGGTCTACTTTAGAAAATGAACCCCATATATAATACGTTTCTATTCAGTAATAAAGAAAGTATAGTAGTTTTTTTGTAACTACGAAAATGCTCTAGCTCGAGTACGGATGCTGTGTTAGTAACTTTAGTATTTGTGGTCAGAAACGGGATCACTAGGTCAAATCATGAAAGTAAAACCTTTTTTTGTCTCTTCAGGTCCTTATATGGTTTACATAATTATCTTCATGGAACTTTATATTATTTATTTTCTCACCCGGTTATAGATGGGCAGTGCAGTGCAGTGGTTAGCGTACGTGCTGTCTTCTAAGTGCGATTTTCTCACATATTTTTTGCAATATATATATATTCGGTGAAAAGGACACCTGATGCACATTTAATCCACTACAAAATATTCGTGTCAAAAATAAGCTAACTACAGTATACTTGGTGATTCATATAATGAATGCGACAGAACTGCTTTTATGATTACAAGTCTTAATAATAGACATAAAGAAGCAACCACGTGCAGATTACCATGCCTATGTTTCTAACAAACGCAATATAAATGCACACTGATGTCCTTCTTGGTCAATAAATGTCTCGTGTTAATGTATCTTTAATGATGTTGATGTACAAAGCAGCGTTTCATTTGAAACTCATTAGCAACACGTGGCAATTTTAAATTAATTAAATTTCAACTCAGACATAATTATCACCATTTATCGCCCAAGTGTCCTGTAATGCCACGGCATTGGCATTCAAAGTATTCCATGATTAACAATCAACGATTGTTTCAATTGTGAAATGTCATTTTAACATAGCTCATTGCTCTGGTAATTTACATGACTTTAAAATGTCAAGTTCAAAGAACTATCTATTATTAGCAAATACATAAATACCTTCGTAATACCAGCTCGGTACTTTCCGCTGCACCAAAAGAGAGTTCTCCAACAATGGCATACATACATCAGTGTACCTCGGAATGTTCTCGGACATGGGCATAATAATAAACACCGTGCGTCTGGGTCACATCTGCTATGATTCATATCTTGGGTGTACATAGCTACTTTTGCTCAGGGGCTCCAAAATAAAACTTATTGGCGGCTTCATAGTAACCATATGATTTAGCAGAAAGGGACGTTCATACATATAAACACACCTCGTATGTTGATGGATTTACAGCTTCTACATCAAAGCCCTATTAAGTTAAGCATTTAAAGATCTAGTAAGATAGGAGCTCGGTAAATGATTTGATCAGCAACGGTCTGTCTCTAGCATCGCAGTCGGATTTCAGTTGCCAGGAATCCATCAACTGTATTGTACTTATAACACTTAGTTAGGAATACAGCTCTGTTAGACTGGGCCCCAAGTCCGAGGCATCTTGCAGTGGGGTATAAAGTTGTTTTCTTTGCTGATTTTGGTAGACATGACCTTCGGAATGAATAATCCGGTTGATGGTATTTTGTCACCTTTGAACATTTTGATAAAATTGGGCTAAAACATTAAAAATATAAACGAAACTGCGAATTTTTGGAATAAGTGAACTAAAATTTCATTTATTATCGTTTTTCAAAATAAATCACAATTAAATGTAGTTTATTAGTTAAAATTGAAATATGCAAATTTTACAAAATAAAATGGAAAATGACAATTAAATTCCGAAAATTGTCACTTTTCCATGAAATTTTACATGTTTTACCCCCAAAATACTTAGTACTTTTGCACAAATGCAGGCTCTAAAATTTGCAAAGAAAAAAACTTTATACTCCACTGCAAGGTACCTCGGACTTGGGGCAGGACTATGTGTTTCATTTTATCAGCAACGGTCTTTCTCTTACATCGAAGTCGGAGGTCAATTGCCAATTAGTTAGGGATAAAGCTGAACGCAAACGGAGTGTTTCAAGGTTGATGACTTATGTAATTTCACTTCTCTGTGTTATGAATACATCATATGTTCAAAACTGCTTAGGTGTGCATCAACATAAATATGCATCAAAACATTTGAGATTTGTTTTTGGGGGTTCGCCGAATACTTCATTTCAATCATGAAAACTAACATAATGGCGATAAATGTTTCATAACGACCATAAGGACCACGATTGTACGTGTAGACTTTTTTCACCATTAAATTAGACGTTAACCATATGGTGCATTGCATCTCTCAAATCACTTCCTTTCGCAATGGTAAACTGAACCTGCCTGTTAAGAATAATTAAATACAATAGGATTTAAGTGCCAAACAAAATCACAATAAACGTCATGTCATACAATTAATCCTCTGAACGTTTATGGGAATGCTAAAAAAGTGTTCCCAAATTTACTTGCGTTTGTTTCTGTGTCGACCTTGCACCGAATAAATTAATTATACAAACGCTTTCTCGTTTAACATCACCATTTTGCCTGTCCCAAACTTGGATATATGCGAACAGACGAGTTGCATTCGGCCTCATGCAATCGCCGCTTTTCTACAATTTCTTGGTGAAATTGGGTCATCCTGCATTTTTTCGGCGGATACTTGGACTTTTAGTTGTTTCTATGGCTTATCTGTGGGCATTTTGCAGTGTTATTGTGTTGTGATGTTTCTGATTTCTGTGCTCGGTTGGTCAGGTTGAGTGCTGCCTTCCCTGTCAGAATGCCTCAAACCTTTTTTGGTATTAGAGTCACCGACCCAGTCACGTAAATAAAAATACATACACATTTACAAAAGAATCAACTGTGGAAGAAGGATAAAGGTTTCGCAGAACTACGATGTTGTCACTGAAATCCGACTGGATGCTACTAGCCCGATATCGGACAGTCTTCAACTGTAACCAACCAGAATAGTGGCTTGCTGGAAACGCGAAAACAAGTCAAAAATGTATATGACAGGGTTATAGATTATGCAAAATAGCTCTATGGATAGAGACTAGACGAAAATGAAACGAGAAGAAACTTATGCCATCTGGATCTCATATGCTTTATAACACTGACTGTCACCATAGTCAAGGAGTAGCCTTAATCACAACAAAGTATATAGGTACAGAAGATTCGAATGAAGTGAAAGTCACCAACTGAAAGCATGATGTACTAATAATTGGAATTATTTATTATTTTCCAAAATTAACCACCATAGTGTGTTATGTTCAACTATAAGCTAAGAAGAAACTGAACAACAAAGAAGAACTTTATCAGAGTCCTAAAACAGAAGATAAAACACCAATGTAGAGCATATCATTAACTACATTAAAGCTAAACTCGGAACAGGTACCAATGGGGTAACTCACCCCGAGACGTATTGGAATATGGGAAAGCAACGACGACGTGAAGTGAAGCAATATATTTTGTCAAGAGAACAATATGTTAATAGGAATCTATTTAGTCTCACAGCCATCACAACAACATGGGACCAATCTGAATGAATAACCTAACACATATAATAGACTATATCATTATTAACAGACTGTTTAGGAGAAGCTTGAAATACGTAATAAAAGGAGCTGACATCAACAGTGATCAAAGATTAGGCGCAGCCAAAGTAAAATAATAATTAAGACCCCCCCCCTCCCAAGATAAAAAAGAAATGATGTTTTAAACCTCTACGATCCAGCTATGAAGGCGTTGGAATTGGAACTTCCAGACCAAGAACAGGAATCAGGATACACTTAGCCAAACCATTTTTAGAGAGTATAACACTGTATTGGTCCAAAGATATATGTTACTATAAAATATAAATACATATCTGATGGAAAATAGAAAATAACCAAACCGGACAGATAAGAAGAGAACTTTAATGCTCGTTAGATAGTACTAGAAAGATAATTCGAAGAGACGCACAAGGCAGAACCAAAAGTCGATGGAAAACAGTGTACATACAAGATAGAAGAGATAGGTGTAACAACAGCAGTTTCAAAACAAGATACTGAAGTAACTCACGTACGTATAAAATAACAGAGGAATGGTCGGCAAAGAGTCTGTGTTGAAGATATATGTGCGCTTCATAAATAATAAAACAAACAGTTTTTTGTCTGACCGATATATTATATTATCACGTACTAGTTCATTCAAAAAGCATGTCAGTTGTATGTTTTATGTAACCCGTCTGTTTATGGACTGTCGCATCGTCTTTGCATTAACAAACAATTGTGAAAACAAGTCACAGCAATTAAATCGCTTCAATGAATCATATGTTAAATCATACCGTGATATATGTCAGTCGACTTGCCAAGTTTTTGGACACATTTTCATGATAACCGGATGCAATCTATATAAAATACTGTAAACGTTGTCTTATTTTCTCAGCGGTTTCGTTAAGGCTACAGTACTTTTTCTACACATAATTTGAAATCGTTAATTCGGGACAATCGTTCAAATGGTGCTCGAATTAAAGGTATGGAATTGTTTTGCAGGCCGATGTTACAAGTCCATCTGGACTGGTATTCACAAAGTGTCTAAGTGGAAATCGTAAATGTTTTGACTGGAGTGAAAAATGTATGCAGTACATATTTTCGTTTTACGAAGATTAACCTTGTTTTAGTGAGTTTTATATATTAATTCAAACCTTTCGAAAATACCGAATATTTTGATTATGTTTTGCTGGGATACTTTAGAATTTTATTTATGTTTTTAAGAAAATTCAAAGTGTTCTACTTCGATACTTTGTGGACACCATCCCTGTTCTACCACTGCCCACCGAAACTGGTGATTGTTGTAAGGTATATACATTGTATGTCACAAAAAATGACAATTACATCATGAACTTATACAAACGTTTCTGTATAGTTTCATGACCGTAGCTAATGATGCGTGCAACATAACACAAATTGACTATAAATCCGCCTACATAATGATGTACAACATGACACAGTTAAGCTGTAAAATGACCATTACAATGAATTGACTTATAACAACTCTGACGACGGAACAACCTGTTGAAGAAGGTATGAGGAAATCAGACAATTTAGCACTCAACCTAACCAGCCGATCATAGAAATCCGAAATACCACAACAAATCCCCATCGAAAAATACAGGATGACCCAATTTCACAAGGAAATAATGGAATAGCGGTTATTGCATAAGACCGAATAAAACGCAGCCAAGAACCGACCAAGTTCCTCTAGGTCCCGCGACTTAAATGTATAAAGGAACAAAAACATATTTGAAACGTATTTATAATTGTAATATTTGTACGGTAGTATGTGGGATGTCTTGGAAACATAAATTAATCTCCCCTTCAAACAAAATTGAGATGGACAATAGCTGATTTGACTACGTTTATACTTAGCTATGTTCTTGTCTGACAAGTTCTGTTTTATATTCTTAAACAGTTTCGAATATGGCAACATCATTAGCGACACTACACAATAGTAATCATGTTTACACACTTTACATACATAAAAGGGCACACAATACAACGGAAACAACAATTACTGTGTATTACATTGAACACATTAGGCTTTCATCGGTTGCACAAGTTATGACCTGAGTTCAAACACATATTAAGAAAAACTGCCAAGGTAATGAATAAGAATAACCAAACATATAAACCGTCTCTGCCCATTGCCATTATAGCTTGACCAGATTTAATTGACACTCATCAAAGTCCGTAAAGCTCGTTTGGCCATGCTCGGTTGTATTCGATTTGTATGTTAATTTACTATATACCGTTATCTCCGGACTTTTACGAAGTATGCAAGGAGTTTCAGTTTAATCTGGTATGGATATACCAGTATACTCATGAGGAACACAGTCATTACAGGTCCAAGAATGAGGACATTGCTTTGTTACACTCCAAGGCCACATATCACTGGCTTAGAATGGGACGGTTGTAATCATTAGGGGCCTTTTGTCAGCCTTTTCATAAAAATCGGCACCTGCCATGTTGACCAAACTGAAGCTGAATAGGCCAGCTTTACGATAGGTAAAGAGTGATTGTCTGACAGTTGTTTCTTTTTTTTCAAAATATTGATTTTGTTGTTACGACCTTCTTATTCTAAGCCAGCGATATATATGCTAGTAGCCAAGGAAGGTCTGAGACGATTGTGCTGAACATTAAACAAGGACGTAACATAAGGCTATGAATACTTTCAAAAAGTTTCTAGTTGACCAGATCATACCTGATTTGCAAGGAAAGTCGCATCACAAAGTCACGGGATTCGTCGTTGAATGGTCGTGTGTATTTTGTCTTTGCATGCGTTAACACATGACTGTGAAATGCAGAGCAAAGATCTATGTAATGAAGACCACCCCCCCCCCTCATACATTGTATAAGTTAATACTTGGTACAATCGTCAATCATCGATTCGATCATCTTCTTGTTTTATGTGTGTTTGCCTTATTTATGGCCAAAAGTATACGCCTGACCTTAGCAAAAAATCAACCTACTTCAAACGATGTAAAAAACTGATACTTGTAATATGTCAGTCTATTAGCGTAACAAGTGGAAATAAAAATCACTGGTACATGCATGTTGTACATGCCGGGATTGACCTGATGAGACCCTGAGATCATATCATTAATTCATACTTTATTCTACGAAGAAACGTATTTAGAAATGTTCCGACAAAAACAACCCCTATGATACCTGCTCTTTGGATACATTTATAAATAGAGAATCTAGTTTCAACGAAAGAATATGACAAAACTGGGGTATACGAGATAATTATATAAAATGAAAGTCACCCAATCAAAAAGATAATGAAAACTTAGATATGGATGACAGCAGTCTACTGAAATGGACAAGCGTAGAAAATAGAAAACGACCACAATCACCCTACACAGTGACCAAGAAACAACTTCTGACAACACAAACGCCAAACCCTGATAATCGAAGTACATTGTATCAACTACCAAACAACTGACAGTCCAAATCCAGCAGCTAAACAAAGGGAGATCCAAGTTTCAACTGTCCAAAAGATTTAAGGTATTGCATCGGCATTCAAAACGTAAATATACTGTCGTAAAGATTAATATTTTTTGTTGTTAAACATACATAATTTTTAGCTAGTAACTAACAGTGATTAAAATTGTTGTCTTTGAAATGCTTCGACAACTGGCAAATATAGTAGGTCACGTTACCACAATGTGGGGTCGTATTGTAGTCCTTCTAGTTGGATCGCGTTGAGGTGCTTCGTATCGGTTTGTCACATTTGCCTTATTGTATTGTCACATTGTCGTAAGGCGTTGTCGTTTGTCGCATTTTGGGAGCGACGGACAACATTATATTTTTACTAGGCAGTGTTGCATTATTACCTACTATTCCAAGTATGTTTTACTTGCTAACAACAGTGTATGTTATTGCTCTAATTGATTTCAAGGGTGTGGCACCCTTTGTTATTGGAATTGTTGTTTTTGTAACCCTAAAATAAGTAATCGTCCTAAGTATGATTCGTAGAAACAGAACGAAGTTTCCTGGTCATATTGCCTAATATCGTAGGTAAACAAACACTGAGATAAGGTCGCATAGGGAAAAGTGAGAAGCGCGTATGAATACATAAATTGAGTTGAACGGTTGCATAGTTATTATGATATTGAGCAGTGTAATAGACTAAGTGAATCTATTAAATGGGTTTAATTAAACTCCCACGCCATGATTTATGTGATAATCATTATTATTATAAAGAAAATAGGTGTTACCATCTCGTTCAAGCTACATGTGTGTATAGGCGTACTGGAACATTATACCATGTACATCAAGTGTCGTTACGATGACAATACAACACGTAGTTAAACTGTTCGTTACTTCGTCAATATGCAATGAACCGATTTATGTTGATAAATATTTCACATTATTTGGTCATGTTCGTGATCGATTTGTCTATACATCACTTGTGATCAATGATGGATTCTGTTTCCATATGATATTCCAAGTTTGTATGGAATTTGTTGTGGGTCTGACATGTTTTGTATTCTGTTGAACTTAATTTATACATTTAATTAACGTTTTATAAATTTAAACCTTTATTCTGTTGAATTGTCAAGTTTACTCTGTTTAGCTGCCTAATTAGATTTCTATAGTTTTAAGAAATCTAGTTTCATATTTTAAACTTCAAAGTATTCTCTGCAAGACTTTCGAGATGACTCTGCTAGGTTGTGAAACCTTCAATTGTACTCTATTCACTTTAGTTTGTTAGGTTGTTAAGGGGCCAACTTTACTCTGTTAAACCACCAAGTCTCCTCTACAAGACTGCAGATTGTCACCTGCTACGTTGTGAAACCGCCAAGTTCACTCTGCTAGGCTGTTAAGTTTACTTTCTTAAGGACGGTCATGCTAATTTTCATAAATTAGATCACACATTATTATTTAGTTGCATGATCGAGTGTATATGTTAATTGATGGCAATAAACGTACTTCGTACTAGTTCACAAAGTTGGTATTTTGTATTTTTTATATTTGCAGGCAAGACATGTTGATTGGACTTGACATACGTATTTGTAACGTTTGTTGGCGTACAATATGTCACAACACTTGTTAAAAACTAGTAGCTCCGCGAGCTGGATGTGTCGCCTGACGAAATATGAGCAATTATGTTGAAAAGTTGTAAGTTGTGAGTTACGGTTCTTGTGCACTGCACTTCGAGACATTGCAAGAAACAAGCATTCCAAGTTCCCAGTCAATCGAACTTATGGTGACAAAGTTATGAACAAGAAATGCTCTATTAAAAATCAATCAAAGGGAAATAATTCCAAAACGGTACAAGGTAGAGTTACGGTTCTTGTGCACTGCACTTCGAATCATTACAAGAAACATGCATACCAAGTAAGTTTCAAGTAATTCAAACCTATTGACAAAGATATGTCCCGGACAAGCGAACTTGTAAGGTATATAATGGTAAGGTCTATAATGGTCATTTTGACGTTTGACCTCTAAGTGTGACCTAGATATTTTTAGCTAGATACCTGGATCTTGCGCACTGCATACCGCCTCATGGTGTTGAACAAGTATGCAAAGTTATTTTAAAAATGTGTCAATGCATGAGTGAGATACAGCCCGGACAAGTTATATTATGGTCATTTTTGACGTTTGACCTCTGAGTGTGACCTTGACCTATGAGCAAGAGACCTGGATCTTGCGCACTGCACACCGCCTCATGGTGTTTAACAAGTGTGCCAAGTTATTTTTAGAATGTCAATGCACGAGTGAGATACGGCCCGGACAAGGTGTATAATGGTCATTTTTGCCGTTTGACTTCTATGTGTGACCTTGACCTGTGAGCAAGAGACCTGGATCTTGCGCACTGCACACCGCCTCATGGTGTTTAACAATTGTGCCAAGTACTTTTAAAAAGTGTCAATGCATGAGTGAGATTCAGCCCGGACAAGGTCTATAATGGTCATTTTTGAGGTTTGACCTCTATGTGTGACCTTGACCTTTGAGCACACAAAAACTTAAAGTTATGTATAAGATTATATGTACTCACTTTACTAACATGTATACAAGGAACGTCGTGTGATATAATTGTATTCGGTACTTACAGTAAGTACTTTAGTTAGTTTGTTAATTTAGATGATATGTCTTACTCTGTGTATGAATTTATCAATTGGAACAATATAATGTTTACTTTTGTAAATATACAGCCTATGTCAACGACCTTATGTTACGTGTGTTTGAAATTAACCATGATTATAATTCATACATTTTCTGATTAAAGAGACCAAAACAAATCAATCCACATATGTTTGTTTACTACGAAAGGTATTTTATTCAGTTATTTCCGGTTATGTTAAGGTTTGTCAATAATTTGTTTTTAAAAAATATACAATCGATCAAAAATGCATGACTGTTCCGCATGCCGTTACCGATACAACAGTTTAGTACCAGGGTAAACTTTACCGAATTAAATACGCGACAGTGAGTGTATATGTTGACTGAATTTTCCGAGGAAAACAAAAACACTGCTTGTATTAGAATGCAGCATATTATAGTGACCAAAAGTGACTTTTCCCATGAAGCCGAGGGTCACTGGTCAATCAGCCAAGTAAAAGCCGAATAGCCACGCAAGTCGATCGTCTCAGATCATTATTAGAATTATTAATCTCTTGTACAAAACATGTCGCCAGAAAAATTTCTAAAATGATGCTGATAAATTGATAAATGATAGCGCCGTTGCATTTATCAAACATGGGGATTTTAATTAAATACATTTTTTTTTATTTACCTACAATGCCATAAATGACATAACAATAATTTGATACGGACCTACAGAATTTGTCTTCGAATGGTTTGTTATACGTTTTATTTTGAATTCCTCACAAAAAACATCTCTGATTGTTTACATTCAGCGTTGATTAAAGTTGTCTATATATTTTGTTGCCTTCATTATAATTATTTTCTATTCATATGTATTTTCCATGATACGATTTCCTATTTATTTATTCTGTTTCGTTTCATTTGGGTGTCAACATGACGACATTGAACTGTCCACCAGGACCACCCATAACAATAAACATTTGTTTCATCGTCCATTTAGCGTTTTCCTAGAGGTAGGGTGCGCGCTTCGGGATCGAGAGGTCCCTGGTACAACCCCCGTCTGGACCACTGGTTAATATCTCTGAGTAAGAATAATCCTCATGATCCACTCCACCGAGGTGTAAATTGGTACGTGTGAGGGCAGTGTCTATTCCTGGGCGCCACAGATCGATGTTGGCTCGAGAGTAGGTTTCCATAGGTAGACCAATGATCAGGGGAAGTTAAAATGCCAAAGGGTGCTTAAGCGGTATATAACAGCTGAAAAGGGCCCTAGAACATTAGTAACTTTAACATAACCATATAGGGTTGCGTTGTTAAATCTGATAACTATATCTTGATTGATCATCGCATCTTGTCGTGACCAGCTGCAATTCATTTAACACCATTTACATTTGTTACATACATCAACGTATGCATATATAAATACAAATAAGATGTTTATAGCTTTTGAAACATAAATATGTACATTTTATTTTATATTTTTCAAATAATTAGTAATTGTATGTGTCTCAAACTATGCCTTGCACAGTTGGTTTGTTCGCATGTATTTTGATTCTGTTTTAATTTTTTAAATACTGTTTAAAATACCAAATATATTTCTGTCAAATTAAGAGTCACATTATTTTGTCATAGGGCAACTTTGATATGTAGTTCATCCAAATAATTATAAAACAAACAGACACCTTTCTAGATGAGGATTTAGACCAGGAAAATGGAGACAAAAATAAATATTCATTTTGTGAAATATCTTTGAATTAGAATCAAATGAGCATATTACTGAAAAATAAATATGAATAGGTATGCTTAAAATTGTACGGACGTAAACCCAAGCATCGTTAAATATAGACCCCAGTGTTCGAAGTACATGCAATTAGCATACTGTAAATAATCGTGTTTGTTGGGATTCGTCACTCCACAGTCCACATCATGTCAAGATGTTTCAAATGTTGATTTAAACGCCACGGAAAATATGAATTTGAAAATTAATTGCGACACGCCATGTCTAAACACACGTATACATTACAGAAATATAAACTAATAGTTTGGGGTCAGGAAGTGTATAACCAACATTTGAGCATCCTACCTTAGTTCTACATCTCGTACTTCTAAATGGACTGGGCTTTTTATTATTTATTTGGCTTACGTGTGGGCATCCCTCAGGGTAGTTGTGTTGTGGTATTTCTGATTTCTGTGCTCGACTGGTTAGGTTGAGTGCTACCTTCCCTGTCTGATTTTCTCATAACTTTTTTGAAGTCATCATTGCCATGGCCTTTAAATGCAATTTAATATTTTAAACGGTTTATGGCAAACATTCATCATATACAAGTACATGAACATGTTACATATATAACTTTTTATTGTGAGAGATGATAACATATCATTAATTTATAAACGTACTGATTATCCTCCAAGTTTCCACACCAATAGCAATACCACATGACTTTGAACAACAAATCCAAGAAGAAATGTGCTTAACTTGGAAAACTTAAACGGCCGTTAGTATTTCACTTCTTAAAGTGTATAGAGCTATATCGGACGATATTTTGTAAAAAGGTTTCAAAAACTGAAAAACAATTATGCTTTCATATCCATTAGATCATTTTTGCTTCAGTTTTAACAGAAGCTCTCTATGTGATTAATTGGACATGCAACATGTCCATTTTCATACGAAAGTGTGCTAGAACACCCTATGGAATTATAAGAATCGTCTATTTTTCGACGATTGAATCAAAGTACACGGAACCCATCCAAAGTTTTAATTTGCAATTAAGGTAGTCTAGTATCTTTAAACGATGCAAGTAATTATTTTGTCATTGAATGACTGTTAGAATATAGCTCTATACACTTAAAGCAATTTCTATGAAATATACACCACGCTACAGGGGGAAATTATAAACTTTTCGCAACATACCAGTATGCTATCTCTGTCAGCCTCCTCGATAGCCTAGTAGTTGAGCGTTCTCTTCGAGTGCGATATGTCAGGGGTTCGTTCCCAGGCCACGTCATGCAAAAGACGAAATAAAAATGATACCAGACATGCCCTTGCTAGACGCTCAGCATTTAAGGGAAACTGGCTTCTCTTCTATCGTACACTCGTGGCGATGGAAAACATCAGGAATGAGGAGTTGAGAGTGAAACACTTGATTCACAATCGACCTTAAATAAATAAGTATAAACTAATAGTGTAATATCTCTATCCAGAGTTGGATCGATTTGCATTTACCGTGTGAGCATCGGACTGAAATTTCAAGAAAGAAGAACATACGATGGCGGACGGCACTTATATGGGTGAAAACATGAACAAAAATGGACATGCTTAATATATCTTTAAGACGGTTTTGAATTTAAACTTTGAAGTAATAAATAAAGATCCTGTCAACGAGCGCCATAACTGTAGGCAAGCAAAATAACATACGTCGTCATATTTCAGCAGAAAATAGATTTACTGTGTTATATCATCTATATGACCATATTTGGTAATGCACATTAATGTTGCATATTGTTATGGCGTATATCCGTCACTACAACAGTTATTACAAATATAGCCTACCTACATACATTGGATAGGAAATCCTGTTCTAACGTGTGACAAACATTGTGTCAAACGTCAAATGGAAAAACTATCAGATAGGTTGGTCAAACATTCTCATAAAAAAGCCAAATATAGTAGTACGACCATCTCAAGATTAAGGCTTTGTAGTACGACCCTATCAACCATAAAACTCAGCCGTACGAAAATCTCTAACGTAAGACTTTTATAAATACATGAGAAAAAAATACAGTAAAGCTCCGCTAATAAGACCACTTTGATTGTTTTGAAAGCATGCATATTTTTGCCAGTTTAAGGCCCCTAAGTATTAAATTAAGAACAAAAAAGGTCCGCTAGTAAGACCGATTCGATATTAAGACCATCTTTTTTACTGGTCTTATTAGCAGAACTTCACTGTAATAATAATAATAATAATGATTAAATGGTTGCCGCAAGAAATAAAGGACCTGTATTTAGGTTAGTGGATATCGTATAGACAGACGTATACATAAAACATTTTCATATTAAGTAAATGATTTACTAATGCATTCCTGCATTAACACAGAAACACTTATTATATGCATGTCCATGTTATTATGCATAAATGAATCATTGGCCTCGCTACAAATATAACTGACAATGACTACTTCCTGTACGTAGTCAGCATACTTTTGTCAACGTTTTCGCTTAAGGAAATAATTCGAGACGCGCATAGAGAATAAAGAATGAAATATTTGTGAGTTTAGTATGCATGGATGCGTATGTTTTCAAACAATAGTTTGATTGTCTCAACTAATTACGATGCACATGGATACCACACTTGTCCATTAGACATGCTATATTTTGCATACGAATCTGAGCTTAATTAGTATAGTACGAATATATTAACAAATTATTCTAATTATTGTCATCGGAATGTAATAAGTTTTCGCGACTATTGTTACTTCCCTTTTCCAGAGATTTTGTCTTGGATATTGTATGTTCCATTTTGGACGCCATTCTCGGAAGGTCCAAATTTTGCACCCAAACGCCTTGACTCACAACTTTTATGCTGTGGACAGTTTATGTACTAGTATGCATTTTCACCCTCAGCTGTTCCCGCCATCTTTACGCTGTTGAAACTAGGTCTCACTGTTTTCAGAGGTTGGGTCATTCCGCTAGGGAATCCAGTCAGCTTTCGTGCCACTGAAACTTGGTATTTCGTCTGAAACTAAGGCATTCAGCTTTTGATAACTGTTACCCCTTAATTTTTCAGGATAAAGACCGGAAAGTTTGGCCTTTTAACTGTTTGAACTAGCTCTTCCAGCCAAGAGAGGTATTCAGCATTTCGATTGCTGAAACCAGGTCATTAAGTTTTCTGATAGACTTGGGCAGTTCATGTTCTCGTTCCTTTGTGTGTAGGACAATAGTGCTGTGTATTTGTTGTTATGTAATGTTTCTATGATGTCTGTGTTCGACTGTTTGTGTTGAGAGCTACCTTTGTTGACCAGTGTTCTCATATCCTTCATTGTGTGCTTCAGCATTGGGACATATGGTACATTTTTGACACCTTATATCAGAGCTTTTTAGCTCTTTGTGTGCTTTATTTTTACATTTTCTTACACACATTCGTTCCCGGTCTGATTCGTGTTTGTCTATTGATGGCTATTAAAAATCACACATACAGCTGCAAAACCAGCTTTAATTGTCGTTGTTTTGTGTTAGTTTTGTGTCCTTTGCATTTAGTGTGTCCTTTCGTGTTCCTCGGTAGTCGGATTTTGCCTCTTCGATTTGTCTTCGTGTTGTATGCAGGGCTATGTGTCATAACATTCTGTGCATGCCTCTCATTCGAATTCAGTAACACCAACATTGTACTCACTTATTTCGATGAAACACAACAATGGTACAAACTATTGGTAACATCATAAGAAACAAATCCTTTAACCATACAGTGAGTTTTTAGTTTTGCACTAAATAACTCCGGAAATGTGTGAATACTGTGACCAGTTGACACTACACCATAGAAGATATTACCCCGCTTTATAGTTTGTTGAAAATGTTTGGCGAAAGCATTCAAGCTTATCCGTTGCACCTTGTGATACTAGTTCACATTTCACACAGACATATAAGGCGATCCATTGTTAACAGGAACCTTATTCACCAAAGTTGTTAGTCTAACACTAAGACTTAGAATTTAAATTGCCAAACGCTATATTCGATCTCATGTTGTTTTAATCGTACCGATTTTAGTATAGATGGATATTCATGGGTAACATCAGATAAATAATCAGAAGGTTAGATTTAATTGCAACAAAATTACAGAGATTATAAATGTTGTCAATTGTAAGTCTAAGTCTGGGTTTCTGTCTAACAACATTGGAGAATAAGGCATCTGATGTAATGTCAATTACACAATAATGTGTAGAGTGTAAAGCAAATATATACTAACACAACGATACTTTCCCTGGAATTTATTGTCAAAGTTGCATTAAAAGATTCTATAACAACTAATGTGTTAAGGTTGTCAATCACATCTATGACATTTTATACATTTAAATCCAGTTAGTATTTATCAACAATAAAATAACAACACAAATAATCAAACACAATATTGGAACAGTAGTCAAAGTTCAAACACACTGTATGCATTGGAACAGTTTAAACAATTGAAAGTTGTTTTTATACATAACATTATAACATCAATCTTATTATTGAAATATCAGTGAAGAGTAAAAGTAATTTAAATTTAAACTAAACGTCACTTTGGTATAACAAATCGCATTAATTTCCTATAATTTCTTGTCAAAATCCATCATAAGGTGTCAGGTACCTTGATATTTTGTACAGTAGCTGTAATACTAGATGAAATACATTTACAAATGCGAATTTTATAATCATACTACTCGATATCGGTGAAACATGTGTAATTTATTTGCCCTATATATATAAATAATGAAATACAAAACAAAAATCAACAAAATGCCTTAATATTAATAAGACAAGAGAGCACATGAGGTCGTAACGACCATAGTTTTAGTTTGTGATTTATAAGAAACGTGTTCAACATCTTCCATCGTCCGATCACAGCATGTTTCTGCTGCCACAAATCGCCCCTCTTGCAGTACTATAACATACTGTTGTTATCTACATCACTTCAACAAGTACTTTGTTTTTGCATAATACAATAAATAAAACTGCCTATCATTTAGTTTTCGAAATAATGCCAGTTTTATAACGAAATTTCAAGATGTTTTAGGTTGTGTGGAAATCACATGATAACACTATTGCCTTAACTCAATGTTTATTTCAAAGTCCGGTAGCACCGTAAATAAATTTGAATAAGCAATGTCTTTGAATACAGCCATTCGGTATTGAATATGTATTGTATTTTTATGGACAGAGTTTCGCTTAGTTGTTTGAAACGATGTTCCATTGCGTTGGCATGCATTCCTATATGGTTTTCCGACAACCGATGACTCTTTATCATATACGATTTGCAATGCGAACTAATGCCACACCGAGCGTATACGCCATGCTATCACTGTGATCAGTAACGAGTACATGTCAAATGTGTAATTATGAGCATGTCATTAATGCATGCAACCGATTGAAAGACAACACAAAGAGCATCCAGACCGGAATTACCCGACAATGAGTATGACTTCTACGCCAACTAATCGCAATCAGCGACACGTTTGTGTCCTCCCTTGAGAAGGGTTTACCGCCGACAGATGAGACCAAGCGTCGGTTTGAATATTGTACATATCACATTTTGGAATTTCTGAGGGCTCATTTATTATTACTAGATGATGATTCTCGTCTATGTGGCATAACAAGAGCCCCATGTAATGAAGTATGATCAGCTAAAATATCGTCAACAGAAAGCACTAACATCGCGTCAAGAGCCCTTCTTAAATTAGCCCTTTGCTGATTTTGATTCCATTGTCTACTTGAAGTAATTGGTCCAGGTGTTACAAAATTGTTCATACTATTGTGTGACCTTCCGTGCATTGGAATATCTGAATACCTCGTAGACGTTTCTCTAAAGACCGGACCACCAACAAGAACAGGAGCATGCAATGGTCGTGTTTGTTGTGATTCACTGAGAAATGTGTTAAAATTATTTTGACGAGCGTTTAACTTTTGCATACTTCTCAATTGTATTTTTTTAATGTCATTTAAAACTTCGGCTAAAGATGCCAATTGCTCCGATTGAGGTCTAGGAGTATTCGTTTGTCTAACTGGTGAGATTTTCGGTATATTGGAACCAATATTGGCATTCGAGTTGCTAAAACCAAACGCATTATGAGTTTGTGGCTGCATAGTGTTGAGACGGGTGTTTGATTGGCGGAACTTCGAGCTAAATGTGTAATTTGGAAAATACGTAAACGTTGTTCTCGATGGTTGATAGGACTTAGTGACAGCATAACTATTGGGTGTGGTTGAAGCTATTTTATCAGCAACATTAAATAACTTGGATTCTTTCCTTTCAATTGTTTTAAATGTTGTAGCTGGTGTCGTGTTGACAGAATCATAAATATCCTGAGTTCCAGTTGCGGGAGGTGTGGCCGTCTCAGATTCATATGCACCACCACCACCGATAGTAGTTAAACTTAGTTTATTCTTAAACACACCGGCGGTTGGCATTGGCGTTGGTTTTAAATTAAAAGCGTCTTTGTTTTGAAGCATATTTGAATCTATACTATTCGCTCCAAATGCTGAGCCACTACCTGCACTTGGCATTTGGGTTGATTTTACCAACGGTTCCGTAGTATCATATCCAGAACCAGAAATTGTAGTGGTTTCCTTAGCTTTTTTATTTACAGTTCGCACTTCTTCTGAATTATTTTCATTCGCGAGATTCGTTGCAGTTTGTTTGTTGTCTTGTGCATTGTTTACCGCCTTTGCTTGCAGTTTCACTTCAAAATTAAATTTGGCTTCTTTTGCAGCTCCAGATTTGTCAGAAGTATTACTTAAAGACTCCAGAATGCCCTTTATTTTGTCGAATGGATCGGTGGCGTTTGCTATAAATGTAACAATATCAACGTCTTCATCATCTTTTCGTTTGCTTTTGTTTGTTTTATGATCAGCGTATGGAAACACATCTGAAAAGTTCAGTGAATTCCATGGAGACATAAATCGTTTCACCGGGGTTAGAATTTGGCGTAAAGCAGTACTATTTACTTCCGAAAGTTGCATTCCATCAAGTGTTGTCGGCATGTGATGATGAGCGTCATGATGAGAATGATCGTGCATCCCCGGAAATGGATGATGATGTGAATCTGTGAGCGGCGACGGTTCTGGCATATCAAAGCCAGATATCAAGCTACCGAAATCTAATCTTGGCATCGTTGTAGGTACAGATTCCGTAGTTGGTACCGTTGTTGTTGGTGGTGGTGCTGCTGTAGTGGTGGTTGCTTTAGGTGTGGATAGAGCGGCTAGTTGGTTTATAACACTTAAAGGAATAGGATTATTTTTGGGTAATTTAATCGGATTAACTGCCTTGTTGTGATGAAGTTCCAATGTTTTGTTCGCACCAAAAGGATACACGACTAAATAAAGATGTCCATTTCTTATTATAGCAGTGCCTACAATTTTTTCCATTACTGTATCAAACTGTTTAGCATCAGAGTTATTTGAGTTGAATTTCGTATTTGAACCACTTGTTTGCGTTGTTGGTTTCACGTCATTTTTGGCTACAGTAGAAACATTCTCGTTCACAGTGGCTGTCAAATGAATTGTAGGAATTTGATTACTCGTGTTTTGTTTACCGTCAGAAAACATTACGTGTATCCCTTTTAAATGTACAAGTTCGCTTGACGAAATCGGTTTGGCCGCAAGTGAGGCTTTTAGAGCAGCTGGCATTTTCTGTGCATTTCTGTTCTTTTGTCTGACTCCAACTAAATCAATGCCAGACAGTGGCTCGATTTGCGTTCGCAATGCACTGGGGGTTACAACAATATCACTGTATCGAGTTGCCTTGGTTACACGTTCAGTACTAGTGGACGGTGTAGTATTCCTGATTTTAATTCTAAGAATGTTATCTATGTATGACCTTCCACCTTCTGAATCTATAACACCTCGCTTAGTGATTGGTCGGGCGTGTACCGTTGATTCTTGATACAGTGAACGAACTGGTATAGTATGTGGACTAAACGTTGTTGACTCTTTGACTATGACCTTACGTTGTTTACTGTCTATTTTCTTTTGGTTAAACAATCCCATGAACAATTTTGGAGACTTAGGTTTGGCGTTTCCGTCTTTAACTCCATATAAACCTTTGTTGGAATGCTGATGATGATCAGCTGCACTACCAGAATGATCGTGATGATGATGATCAGGATGACCTTTATGATCATGTCCAAACGAAAGATCATTTTGACCACCAGTGGCACCTGATAACAAATATGCTAATTCTAACGTATCCATCGAAGGTTTAGTAGTCTCCACTAATGTGGTTTGCGTTGTCGGAACATATTGCTCACCGAGAAGTCCCTGCAGACTTAAATCCATGCCTGTTTTCACTGGCAGCTTTTTGCTGCCTGTGTCGGTTATCCTTTTGGAATTCAGTGTTTTCTTCAAAAACTGCAATCCTGAAGGTAACACTTTTTGTGGCATCTTAGTAAACCGAGTTGTTGCCTTGCCAAATTTGACATTAGTTTTGTTTCTATTAATGTTTCTATTAGGAATGGACTTTTCCTTTGGCGGACCTTTTAGCAACGTGCGAAGATTCAGAGCTAGCTGGGCTTCATATTGTTCATTGAACTTTGATTTACTTGGAACTTCGTAAACCGGTGCTGGCTTGATAGCATTACTCGTCTGTTGTTTGAGTGAAGCATCTTGTTGTTGTGCCTTACGTGTCCTCTGAACGTCTGATCGATAGTGGATATGCCTTGTATGTTTCCCGGTCAACTCATCTTTATGATAATGAATCAGAAAATCATCTCGTCCAAGATCATTTGGCCGCAACAGAGATATACCTGAAAATACACAATGATGAAATGAATATTAAAATATGCATTTGGTAACATCGTCGATACAACATTATTATCAATGAAGAGGAGATTGATAATTCAAACTATGGGTATGTCGAAGTTTAGAAGCGTTTGCCGTTTTAACCATACTTTTTAAACATTCCAGACCTCATTATAATGCTCGAGTATTGATTGGAAATCGTTTCGTCTAATTAACTTAAAAAACATACACATTAGTTACTCGTGATCGATAGTTTATGCCTTACATTTAATTAATTACTGGACCATTTGAATATATTGCCCAACTGAGGATGTCATCTTTATTCGGTTTGTCAAATATTAACATCAATTAATGTTAAAGAGTTTGTAACGTAAATTTTAATATGACCTGCCAAATTTATATGTAAATTTAAATATTGACCTGCCATACTGTCAAGTTGTGCTTGTTTTTGTTTTATACATTGACTATGTGTTACATTCATTATTCGTATTCACGTGTCAGTACTATCAACGCTAAGTAGAGGCAGCCATATGTTAAATGACATAGCATTAAACACATAAGTAGAAAATGATGTTTGCCTAATGTATGCATAGTTAAACCTTGAAGATATGACCACCGTTGTTTATGTGGTTGTCTGCGTTTGAGTTCACATATACACTATACATGTATATAATATGGTTTAACATACTAGTATTTTCGTTCATGTATACTAGCAAAGAACCTTTATAAAAATTGCCATTTTTTGTAAAAATAGAATTAACAATAAATTAGTTGAATTTACATGAATTTTATATCAATTAAAAAGTTTGACATACTCATGTGTATTGCAGATGGGGAGAAGGACTTTCCTAATACAAATGTTGTTCAAACTTGGTATATTGGCACATATTCGTAATAGAGAAAGAAAACAAATTAATCGAACCGTGCTTGTTCAGAAAATATCAGCAATCGAAACTGGTTTTGATCTTTCAAGTTCCGTATTCAAGAGCAAGCACTTCACAAAAAAGCATTTAAAGTGTGGATCTAACAAAGAGTATGAATGTTGACTTTAAAAGTAATATCAAAATACGGTGACCATAATATGGATGCGGTCCTCTCCGGTAAGGTGAAATTATGATATACTAGTCTTTGGTGTTGATTGGTTATAATATTTAGCTGAGGTAATTAACATATTAATTAACTGTAAAACAGAACTGAACAGTGTCAGATATGAACCTTTAATAGCAAATGACAAATGAAGTATGCATACAATGCATGCACTTATGAGGTCGTGCGTAGATACTACTTGTACTAGTAAATTATGAAAGTATATGATAAAGTAATGGCATTTCCATGTTAAGTAATTCTTTGTCGCTTCTGCTACTTATTTGGGGTACGGTTGAAGAGGTCGTAATCGAATCTTTAGAATAAACCCTTTTCGAAATTTTCGAGAATAGTCTGACCTTATTTGACACGACATGTACTAATCAATATAGAAACATCTGCAATTAGATTAGCTCAAGATACTTAACCGTTATATTTTTTATACGAAGTGGACCGTATTTGAAATGTACTATTTGAAGACTAGTTGCTGTTTTTTTTTCTTTATAATTGAAATGTATCTATGTTAGAGGCTAGACTCATGTCAGGAACTGGTCTAACACAGTTCTATAGCTTAAATAAGGCCTGTTGGATTAGTATACCGGTGTGTTAGTTCTATTTACTTTAATGGTGGCAGTGGCGGGGATGAAACTGACACGTTGTAGTACACGAGGACAGGCCTTAATTACATCAGTTTATTGCAATGATACTAATTAAGCGTGTTGCCGTGATTAATCAAATCTAGATTTTTACATGTATGTTTTGTCACAAAAACATGTGACATGTAATGTCCATAACTGGCAAAGTTTAACATTTTCTAAATAGCTTCGGGAATGTCAACACTTTTTATGGTACTGTATCATAATTATGGATCGAGCATACATTCTGCATTTAAGAAACTGTGAAGAATAAACGTACTGAATTTGACCAAACACAAGGTGTGTAGTTGTGATGTGGTGTTTCCGAGTTCTATGCTCGGTTGTTAGGTTGAGTGTTACCTTCCGTGTCTGATTTCCCATACATTTTTACGGTAAATTAAATGTGTAACAAAAAAACATGTCATTGATTTAAGGTGGAGCACATCCACTTTTGGTGATAGGATAGATGTACTTAAGATTGAAACGATACTGGGTATGATTAAAGTAAAATATGTGAATACCATACGTTTAGGGATACTCAACCACAAAGCTATCGAGGTGGTCTTAAACTGGTGTTGACTGTGGTATGGTCACTGAATAACACACTTGTCTAATTAATGTAACAACAATATAAATATGCGTATTTAACCACATTAAACTCATTAAAACTCGTCAGACTAGAACGAGCATAAGCTCAGAGGCACAGTTAAATGTGGTCAGTTAAGTTTTGTTTATGTTTACAAATTGTCACATTTTGTTGTTATTTATAAGTCTAGATTATTTATAAGCTTGGACAAATGCATACCTACAGTGTTCTCAGGGTTGTCATCGGGTTATATATAGTATATAGTACAGGTCAGCATCTTATAAGGTATTTTAATGGACTCGTTGATGGTACATGTACATGTGGGACTAGGAGATGGATATGTTGACCCGATATATAACAAGGACATAGTATAGTAGACGGACAATTAATCACCGTAACAAAATGAAATGTTTTATTTATCAAACTATGAGTAGATTTCTTTCGAAGTTACAGTGGCCAACAAAGATACTAAATGGAAGGTAGGTTGGAAGGAAGGGCGACATCGTCGGCTTGATATGAACAGGTGAAGACCATGCTAGTGCCGACGCGAAATTAACCCTACTGGTATCATTGATTATATTATCAGGGAGAGCCGTAACTAAGTTTTGGAACTTGCGGTTCGACCCTTCATACATGTGTATTATATGTAAATCTGTGTGAAAGAAATTGTATAATATTATATGAATTGGATATACATAATATAGTTTAAAGTAACTCTACTGCATTAATGAAAACGCCCCGATGCTATATACATATATACTAAGCGTTCACTTCGAAACAAGCGACTGTCAGAAGAGGAGAGCATGCATGCCGGCAGCCATGTCACCAATAGTCTTTTTGATCTGCTCAAACAATTGAATTTAAAAAACTTTAAGTACATGTATCAATTTAAAGTATTTTAAACGTACGTCCGTTCAGCCGTCTGTACATTTTCCCACTGATAATTTCGTGACATTTACAATGGCATATGTAACGCAATGGTAAATATGTGATTGTTAATAAGTAACATATTCTCATTGTCAATGAACAATGCATTGAGTGAGCTTTACCACTAAGACAGGATGAGAGAGAGGATTGGCTTCCGTCTCTATTTAGTCGTCCATTTTCAGTTGTATTAATTTTAATGCAAAGAACCAAACAAAAAAGGACAACCGAGTCTTGTTCTTGGGTAATGTGCGTTTGTCATTAAGCGGAGTGCCCGGATTACAAAACTTACATTGACGAAATTATACTATTTCCTTTCAGATTTCATTCACATAGAAAACGTTTGTGTGCTGGAAAACCTCATACCGGTGGCCGATATGGAATGTTTCACAAACTTACGAATGGAAATGCTTTTGAATGGGCTCATTATATTGTTGAATCTAAAAGAAACAAACGCCGCTAAGAGTTTATACCTTCACTGCGCATGTGCGGATTTTGCGACATTCATTTTCGGCAGAATTTGCTATAAGTATTGACAGGATAATATTTTATTGGTCGATCATCGATAATTTACGACATTGACGTGTATATTACACTTTGTGATAAGTTTATGTGATTGACTGACATTCACGCAAAAATGTACATCTTTAATTAGATATGAAGTTACGCAATAATAATACACTCGGTATAATAACCGCGCCTACGCAAGTGCGGCAGGTCACCACAGGTGTTGGACAAATGTGCTATATTATTTCGTAATGGGTCAGGCAATGAGTAGACCAAAAGACTCAAAACGTATTAGCCCGATCACTGTATGACTTATCGGAATGCTATAAAATTCAACTTGCATCATTTATTGCCATTGAAATCAAATGTAAAATATAATTACTGTATGACTTATTTTTTAAATATATAATTCACCGTAAACGCCTTATTGCAATTATCGGAAATAGGCTAGTTTCTACCCAGTGAGACTCAATTAGACTTCGGAACAATTTATGTACATTAGTGATCACTGTATGTCGGGACAGCAATATCAACTGTAGTTATAATCGAACCAAATACTAACTCTATTCAGCCAAACTCTTCAAACTCTTAATAAATTTATATTTTAATAAAACAAATATATTATTATTATTATTATGCGCATTAAGCGGGTTCGTTGATACTCAAAGCGTTGAATTGTATTCCCTAATTGCAAATATAGGAATGTTGACTAAAAGAAAGATCGTGCCTACATTTTCCATGTCTCTTTTCTTTATCATTTTATATTTTCCTATTTTATTTTTTATTCATTTTACCCTTATTTTGTTCGTGTGATTTAAACCCTGTGATACAAGAATTAAGTGTCGAATAGGAACCCGTAGGCGCAAAAACATGACTTATTTCCATGCTGATTATTGAGTGGAAAAATAAGACCTGACCCATACTATCAATACAGGATCGGTCTGACCATAATCTCAAACCACATAAAGTAGCAGGACGAGTTGCTGACGATACAGATCCAAATGACGAGTACATAACCGTACCTTATATGACTCTTACATATGAATACGTCTTGTTATTACAGTCTAAATACGATTAGGATTAATTAAAACCTAGGCCCCACTGTGCATTTTTGCCTCGGCGATGTTGGCCTACTCACGGTTTAGATAACTGAGCTTTCAGAGGCATCGGGAGATGGATTCAACCAATTTGTAATGACCCCGAAGCTTCCCCTAGTAGACAATGAGGACCCTCTTCCCGATGCTTTCCACTGTTCATTTATTAAATCGGAAGTACATCGCCGAGGCAAAAATACTCAGTGGGACATAGGCTTAATATTTCACACGTACGCTATGTAACACTTAATTGCCGCCACAAATTATCGTCACAAAATGTATTAGGGCGGTCAATTCGTTAAGTCACATGTTCAGGTTAAGAAAAATGTTTCATTTCTGACTCAGCCGTCACATTGAATTATATCCACCAGTGGAAATACGTGTAAGGTTCACGCCAACTTTACGCAACACTGTTTTGATTATTGTCATACATATCGTTTACAAAGCATTTTTGCCTTGTTGTTTCTCACGTTTTTGGTAATTTATTAATAGTATATGTTTAATCAGGATGTACGCTAATCACAGGTGATTGTCTCCTACTATTTCAAATAGTGAACAAATTAATGTTTCTGTCAGATCGCTTGGTACATCAAAGACAATGGTGTTCTATGATTAAACAAACTTCTGGACTAATCATGATAAACACGTGTTTTGTCATCAGGAACTTCAGAATGTTCAATCATAATTAACTACTTTTGCTTATAAATATAGCGTAAAATATATATTAAGTGTACAATAAAGATAGTTCATAATTATGTTCAAAACGACAACAGACACACGACTTCATATACTTATTCGTTAAACTAGTTTCATTTACACAAGCAGTATATTTTGTGTAATTTAATGTTGTATGTATTGATTGTTAATTTATTTGTGTACTGTATTTTATACCACTATTTACACATAATCGGAGTGCCAAACAAAATTATTTCATACGTTTTGCCGTTCTTTTCTTACAGAAATTGAAATTATGCTTATACTTATTTATTCAAATATTTATTTATTTGAGATCTGACCCTGATCTCCAGAAACAACTCGATTTGAGCTCAATCTCATCTCAAATATTGTCATATAAGTTTTGTGTGATTTCCACGAGTGGCTTGACTCAAAATTAGGATTACAAAGCAGAAACGTTATTATGAGCTAATTACACTAACTTCTAAAGAGTGATCGATTAACCTAAACTTAAGACTCTTATTTGAACAAAATATCAAGTTGATCTGGGCCCGTATTCATAAAGCTCCTAAGGGGAAATATTCCTTAGGTTGATAAATTTACCTAAGGTTTTATAGGAATTCCCTTAGTTTAATATGATTTCACCTTAGATATCTAAAACATGCTTAAGTATTATTCAGATATTTAAGGTGAAATCATATCCAACTAAGGGAATTCCTATAAAACCTTAGGTAAATTGTCAACCTAAGGAATATTTTCCCCTCAAGAGCTTTATGAATACGGGCCCTGAGATTTCTACTTTGGATGATTCGGTAGATCGGGTCCTGAACAAAGTAATGCAAAGTAGCGGTTTCTCTAATAATACATAGTGCGCCCAGGATAATGTGATGTTTACAAAGTACTGTTGAAAAATTGGTTCCTTAATTTAAGGCATATAGTCAATTATATACTAAAATAACACGGATAAATCGTGCACACCACATCGTTCAACCACCTATCTGGGATATACCACACTTCCCCGCCTTTCACGTTATCCTAGGCGCACTATAAGTATCAAAACTAAGCTTGTCATAGAATACTTACTGTTAACAGAATATATTGTAGAAATGAATAGAAGAATTCCAGATAAATTCATCGTTGATAATAATGTTGAAGAATCCAATCAAAGAAAGTAATCCACAAAATAATTCCAAAACTCCAAAAGTCTGTCTAATAGAAAGAGTCCAAAACGTCGAAAGTATTACACTCCAAATAACACAGTCCCTTGGTGTACGAACCAATGTTATACTGATTAATTTGTATCTAAAAAATGTTGTCAATATTTCTTTCTCAGTGTTTGGTGTGTTCTTTGTCGAATGAATCGAAAAGTCAATTTGTCTATCTTAAATGTGTTTGTACGAGTTTTAATTCTTTCCGTATATTCCCGGTAAATTTGCATAAATATTTCCGTTAAAATTCATTAATCATCGATAAAACGTGTTTTACATTTAATCACTGTGGGACAATGGTGCCTATATGTTCAAATTCCAAATTTCTCTTTTGAAATCTAGTTAATATGAACAAAACTGCTCCTGCTATCCCCCGTGGTATTATCCAAATTGTCGTCCTAACCAACTGTTGTTCATACTACAACGTATTCAACTTCTCTTCACGGCTTTAACAGCACTATAAATCTTTAACTTGACGTTTTTAAATACACCATCTACCGGAATTTCAATGGCTAGGCATGTCATAATGCTTTAAGTCTTCACACTTCAACTCTGCATGCTGTTTAATCACAATTGAATGCGCGCCGCGTCATCTACTCGCTGACAACCGTCGTGTTCTAAACGAAACAACTGTATGATTGAACTGATCGTCACGCCGGAGTAGATTTATTATCCTAGTTCAATAAAATACAATATACACAATACTTAATAATATTTATTGCCTAATTACACGTTCCGTCATAAGTCCGGGTTCATATTTTTGTTTTATCTTAATGTATTCTGAAATAAGAGTTATAACCACCGCTATTGTCAATAAATTAAAGAAAATAAACTTCCTCGAGCATTGTTACACATTTTGATAAGTCAGATTAATTATCCAGCGCGTATGCACAGCCTACAGTTCAACCCATAATCCATGCCCGTTGCTGCACACTGAATGAAGGTCAGGTATGGTATGTGTTTTCGTGTCCATAATTGTTTTCTGGCCAATAGCTTTATATTGACTACAACATTGTCTAACACAACCCAGGTCAACAGGTCACTGTCCACTGTACATACTGTTTGGCATTGATTTACAAGGGTCACCAAGAGTTGTTGTTTCCATTTGGTGTTGTTAAACTTGGAACACAATTATAACCATATTAATCACTTTAAAAGCTTTAAAGGCCCCGAGAATATAAATACATTTGTGTACTACCTATGTGGATGACAGTGTGTGTATTTTATAACCCATAGGCCATATTAATAATCATTGCAAGTCTAAACTTTACGTAGTCAAATTTGCTCTCATTTTGTTATAAATGTAATGCTTTTGATATGAATGGGTATACTAGTACGTGTTCAGTGGATAATGACAATCAATCAGATAAATGTTCACATGCTTAAATATAATTTCAAAGAAATGGCAGTGACTATATGCTGTCAAATCTAAGTCTGAGTGTTAGCCTTAGAATGTTTGTGTTTTATGGCTCCTGGTAAGTCAGGAATTTAAATATGAGGAAATAATCTTGTTTCGACAATTGTCACTGAATAACTTAAACAAATTTAGTTATCATAATTTCACCCATATTGAAAACGCCAGTCAATTTTGACTTATGCGACACTTATCTTTCAAGCTTACAGTACCTTCGGAACCCCTCCTCGTTTTATCGGGCGTCTGGTAGATATGGACTAACGGTAACCATTCTTTAGTTAGTTTGCGGCTCATCAAACGATCGAATCAGTTCTGAACCGGCTTCTATCCAGATTCGAACATTCGACCTCCCGCTTCCAAAGCGGACGCACTAAGCACTTGGTCACGGTCGGCGTGTTACAACTAGAACCATCACTGTCGTGATCAGGGCCCTGTCGTTATCATTGTCAATAAGTATTGCAAGTTTCATTTGAATATCTTGAAAAGTTTTTGAACTATGGCCAATGTTAAAGTTTTGAAGTCGAAAAAGGGGCACAAGCCAAAATTTAATAAAGCTAGAGTTGTTGCCCTTTGCTACACTTGGCGTATTTTCACTGTCAATATGTATAGCAAGTTTCATTTGAATATCTGTAACGGTTTTGAAGTAATGTAGAAAAAAAGATGAAAAATAAGGAAAATTGTAATTTTACAAAGGGCCATAATTCTTACAATATTGTAGCTGGAGTAACATAACTTGGCATACAATAGTGTATTGTTGCTGTGACCTTATGTTTAAAGTTTGAAGTCGATACCTTTAACGGTTTCCAAGTTATTAAGAAAAAAAAGTTTTTGAACTATGGCCAATGTTAAAGTTTTGAAGTCGAAAAAGGGGCACAAGCCAAAATTTATTAAAGCTAGAGTTGTTGCCCTTTGCTACACATGTGCATATTGTCACTGTCAACATGTATAGCAAGTTTCATTTGAATATCTGTAACGGTTTTGAAGTAATGTAGAAAAAAGATGAAAAATGAGGAAAATTGTAATTTTACAAAGGGCCATAATTCTTACAATACTGTAGCTGGAGTTACATAACTTGGCATACAATAGTGTATTGTTGCTGTGACCTTATGTTTAAAGTTTGAAGTCGATACCTTTAACGGTTTGCAAGTTATTAAGAAAAAACATGAAAAATGTGGACGGACAGACGGACGGACGGACGGACGGACGGACGGACGGACGGACGGACGGACGGACGGACGGACGGACGGACAGACAGACAGACAGACAGACAGACAGACAGACAGACGGACAGACGGACAGGGTGATTACTATAGGGCACCTGCAAAAAATTTGCAGGGCCCTAATTAAGTATCGAACGTATATCGTTCGATATGACTTATGTCATCTTGGCCTGTAATAGTTAATACTGGTAACCGCAATTAAGGTAACCGTACCGAATTAATGATATTCTACCTATATATGTAACCTTAGAACGTCCACTGACAAATGACATCTGTACGGGAATGCGTTCATACTCAATGTGTTATTACAATAAGTAGATGCAACGTGTTCGCTAATTGTTGTTATTAAATTGCAGGTGTTAGTTGGTTAGTGGGGAGCGGTGGCCTAGAGGTAGTGCGCTCGGTTCGGGATCAAGAGGTCCCGGGTTCAACATCCCTCTCAAACATTGGATAATTTCTCTGAGCAAGACCCACATGATCCACTCCATCAAGGTGTAAATTGGTACCTTTTAGGGCAGTGTCTATTCCTTGGTGCCGCAGATCGATGTTGACTGTCATACCCACATGAGAGAAATGGTCTCCCCAGTGAGACACGAGTGTAGGTTTCCATAGGTAGCCCTATGACCAGGGGAAGTTAAATATCAAAGGGCGCTCGAGCTGCCTAACAGCTGAAAAGAGCCCTAGAAAATTGGTAACTTTTTTTCTATACATGTATTCTGTAAACAATCACTATTAAACTCCGAGCTCGAGATGGTGATACTTGACGAAGCATTGTCGTTCATGGATGTCATCTGAGCCGTTCTGGTTACCTCAGTTTTCAAGCATTGCAATGGCGACTTTTTCCGCTCGAAGGAACCATGTGTGAGAAAACTCGCCTTGGAATTTAATTCACTAACCGGCTCAAACAACTGTGTTACAGCGACTACATTGAACATAGTGGCCATCTGGACATGCCATTGTTTGAAACGCGGGCGGAAGCCGGGTTGGAACTGATGGGATCGGTTGGTCAGCCACTAGATAGTTAAAAATGCTTATCGAAGTCCAATCTCCGCCAGGCGTTATCAGAAGGGATTCGGTGGTACTGTACGCATGAACGATTAGTGTCAGAATTGACTGTCCCTTTCAATAGAGGTGACAAAAGAATAAACAAACTTTTTACATAATATATATGCACACAAAAGGGTTACATTTTTTTAAAGACGCAGCGCCATTATATTTCTGTTTTCAGCCAACTTTTTGTACAATGGACGGCTGTCAGTTTATCGATCATAGCTATCTAATTCTTCCACGAGCAAATGGTTACTGGCAATGCTATTATAGGTACAAATATTACGACTTTATTTAAAGAGGCAACTGAGTTATGCAAGTTTTGTTGTCCGTGTGAGCTTCTGTGATAAATACCGGACCTATAATCTAATCATAATCTAGGCGCAAAAGTCTAATGTTGTGTAACAACTGCAATGCCCGGACGGGTCGCAACATTCCGATCGGGACAGATACTGCATAATCGAGTTTTAATATAAGAGAAATCAGCGCGCACATTCTCTCTGTCTACATGAAGTAATAAACATGATCATTTATGACCATTATATCACGTATGACCATTCGAGCTAACCTCACCATATTAAAATAGTCATAAATACCATATTAATAGAACAAGATCAATTTATTATTGTATCGATATGGCCAAGGACATTTACTAGTAGTATAATACACATGTTAATAGGAATGACAACATTTACATTTCTATATCCTTGTTCAGACGGTGACCTATATGTCCAGCAATTATTTTCCTGCTCTGACATGTACTTAGGTTGTAACTATGTTTGTGTATAGTGGATGGTCACTGTCCTTGATTAACGATGTTGCATGGTCAACGGTTGCAGTAAGGCTAAATATAATAACGACGTTACAGTAACAATTTAAGACTACTAGTATTTAGGTAAATAAATATTATGAAGTTTGCTTGGGGTCATGGCTAAATACTTAACATTTCTCTGAGTTATCGTGGTGAGCGGACATTTGACATACCCGTGTTCATACAAAAATAGTTTCCGACATTTAAGTCTCGTTTCTTGCATTAATTGCCTGTTGTCCATATTTCAGATGAGCAAACCTAGGTCGATGATTCTAACCACACTCACTTGTAAGTTACCCTCTTTGACGAAAGGACAAGTATCCCAATACAAAATACTGATTTTTAGAGTACCACGTGGCTTCTGAGGAAAAAACGAGAACCTGTCTTATATTAACGAGCGTTCTACGAGTGTCTTATCACAGGCAATTTCAGTTAATTTACAATCGCTGCCCATATTTCACAAGAAATGAAAAATAGTCCATGTTATCTTTATGTTTATGGTAGCCCTTTACATAATGCTACTAAACAATGTAAATAATTGTTAATTGTTAATATTAGTGTTCCTGTTTACTGCTGAACATTTGAGATTAAAAAAATATAAGTTTGCTTTATAAATATCGACTCTGATTTTTCAGTTTGTTCTCTGTCGACTGATCTTCATAAACATGTAATCTTATCTAGAATCCGTATTTTCACCCAGTGATTATTTCTCATTTCACTAAAGAATGCAATACCGCTGTGTATAAACGAGGCACTTTCTTGCAATTGTAAAAAGCCATACACATTGAATTTTATAGTATCTCGATACGTCAAACAGTGATTTGGTTTGTACGATGTGCATACTGCAGACAGGTTTTACAGTATACGTACAATTACATTAAGAACTTAGCCTTCAACGTGAACAAAAAAGAGAGAGAAAAAATGTGCGCTGGGCAAAAACGTTGATGAGTGACCCACAGACAAAATGTGATTAATCTAGGTGTCACGTATAATCTTTTGTTCCGCACACTGGTTGCAACATCCTAGCGCATATAACAAGGTCGCACGTACATTCAACTTTTTGTTACCTAAGCAAAAAACCCGCATAGGTTACAGCGCCGGTAATCTGTGTCGTTTTAAATGAATAAAAATAGCTTCCGGTTTATCATCGAGAATAGTTATCTTCATTATAACAAAGCCACTTACGTTTTAATCATTGACAAAATCTTCGAAAGGTGAAATATATGTTGCATTACAGCGTGCATTTGTATAGTGTTTATTTATGAACATAATAACTAATTTAATATCATCGAGAAATACGAGGGTTGTCCCAGTAAATCGTGTACTTTGCTAATAATTTTCTTAATTGGTTTCACATAATTTTGATTGTTTGAAGTTACCTTTATGGATTCATTGTTGATCTAAATCAAGTGGAAAAGGTGAACAGATATTTGTATGATGCATATTATCGGAGGTTAATTTACACCATGTACGCAAATGCATGTATTTAAAAAATGTAAACGGACAACTTATTTCTTGATATATTTTCATGAAATTCCGGATGCATTTTAACAACATATTCATTAATCATCAGTGAAGATTTGAAGCGTATGTATTGGATACATTTTGTGTAATTAGCAAAGTACACTATTTACTCGTATTTACATAATTATAGTCTATTGAGAACATACTACGTGAACGCAAACAATTTGGAAGAGTTAAAAGCATTTATCAAAATACTGTTCTAAAGTACAAATGTAATGCATTTTGAATTTGATATGGTGACTTGAAGCTGAATCTATGTTTTTGGAACCGTCACTAGAAATGATACGTAACACTTTTTTGTTGTAAATTGTGCGTAAAACCACTTGTACATGTACATATAGACCACAGCCATTGTAAGGCAATTTGCAAGCTTGGGTGCCATTTCACCATTACCGAAAACAGAACTCTTACACTGCCCTTCATACGACAAACATCACTGATTTCTCCTTAAGAATGCAAATTCAACATTTACCAACACTTTCTTGAGACTTATCGAAGGGTCATTTTGTCTTAAAAAGCAAAACAACAACATCACCTTCTACATTGTTGTTTTAAACTTAAACCAAATTGAATATTCAGTATAATGATCATATTTCAGCCTGAAACTTTTCACACTTGGTTGAAAAGAGATAAAGTTTGTGTATTATTCATTCAGCATTGCACATTTGGCGTTCATCTTTAGTTTACATATATAAGTTGAACACCTCTCCTACTTCCACAAAGTAAATGTGACCTGACAGTCGGTAAAAAATCACATAAACCACGTTGACATCTACACTCTGTGCGACTATGATAAATAAACACTTCACTTGTTTTTTCTTGTTTTTAATTCAAACGATTAATTTATTGTGGTTTTGGGGACAATTCTTTTGTCCGCTCAATGCATGTTTACTGGTCTTAGTTTAAAATACTTTATTTCAGGCCGATTGTTATCACGTTTTTTTCCAACTATTATTACTCACTCTCGAAACCTCATTCCTGATGTTATCCATCTCCACGATGGTATGAGAGAAGAGAAGCCAGATTCCCTTATACTTTGAGCGTCTACCAAGGGAATTCCTTGTACCATTTTTATTTTGTATTTGGTATGACGCGGCGTTTGATCGACACTATCGATGAGGTGGTTTGTTCGCCTTCAGTATTGTTCATTAAACGAGGTCATTTGATACAACAAGAAATGTATCATACAAAACTGGAACATGTGGCAATATACGATAACATTTTTGAATGTACAGCAGGAAAGTGTGTAATACCCAAGTCACATTTGCCCTACGAGCTCCGTACGAGCTCTGTACGAGTTGATTTTTCTGAACTCGCACGACGTCCGTACGGAGCCCGCACGGAGCCCGCATGGCTCCGCACAGAGCCCGCACGGAGCCCGTACGGATATCGAGACTCGTACCAGCATCGTACGGATTTTCACAACTCGTGCAGGACTCGGTGATTTGGTGAAAACTATACATTCTGTACAACTCGTACGAGATCTGTACGAGCTGTGACCAGAAGCTAAGAACCTGCAAATACTATTAGAATTAAAATAGTTCAGACTCGTAAGAGTTGGTATATCCGTACGGACATCGTACGAGTATTGTGACCGTAGCATTAGTCTTGTGATTTAATTGAAAATATACCCCAGTTACATATTTATACGTGCTGGCCCCGATCTCCCTGAAACACAGCAATCATATAACTCTCCTTAATTTTAGATATTGCTCTAATATAATGCTCCAAGCCGAGTGAGAATAAGGATGCATCTTACGTTCGAGTTCTTGAAATTTTAATCCTATAAAAAGTAGTATTTCGGTTTTGAGATGCCGTGTCTCATATGGAATTTAACAAACCTACAAAATTTATGATAATATTTAAAGTTAAAAAAAAGTTAAGTTATCAATTTTCTAAGGCTCTTTTCAGCTCAAGCACCCTTTGCCATTTAAACTTCCCCTGGTCATTGGGCTACATATGGAAACCTACACTCGTGTCTCCCTGGGGAGACTATTTCTGTCCTGTGGTGTGGCAGCCAACATCGATCTGGGGCGTCCAGGAATAGACACTGCCCTCGCAGGTACCATTTTACACCATGATGGAGTGGAGTATGTGGGACTTGCTCAGAGAAATTAACCAGTGGTCCAGAGTGGGATCGAACCCGGGACCTTTCGATCACGAAGCATGCGTCCCACCTCTAGGCCACCGCTCCCCACTTTTCTTGATTTGCAAATCATCTCTGAGATGCCAATGGAGATCGGGGGCCTGTGGAAAGCGGTAGTATCTGTTGCTGTTCGTTATATAAACGACTCTTAGTCATTTGTCAACTCGTCTAGTTACAATAAATATAACTTTTTTGCAGTATCTCTGTCAAAATTGCTGAAAAGTGATGGAGCGGTGACATGGCTATTTATTTCACAAATTTAAAAAATAAAATGAAAAAAAAACCAGCAAAAAATAACAGTGCAGCGTTGACATAGTCCGAAATACTTTAAAATCGTAATAATTCGTGTGTATTAATGTGGTTGACTTAAACAAAGATATAAATATACGCAAATTGGAGACTTAATAAACCATTGAAAGAAAATACTAACAACCATGCATTAGATTATATTATTCTTGTTATTCTGCATGTAATTTAACTTAGTCATCCATTTTAATGACCGATGTATCATTTTCAAGAGCTAAGATTTTTCTTTTACAAGAGGTGGCTTGTTATATTGTCTACATCTTATAGAATTCAGAAAATTATTACTTGAATGGGGCAAATCGGGCAATTTCTGATAAACTTAAACTTCCAATAAAATGAGAGAAGGTCCGGTTCTTCGAGGTCTACTGTTTTATTCCTTGACTGGTTTCAATAAATGATCATTTCATTTCAAAGCTTAATAATGAATCTATTGCATACAATTATAAGTGTTTACCAATGAACATTAACACAGAAGATATAATGAATTAAAAACGAACCAGATTTTGCGAGATTTCAGAAGATCTGCCACGAGATGTCGTGAGATTTGATTAATGTTTCCAATATTTGTATATTTAGATCTTTGACTTCAAGTGGGAATAACGACCACAACTGCCTCAATTATTATACATTAAGCATGTTTCCTCCATTTGGGTTACAATCAAAGCGCAGGAGCACGAATTAAGAAATCCTGCAATACTCTTACGTTTCAACAAATTTCTAATAAATTTAAAGCCCTCGAGAAATTGTGGTTTTGCAGGCTACTTTAACGCACGACAGGTCAATGTAACTTGAAGCGACGTGGTATAATTATTACATCATATTTTTGCATTTATTGGGTACAAAGGTGCATTTAAAATTAATGGTTCACGAGCAAGGTTGTGCTGTTTTGGCACAGTAACTTCATAACCTTGGCAATCTATTTTTGGAAAAGTTTCATTTTTTTACAAAAAAAAACATTATGAATCTACTGTGTCCATGAAATGACACACAGACAATATTTTCAAGACGCGACGTTTCAATTTTCATTTACAATTTGAATGATTAATGCTGCGGTCACATTTTCCCAACGAGCTCCGGATGAGTTTATTTTTCTGAGCAAGCACAACGTCCGAACGGATATCTAGGCTCGTACGAACATCGTACGGATTTTTACAACTCGTAGAGGACTCGGCGATATGGTGAAAACGGATAGCGAAATATACTTTCTGTACAACTCGTACGAGGTCAGTACGAGCTGTGACCAGATTCTAAGAACGAACAAATACTGTTAGGATTCAAATATTTTAGACTCGTACGAGTTGGTAAATCCGTACGGACATCGTACGAGCTTTTTGACCGTAGCATAATTGAAAAGCTTTTATCCCGTTGACCAAATTTCGAATTGTGATAAGAAAAATCGGAAGTAGAAAACGCTATTAATGTGTAGCAAATACAAGTTATATTTCATACATCAATATAACCAGGCACATTAGTTTCAAGAATGTAACGCGCAATAACTTCAAATCATTTTTCATTCCTAGTCATGTTAACTGCGAAATCTGAAAATATCGCGAGGTCAACATTTAGCGAATTATATATTCTTAATTAGTTTATAAGCTTTAACGGGCATGCCCTGGAACTGAAGCGTCTCGAATAGCACTCAAATTGGTATCATTTTAATGCCTAAACAATTAATGAAAGCCCTGTAAAATATTTACAAAATATCCCGCTAGATTGCCAAACCTGCCAATTTCGGCCTCAGAAATTATTCATCATTTTCACAACTCGACCGTTTCGGGACCTGTCAAAACCGAAAACATCGCGGGAAGAATGTCAACAAACTGACATGACATAAGTATTGCCCATATTATGTTCACTTTAAAGGCAGCGCACATAGCGCACATGCTCAGTTAAACTCTAAGACGTAATAGCATATTCGCCAATTAAAGGCTGACAACCTTTTATTCAAACCGACATACAAATACCGACTCGCGCGTTATATGGTCCTTTTTGAACACACACTCTTCTTTGACGTTTCGGTAATAGTTGGTTTTACAAGTGACAAACGCATTTTTGTTGTACGAAGGAAACCCCCAGCAGGTCCTGGGCATGTCCCTTTAAATGTTCGAGCTCTTTTAAAACCAGAATACATTTTCAATTGTTTTGCCGCCGTTTCCAAGATCGCGAACAGACCTGTTCGCATAGATAGCGAAATTCAACCCTTTGCGAAACTTTCAGATGCTACATTAGGGTATTAATATTGTTACCATTATAGTGCGCAATGCACTCTTTGTTAAATTGGGTGATAATTGTCTTACAAAAACAACGTAGTTGTCCTTCAAAATACGCATTTGGTGTAAAAATATACGTGTCTTTATTTGGTGTTAATCTGTTTAAAAATACGTTATGCTGACTATATATAAATGTTACTTGTAAATAAAGGAAACGGATACTAAACAATACTTAATTTCTTTTCATGTCATCAAAAAAACACACAAAAAAGAAGCATCCCGTATAATTTAGCAAGACGAATATGTACCATTGTATCAGACAAACTCAAAACTCTAAGACTTGATGAACTTAAACTCTTATTAAAGAATAGAAACTACCAAAGATGTACAGTCAAAAGAGGTATACAGTTAGCTATCAATTTACCAATAGAAACACTTCTGAAACCGTTAAACAAGAAACCATTGAAAGCATGCCTTATGTCTCTACTTTAAACCCAAAAAATAAAGATATGCTCTACATCCTTAGAAACAATAAATAAATTTTTGAGACAGAACCTACTATGAATGAGGTATTCAGAAAAAAAACATAATCAGAAAAAAATCTTCTGAACTTCAGTAAGTTCCGATTATGTATGTGAATTTACTATTAGTAAACAAATAAGCGAATGAGTTTCAATGGATCTAGAATGAGTATAATAAATTAAGACAGATTTTGTTATATATGTTCCGGAAGAACTTTAAAAAAGGAAATATGTCGCCATACATCAAGAAAGGAAATGATGAATAATTAAAACATCAGTGAAAGTAGCGAAAATAAATTATGACTGATGCAAGAAGAATTTCACGCGGAAATAATGCTATAATTGTATAATTACCATCCTATTATGTTATAATGTCGGGCAAATAAACAGGTCAACTGTTCTTGTCTTTCCAAAAACCAGGCCCCGCTCTCCAGAAGCATCGCAACCAGAGCTATTGGGATTTTTATGTCAAGTTCCATCGAAGGCGAGACACACAATTGGCATTACAAAACCGAAACGGTTCATAACAATAACATTTCAAGAGCTCGATCAATAAAGTTTTTCAGGATTCCGTCTCCGAGTACAGCCAAAACTGAATTGATACTTATACATGGAATGTTTGGAATATCCGGATCTGTATAATGCTACTATTGTACGCGTATTCATTTTAATAGTGTCAAACTGAATAACGATCAAACACAGAGAAAAAAGGCGTACGAAAGGCAAATGGTAACAATTTAGATATCAATCATAATTAATTCAAAATACATATCACATGCCTCTTTAGGTCGCAAAACGTAAGGTCACTGTCCTTAGTGTTTTAAACTAGGTCACGTCCTTGTGTTGTTGTGGCTCATTTGGTCGCCGTTTTGGCATGTGTTTGTGTGGGCATTGCTCAGGATAGTTGTGTTGTGGTGTTTCTGATTTCTCATTGACCTAAAACATTATTTCAGCTGTCGAAGACTTATTTGGGTGATACGGATAGTACGTGACTGCCTCTCGTGTGTGCGTGGGTGTGTACGTGCGCGCGCGGTGCCTGCATGTATGTGCGTGCGTGCGAGTGCGTGCTTGTGTGCGTGCGCACGCGCGTGTGTTTGTTTGGCTAGGTGTTGTCGCTGTTGAGGCCCACATGGAAGATTGGGCAACCAAATGTGTAGCCTCGTTAAATAAAGTCTTTACTTACTTACTTACTTACTTACTGACTGTTCCTGTATGACTTCGAATTGTCTGTGAGTGTAACGTATTGAAAATAATAGGCCTATATAAACATATGTATAAGTTGCTCATCATCCGTTTTAATACGAGTTGCTACAGAAACCTTTACACGACCATTTATAACTGTTGATTCTAATATATTTCTCTATATTATTTTGATATTGTTTTGTGAGGCTTGTTTAAATTTCGGATTTGAATTGTGACATTGTTGAAACATATTAAACAAGAACAAGTCTAAAGTTATTTGCCAACAACATTTCCACCATTCGAGTAGCTCTCGTAGAGAAGGAACCCAGAGAACAGGCTGTGGTTCGAACCGTAGTAGGACACGCCCCCATCTGCGCCGTTTCGAACTGTGACGTCATCGCCCACCTCCAGCTCTAATACGATCGTTGCACTACTGGTATCAGCCGCACCAACTCGCCCGCTGACGAACATGATATTGATTGGATGGTCGTTATGGAAAAAGGACGCATGCGCACTGACTTCATTCTGCGATACAAGAGTCGTGGAGAACACGTAGATGCCAGCAAATGGTGCTTTAAATATACCCACATTCTTGTCATAGGCTCCTCCAACATTGGTGACGACTTGCTCGAAGGTGAAGGTTTGGTTGACACCAGCCTGCAGGAAATGATTGCCCAATGTTGCCAAAAATGCAATTGGCGATTCCATCTCAGCTTGGCGTAACGAACGAGCATCTTTTCCTATAAATATACAAGATAAACGTGTTCTCATTATAGATTGACCAGATTAAACTGACACTCATCAAAGTCCGTAAAGCTCGTCCGGTGTGCTCGGTTGTGTTGGATTTGCATTTTAATTTACTATACACCAGTATCTCCGGACTTTTAAGAATTATGCAAGGAGGCTCAGTTTAATCTGGTAGGACTAATCAATCCGCTAGAGGTCCGTTATTATGAAAACATGCTTTATGTTGGTTACTGTAGTAATAAAGGCATTGCTTATCCTCATCACAGAGGCATCGCGTTTTATACTAAGACATTCATTTTCCTTATCACCAGATTGAATTAGAACCAAAAGCTTAAAGAGTCGTGTGAGTTTAGGAATAATCATTCGCATTAGGTCACGAAGGTCCAGAATTTCTTCGTTCGATGGCCGTTTATGTCATAACCAACATTTAAAATTGCCTATTCACGTTCAACCTGAGTATTTTTCATCTGAAATAAAGAAACTTGAGACCAACTGATTTTTTTAGGATGAGAAACTGCATTTGTAGGAACATTTTGATGTTAAATTAAGTTTATTTAACTTGCGTTACCAATCGTTCATATTTGCATGTCCATATTTACATTTGGGAAAGCAAATCATATTTTATCCACTTTGAGTATAAAAAAAGTTTAATGTAATGCGGGCGTACTTACGGTAATTGATATGTTCAACATTAGTTGAGGTTGTCGTCGATTCTATTTTTTCCAACTTTCTTTTCAATGTCTGAAGTTCTGACTCTTGTTGTTTCTTGAATGCTTCCAGTTCGGCTATTCGCTCCACGTACTTCGCCTCTCTTATTGTGTTTTCTGAAATCGTCTTCTCGTGCACTTGATCACGTGCCTCTAGGTCTTCAACGCGCTGTCCAAGTTCTCTTATAAGGTGCAACACTTCATTAGAGTCTGAAATAGTTGCAAGAGGTCTCGTTGGCAATTTGTCTATAGCGACATCGAAACTACATACGCAAGTTTAATTAAACATTTCTAGTCAACCGTAAATTATTTATTCTATTACACAAAATACATTACGCTGATTAGTTACCATAGTGTTATTTGTTATTGCTTTACGAAGTTGGATCATCAGACTCGGGCTTTAATCATTTCTTTGGGTTGTGTGTTTTCATTTCTCAATGATGTTACTGTTATCTGTGTTCGACTGGTTAAGTTGAGTGCTGCCTCCCCTGTCCGATTATCTGATTTTTTTACTTATAACATGTAAAGTTTAGAATCTACAATTTTGTGACATTGAGCATTCATTGCGCATACAACTTTCTACAAATCTGAACATGCATTTGATAGTCTAAGATCTCCTTTAGAGACTTCATTTTAAACATCCGAGATTTTTTATGTCTTTGGGAAGATTCTCGGTTCATACACGGACGCTAATGTTTTTACCCCTGTACATATATCGCTAACTTAGAATGAGAATGTCGTAAGTACTACTTAAGGTCGTAGTAACCACCTTATAGGACTGATACATATTTAAAAACGGCATCACCAGGCGCTTCTAATGAGCATATTTTCATGAAAATCGGAACTTGTCATATTACCCAAACTGACGGTTAAAAGGTGTGTATTTCCATAAGTCATTTGTAGTTTTCAGACAGTTTCTTTCTTGCTTTTTCTAAAAATATCGGGATTTTTTTTACTTACGACCTTCTCATTCTAAGCCGCTATGAACTAAATGTATAAGCTCTTACGCACCATTTGCAGATATAACTCCAACCCATAACACAAGTGAGCAGAACAATATATTCATCTTGTAGTCCTAGCTGTAACAATAATGAATACACTGGGAATCACCGACTTCTGTGTCTTTGTTCTGATAACATTTCTATATATAGTCCTACCAGATGAAACTGGGACTCCTTGCATAATTCGTAAAAGTCCGGAGATAACAGTATGTAGTAAATAAACATACAAATCGAATACAACCGAGCACAACCGGAATACCTTTACGGAGTTTAATGAGTGTCAGTTTAATCTGGACAAGCTATACCATACATTCGCTCTGACCTTTCCTAATAGATAGCTGTATTGTTGTTCTAGTTCCAATCCCCTTTTTAGATTGGTGTAAAATGTTAAAAAGAAGGATTATTACATGGAGTGCCAACACGAGCCAAAACAAAACAAGAGGTGCTAGACGTTTGGCTTGTTGCGACTTAATACGATACTGTTAGTACACTGCTTCGTAACATTTCTCTCTCACACTATATAAGGCAAGTACGATATATATCCAAGTAAATAAATTTAATATGAAGTGGACTTAAGATTGACATACACACACTTATTAATCATAGTCAAACTATCATCTTTTATTCTGTACTGCATATTCTGGTCTGCGGAAAACAGTATGCAAAGGGTGGATTTACGTAGACTGGAGCGGAAGACCATACACCATTTTATAAATTGCCATCAGCTGAAGCTCGATAAACAAGTTGGGACCAAAGACATTTTTTCGAGAACAAGCTGTGGGGAGATAACAACACACTACAGAAGCCAGTGTGCAGTTCATTACTACATCCTCACTGAAGACATAAAAGATGACACGAAGAAGAAACAAATGAACAATGTCATTAAAAGTGCATAAATTCCAAACATATTTAATATGGTCTACCGTATTGAATCATCGCAGTGACGTAGAAACATTATCTCTTAACTAATCGTCCCTTTGGCACAACAAGGTTGTATCTCACTTTATAGTAACTAGTAAGATACAATCTTGTTGCATCAACGGGACGTATAGAGATATTGAATGTTGACAGAATATAATGGTAAGTCACCATAGATACAGATGTTACACCTTCAGCAAAATCCTTGTTACATCTTGTCTTTCTTATAAAACGATCTGGGATATTACCATTCAATTAAATGAAGTCAATATACAATGTATACTTCAACTATGGTTATCTCTTTTGTGTATGTGATGATTCCAATTGCGTTCATTATAGTACACGCACCACTAAAGACGTATTTGCCGATTTGCAACGGCCAAGTCCAGTATAAAATCACAGTTAACTGTATCGTTGAAAAAAAAACGAAAAAATATTTATCAAAAATACAGTTACCTGTGTATAGGATTGGTAACCCGTTGTTTAATTATCCTTGTGATGTGAGACCGTCCTTGTGATTTGTTCTTATACGATTAGTGGTTCATCGGTTATGATTGTCTGATTTATGTTGCGGGAGTACTTCCTGATTCCTGATTGTGTTGCTTTTCAGTTAGTTATAATGTTTGTCATGTTTTATGTTTTCCCATGGTATTTGTACTTGTTGTTATCCCGGTTCGTTTGTGTTTTTCGTGGTTAGTTGTTTCTGTTGAAAGCTGCCTTCCCCTGGTCGACTGTTTTCAATGTTTTACCTGAACTTTTCTTATTGAGAATTAGGCCAATTCGCTCGCTAAAAATGAGAAGGTCTAAGCTGGTCTTTGTTTTGGACAGCGTAAGACATATCGATCAACTAAACTACACTGTACACCTTGCTCTGTATATATGTAAGATGTCGTCATATACTGATGTTTTGTGTTTTGACGTAATGAATCGTAAGTCGTAGAAGAATAACGGCTTCGTTGTACATCCGGGTTTTCATACCGCATACAGACAAATTGTACACCGAGTCATCAATAGGTCGTGGTAATTAAGCAGCTCGCATACTATGTTAAATGCCATCCTTTGGGTGTTGCTCTAGTAGAACGGTGGTTTAGGACTGACAAGAGTATAGCAAATGAAACCGGTATCATATGCTTAATTGGACGTTGTGTGCAACTATTGATAAACTAATCTTGTTTAAAGTTTAAATATTTCTGTTCCAAGAATTGCAATCAGGTTGTGGTTGACGTGACATTGGCTTCCTGGAATTTGGACATCAGCAACAGCAATCATGTGTTAATACAATCTTAACACTTCATTGCATCACATTTTGTTCCTTCAGTTTTGAATAATAATGAACCGATATTCATATGGATTTTAATAAATGAAATAATATAATAATTAACATACAAAGGCGCTTGCTTTCAACGATTAACTGTAATAAAAAAATTATTTATGTTTTACGTTTTAAACAGTGACATGAATGTCAAACAATAAAATAAATTGATCTGTACTTTTTCTAGTCGTCATGTGGATGTTGAAAAGGTTTTGTTCCATAGACTACTAGTGCAACAAGTTGACACATGTAGGAAATGAGTCCAATAATATTAGGTCCCTGAAATAATAAAGGATATACATGTACTCTTATAATAAAAAATAATGATAGTAAATGGCAAAATATATGATTTACTACACTTAAAGTGTATTGAACTATATCTGGCGATATTTTTTTTTCAAAAACTGAAATACAATTATCCTTTCATATCCATTAGATCATTTATCGCTTAAGCCTTAGCAGACTCTCTCTGTGTGATTTATTGAATATGCGAAATGTCCGTTTTAATATAATAATCGTCTATTTTTCGACGATTGAATCTAAATTCACAACCTATCCAAACTATTAATTTGCAATTAAGGTAGTCTGAGAAAACAATGCAAGTAATTATTTTGACATTAATTGACCGTTAGATATAGCTTAATACACTTTAATGATGATGGTGATTATAATGGTTGTGGTGGAGATAACGACGACGACGACGCTGCCGCCGCCGCAAACGCCGCCATCGATGACAATGCTGGTGATACCGATGATGCTGACGACGCTAATGATGTCGATGTAGCTGCTGATGATGATGAGGATGCTGATGATGAAGAGGATGATGATGGACATGTTAGTTGTGACCGCGATGGTCGTGGAGATCGCAGTGGTCGTTGGGGGCGTGGTGGTCGAGGAGGTCGCGGTAGTCGCGGTGGCCGCGGTGGTCGTGGTGGTCGTGATGGCTGTTGTGGTCGTAGTGGTTGTGATGATCGCGGTGGTCCCGGTGGTCGCGGTGATCTTGGTGGCCGCGGTCGTCGCGGTCGTCGCGGTCGTCGCGGTAGTAATTGTGATCGCGGTGGTTGCGGTGATCGCGGTGATCGTGGTGGTCGTGGTGACCGTGGTGGTCGTGGTGACCGTGGTGATCGCGGTAGAAATGATAATGGTAGTGGTGATGATAATGATATTATTTATTTTAATATCAAATCGTTATTTCTCATATAGATACCAATGTCACAAGTTCCAGTATTTGAATGATATCAACCTTATTCAAAATTTATTCCATGGTACTTCATCACTCAATAACAAATATATGCTGACATAAAAATTAATGAATTTAGGATTTGACACATTGACCTGTCAAATTGAACTAAGACAATTACTTCAACGGGTTATAAAAATAGTTTTATTAACACACATTGTCATTTTAATTGCTGAATTGTGTGGTATTAAAATGGTGGCACATAAAATTAGAATTGTGAAATTCAACACTCCTCAGTTAAAGTTTCGTTGAATTCTGAGTGCATACAATTTAAAGTGACAATTTCTACTCTTGTCATGTCAAATAAACACACTTTTATGAACGCATTGAGTTCAAAGGTTTTCTCTGATAATTTAGGTAACCGTCAGGCTGTCGGAAAGCGGTGACATAAACATACTTTTCCCATAAAATTGGTAGAAATTTTACGCCGATCTTTGTGGCATAAATGCCACTCACGTCTTGTAAATGGAAGCATTATGAAAATAATTATATAACTGCACAGGGTTAAACACACGTTTAAGTGCTAAATACATCAAGCTGTGCCTATCTTGTAACTCCAAATTGCATTTGAACATATAATTTATAATTTATTGATATGAAATTTTATAGTTACAATTTGTAATCAAGCACTATAATACATTTTTACTAGAAAAGATAAGCATAGAAAACACGAAACTGATAAATACGTTAAATTACATATTGTAGCAAGGTAAATAGTTAACAATGTTTTTCTGAGGGGTCTTTAGGGTTAATTGCTGATAAGCGTTATATAGTTGTAAGAGTAAAGTAATATTAAAATATATGGGATGTACATGACTTGTATTAAACAGAAATTTTGATTTTATTTGCGACATAAATACATTTTGACAACTTATTGATTGATATTTTGGAAGTAGAATTGAGCAATGAAATACATTTATTATGATTTGGCCAGTGACAGAAATAAGGTATAAACTTATTTTTTTCTTAAGTCTCTATATTTTGGACAGACTAGCAAGAAGTGATATTCTGATTCAATTTTCGTATAATTTTATTTTTTAAAAACCCAACAGTATTGCGCAATTGTTAATGCAGAACCTAGTAGGTTACATACCGTGGTTTCATTACAAGCATATAATTTAAACAAATTTCAGACAATATCATACCGAAGTCCCCAACCTGTTTTCAATGTTGTCAATGTTTCTGTTGCCATGGTAGTCACACTTTTTAACCTCGCTATGTTTCTATGTCCCCAATACTCGGAAATGGTTAAGGTCATACTGACAAACACTGGCAAAATTCTCAACTTGTTGATGGTGGCCGAAATGTGGAAGAAGAAGACCTTAACCTTTGCTTTATTGACGGCAAAATCAATAGGGCCAGGGCCATTTACTGATGTTGGGATGTTGAAAACCTCTATGTAAACTAAGAAACTATACTTGGGCAAAACGTTGTCGAACAATTGAACGGAAACCATGGGTTTCACCGACAGACAAACAGACAGCTCGTCATGTGTAAAATAATCTTAACCCCTAGTCAAAGATGTGAGCCTATCAATGTTAATAGCAGTGATAATGCTTACTGAAGTATTGTTTATGATGATGATGACGCTGTTGAAGTAATGATTTGATGGCAAATGTTATAACAACCGTAACCTCAATTATCGCTCTGTTTAGTGTTATTATAGCATTATGTCTTTATCATTTTTGTAAGACGCATACTTTTTTATTAATGTTGAAGCAGTCTATTTATCGTTTGGAATGAGAAGGTCGTAAGTAAAATATAATTTAGAAAAAAATAGAAAAACATGTCAGAAAATTACGTTTTACAAATGGTAAGACAAGCTGCTTGAACCTCAGTTTGGTCAACATGACACGTTCCAATTTTCACGACAAAAGTCTCATAAAAAGCACCTTATGAGGCTGATTTTAAATATGTGTCAGTCTTACAAGGTCGTAAGTAGTGCTTAACAGCGGGTCATTTTTTCCTAAATGAAATGTTTGGCAAAGGGACATTGCGTTTCTTAGTTGCTTGCACAACAAGATTGAATCTTACTACTTAGTATATAGAGATATACAGCATTCTCTGATTTTTCCAAGTCATATTTCAGGAGCATAGAGCCGACGATACTAGTCACCGCACCTTGAGTATAAACATGGTAGAATGTACTCCATGCTCAAACACATACTCCGTACTCAAAGTAGAGCATTTTCTTAGTTACAAAAACTTCTATAACTTCTTTATTACTGAATGGTAACATATGATACGGCGGTTCGTTTTTTTGTTAGAGCATTTGCGACAAGTTGGGGGCACCAGTTGGAGTTGGTTTTGATGAAGAATTCTAAAGAAAGCTGTTTTTCAGGTTTGAGCATGGAGAATGGGAACATGTTTATAATCACCGGGCCAGAATATAGTTCAGACAACAACAAGACAATACCTCGATTGAGCATGTCCGATATTCATAGTTACTGTACGTCTTTCCGTCACTTTGTTGTTTTATAAGGCATAAGGTCAAATGAAAAACGAACTTACGTTGTGTACATTTTATGCTGGAACACTTAACATAAAATATGCATTAACTTCTAATGCAAAATAGCAGTATGTAATAATTGCATGTTAACGCCAACCTGTCGCTAAATAAAGACACTTGTAGTTTAAATGTGCATAATATATCGGAACAAACATGCTTTCTTTCATTATGCATAAAAACTGTATGCGGTATACGGACACACTAATTCATGGGCTTTAGTATTGAAACAATTTTAGAATTAAACTATGATACTTGCTCGAAATGGCATGCACTAAATTTAAATACTTGACGTGCTAAATATCCGTTTGCATTTTACTAAATATTTTACATCATATACCTTATAATTATACTGAATATTCGATAATTAATGCACTATACATGTGACGACTTTTGCACTGATAGCTAGGGATTATTCATGTTTGATAATAAGAAAAGGAAATACGTGGGCCCATCAATAATTTCGTGAACTAATTCCACAGTTTCATAACGCTTTGACATAGCTTATTGAAAGTTTGCATGGTCAAAGATAATTTATTCACCAATTAATTCAGCATGAAAAATGATTGCTGACATAACGACTTGTGACGTCATAGCAACATTTGAACGTCATGTCATGGGCGTTCGTAATAAAAAATGGTGTCGCCTAGTAGGACTGAGTAACGTTTTGTGTCAATGATATATACATTACTCAGTAAATATGTCTCCTCATTCAAGAAAATTTGCATGCAGTTTATGGGGAATCTTGACAATCGAATAGTGCATTTTCATTGTTGAAGAATTGCTTTAAGGACAATAGAGGAGCATACAAAGATGATATGCATATTCGCCGACCATTTTCCATTACTATTGGCGGTTGGTAAAGTGTATTGACCATAATATTTTGCGGCATACATGGAATAACTTGTAATTAATGCGTTGATTCGAAAGCCTACTGTTATTAGAAACTTTTGCAGCAATAACTTAATTTCAGTTGCTTTCGGTTATGAAAAGAACGCACATACAACTTCAAATGTATCAGATTCTGTTATACCATGATAATTCGCCAACCCACAGCATCAGCGTTGTTTCGGACACAATCTAAGACCTGGATATATAATTGTTACCGCACCCATCATATAACATAGAATAGGACATGAGCAACTTCTGACCATTTCCAATAACTCAAAAATAGGCAGCATGGTTAGAAATACAAGCTCCAAGAGGAGTTGGGTGCGTCGTAAACGGAAATTTGCTGGAGATGTCACGTGACGGCATGTAGCACGTGACCCGGTTATGAGTCGAGCAATGGAATAAATGCAAACTGTGCACGGGGTGTTACTTTTAAATGGGAGACGAAGTATTTTAAAAAGACGTGGTGGCAGGGTTTCGTATGTCATATGAGGATTTTTCCCAATAATAAAATTATTCGCAAAACTTGTTTAACCCACCAGTTTCAATGACAGATAACTCCCAAACAATTTCAGTGACTTATACTTATGTGTGTAGTTTTGTTTCCAACAAGACACTGTGACCATAAACAAAGTCTGAACGAATCCATTAATTTGATTTTTTTTGCCTGATATCCTATACAAGAATCTTCCACAAACGTCATTATTTCTTCATCAAATACTACGAGATCGCGTAAATAAGATAACGAATATACTTAAACATCTGAACTTTCAAGCTCTGAATACCTGCCAATCTGCCTGCCGATAAATGCATCATGCCGGAAGTGTTTGACGTATATTTCCGGCCTCAAGCGAATGCGCACTAAACGCCGGACGAGTAAAACACCTCTTACACGACATCGGATATTCTATACTCGACATGCTCGATTGTTATGCACTGAATTCGATGATTTATGGAGTCATTCAAAGACTTAGAAATGTATCAGTCATTCGAGATGACATGTTCATTACGCAAGCATTAATTTCCATTAAAACCACATAAATTAACTATTTCATAAAGTCACGTTTAAGTTGTTCAATTACGTCATTAAATCAATAAGCGTCATCTAAACCCTTATTGTTAAGGTTATCTAACTGACAAATATACACATATATCACAAAAATGATTCATAAATATCACTAAAATAGCATAGACCTGTATATTGCAGCCCATTACTGCTCGTGATAATTTAAGAACGTGAGTAACTATCGTGACAAAGCGAATACAAACAATTGATTATTAACCAATAGTTACATGACTATTGTGCTAATTACAATTGCTGATGATTTAAAAAACTTAATGTATAAGAATAATGAGTAATTAATAGTCAAACTACCTTATTTACATTCTAAAAGTCCGTATTAATTATAGCGCCAATTTGGCCTAATTCAAAGATTGGAACGCTCATCGCATATCCTTGTAACCTTATTAAAATTCAGTGTTTGAACAAATATCATATCATGGGTCAAGGGACTGTATATGTTGATCAATATGCAAGAGTCACAGTTTAAGTATTGTTTCCATACTTCACTGTGTCCCCCTCCTCTAGCACATGATTAGAAATATAATAAATGACAAAGGGCAATACTTCTAATGCATTTGATACAGCAAACATTCCATTTGTCTGCGTCATAATAGACGTACTTCTTGTAGCTCATGTATACATAACGGGGCATTCATATGCAAAGTGCCACACCAATAGCTTACCAACTGATAGACCATGGATGGCGATTTATGTGATTAATATGAATGGTTTCGTCATACTGAAATGTGTCTATACAGCAATCGTGTTAATCTTAAAAAAATAGAATTCGGCCAGCCATGTTCGAGCAGTTTGACATACCACATTCGCGTTAATATGTAAATACTGACGGCCATCAAACATATGATTATAAGCAACAGCATAACTTCACCTTGGTCGGTGCATTGTCCGGCTGTGAAAACAGAAGCATTGGTTACTGACTCAGCAATGTCATACCCCTCAGCCTATATTATTGACATCAAGGACTAATCAGCCCGGAAGAGATAAGGAGGTATAAGGTATGTATAGCTTGGCTAATTTGACAAAAAACAAATCTTCATCCATGTATATATTACAAGGTTTTTGCTTTAAATATATCGATTTCGGCAAGTTAATCATGCGATATCTGTATCTCAGATTTGTGTTTGTATTACATCTCAATCGTCTTCGTGATACTCCCCGGCCATGAAAACATAACACCGAGATTATAAATACAGGCAAGATATCGACTGAAATTATACTAATCAAAAGGTCAGGTTAGTGTCAAATTCGCCAAGATATATATTTGACTTACATAAATGTAGATATCGTTTAATAGATAGCCGTACATTAACCAGGCAACAGAACACAAGATACCAGGAACCATCATTGACAAAGGAAGATGTGCAGCACTTCTTTCATCTATACATTGTTTCTGAAAGCATTGCATGATAAAACACGATGAGCCTGAAAGTTATTATAAAACAATGGTGTGCGATTATAGGATCATAACAGTCAAAACATGGGGTGAGCTATGATCCTTTTCTGGAAATGAAATAATAGTATGGCGTAATTGCTAAACCTTATCAAAACAAGAGATGTTTTAAAACAGGCATGGACGAATGGCAGTCAAATAGTCACAATGGCCTTTCAGTTACAGAATTCAAAAGCAATAGGGATCATCTATTGTTGCTGACCAATCTTCAAGCAAAGTTTGAAGATCCTATAAGTTATTGAGTTTTTGAACAGACATAATTGGGTCAGTATTTTAATCACCGTGTACAAACAATATGGGGGACAATGTGGAGAGTTGTGGTCCGGAGGTAGGGCGAGAGGTCTCGGGTTCAACCCCCTCTGGACCACTGGTTAGTTTCTCAGAGCAAGACCCACATGCTCCACTTCACCATGGTGTAAAATGGTACCTGTGAGCGCAGTGTCTATTCCTGTGCGCCGCAGATCGATGTTGGCTGCGAAACACACAGGAGAGAAATGGTCTCCACAGGGAGACACGAGTGTAGTTAACCATATGTAGCCCAATGACCGGGCAAAGATAAAATTTCAAAGGGTGCTTGAGCGTCGTTCCTGTTTCAATGTGGCACTCTAACAATTGATACAAAAATGTTAACATGACGTATAGTCGATCATTAGTGTGACCTTTTTGTAGCTCAGTCTAGAATATTCGGTGTTTTAGTAGCTAAAACTGCTAGTAGGCGTATCAGCGGTTGTACAGCTGGGCATTGGGTTTCGACTTATTGCAACTAAAACTAGGTAACGGTTTTTCACTGATTAAGTATGTTCTCTAATAGGTAGGTACTGGAAATTGTGTCGTGTCATTGTGGTATGTGATTGTTTTCATTTCTTTGGTCGGTTGCTTGAGTTATGTGCTGTCTCTTCTATACGATTATCTTTTTATAATGTTTATTAAAAATAGCCCCGATCAGTGAACAATCTAAATACTGCAGTGTCAATGACTATTATATAGCTGAACACGACAAATGGGTGGACTTTAGACTATCCAGTTATTCCAATGCAACTGTATATTAATTTACGTCATAAAACATTCCAATGTTGACATTTTTACAAAACAAAATGTGCGACAAGGGGTATTAACTTATAATTAATGATGCATAATGAGTTTAATTAGCACACATTAACACGTAATAAAAATCTAAATATGTAGTTTTGATTGACTTTAAGTTGACCTAATGTACTTGTTAGGTGAATAAATTGCACAGTAATGATGGAAATAATTAGCATACAGAGAATTATTTAACGGCAACCACAATTGGAACACGGAAATTTAAAAGAATCCTCAAAAATGATAGATGGATTGGGCATCATACATGGAATTATTCAAATGGTTACATCATCATCTAAATTGCTTTCCCTCGAGTCAAGCCATTCTAATCGAATCGAATGCCACCTGCCGGGATTAAAAAGGTGTTACCGCTAAAAGGTGATTATCCGGCAGCCACTTGAATACTAATAATTTTTTGACGAACCCGGAAAAAATGAAAAGGCTGTTGCATCATCTGCAATAGTGATGGCAGCTAGCCAAATAACTTATTAAATTTGTATTGACTATTTTCTTGTTTGTACAGACATGCGTGTTGATCTATTTGAGGTCATAGTGTCTATATATCTGATAGGGTACTGTTCAAAGTCTACTTTACCTGATCCTGAACAAAGTCTACATCCTGAACAAAGTCTACTTTATCTGACCGGATCCTGATCAAAGTCTACATCCTGAACAAAGTCTATTTTATCTGACCGGATCCTGAACAAAGTCTACATCCTGAACAAAGTCTACTTTATCTGACCGGATCCTGATCAAAGTCTACATCCAGAACAAAGTCTATTTTATCTGACCGGATCCTGATCAAAGTCTACATCCAGAACAAAGTCTATTTTATCTGACCGGATCCTGAACAAAGTCTACATCCTGAACAAAGTCTACTTTATCTGACCGGAACCTGAACAAAGTCTACACCCTGAACAAAGTCTATGTACATACATATGCTATATAAATCAACGTGTACTCATAATTGCAATTGCCGTAAATCGACTCGTTATGCATAGGTAGTTAGAAAAAAGTATATGTCATTTGACTTACCACAGCTAGGAGTGGTGTTAGTAACATGACGATTGAAGACATTAACATTACCACACCTAAGTTGTCTATCGACTTGGAAGGATCAGCTATTCGTGTGATGTATAAATATATAGCAAATACAATCCCTGTACATCCTAATAATTGTGTTACAGGTTGTCGCTGAAAAAATAGTGAAAGGTAACATTGGTTAACAACACATAAACTCATGATGCAGTATTCACGAGAAAGCAACAAATTGAATGATTTTGAGGAACATTCAGCTAAAGTTTTAATTGTTTATTTTTTTATTGTAGATGTATAATTGAAACCTTTTTCCGAACAGAAAATGTTCTTTTGCGAAAATCGCATGCTTGATATTCAGTCACATATGTGGTGCAGCCACGGACAAAAGTGGTCATTCTTAAACTTAGCAGGTAAACTGTCCTTTGCAAAAGACACACTTGCATCTTTCTACAATTGTTTTGTACCGTTAGTATAATAGGCCCCGTAGTTTGTTTACAACAAACACGATCCATTTAGGCTTTTCCGTTCTTCATTTTATAGAAAGATGCTATTTCCCTTTACAATCATAATGATGTTATAATAACATACAATCAAAAACACCAAAATAGCTTGTGTATTTCAAATTAATGCCATAGTTATGTACTGGATAAACTGTAACGTCTAAGGATAGAAAAACTTTAGCGAATGAGATAGAATGGAGTCAATGCAATATGACTCGCATCGCAATATCAAAAGACGAGTGAATAGTAATGCCTTGGTCAAATTGTGATATTTTTGCCTCGGCGATGTACTCCCGATTTAATAAATTGTCATCAGAAGGTATCGGGAAAAGGGGCCTCATGTTCTAGTTGAAGCTTTTGGATGTAATCATTAGAAAATTTGTAAAAACCCTGTTACCGGTGCCGCTCGAAGCTAATTTATATTAATCCAGAGTACATCGCCGATGCCGAACATTGCTCAGTGGGACCAAGGCATAACGCTACATAAATAGACAGAGCATGCGACAGTAGCGAGGTTTAGTAATATAAATGTACATTACCTTGCTTTGAGACACCCAAATAAAAGAGACTATGCAGATAATATTACATATTGTAGCGAATACATTTATCTGTATCACCGGGGAATTGTTTACCATACTCCCATAACATATACACATCGTGGAACTGAAATCAAACAAACAAAACTTGGTGTTCAACCTAGAAAAACCCAGGGGCCTTATTTACCAACGTTGTAAGTCGAAAATCAAGTCTTAGACTTAATATTGCTAAGTGTTCTATTCGCTCTCGCGTTGTTATAAATGTACTGAATTTGATATATACTGGTTTACATGCCCTGTTGGTAACAACAAATAGTCGGATAAAATTTCACATGGTTAAACCTTATTGCAAAGAAATGCCAGTGGTTAGAGGTGTTGTCTATTTTAAGTTTAAGTCTGACTATAGTCTTACAACATAGGTGAATAAGGCCCCAGACCACAACCGCTCCTTCACTCCATTGATGTAGCGAGTTCGTGAGTGTAGTCACCACTGGGTTTTCGAAGATGCTTGGTGTTGGTCTGTGTTTTGTTTTCTTTTTCGAGTTAATTTGTGCCTTTCTACCTCTGTCGTTTCCGTTAAGTGCAGTCTTTCTTTGCCTTATTTGAGGCGGTATATAATTACAATTATTAAGGTTATGTTATTAATAAGTTAATAATCTAACTGTAATTTTAGTCTTAAGGTTTATCGCAAGCTGATTTTGTATAACGTTGACGAATGTTACTTGCGTAACGTTAGTGTGTAAGTTCTTCGTTGCGCTAAATGAAGGATTTGATCTTGATCGAAAGAACCCATTAACACATTGTCTGATCAGTCATCACACAACTGGACAGTGATAGTGACTGTCTGGACAATAAAAAATGCTATGACATTAATCTTTATACATATAACGTAGTTCTTTGATGTCGTTTTATTCGATTATCGATTGATCCATTTTACACGAACAACCAATTCGACAAAACGACAAAACGTCATTGACGTAAAGAATTGACATTCATAGCATTCGTAAGGATTTGTGCCATTTTTTGCAATCGTATGTGGGTCATACATGTGTGACAAACCATTGGCCTCGATTGTGTCTCTGGACTTTATATTCAACTGCATGTACGGTCGTATCTACATGTATGTCCCTTGCTTACAAATGGAAACCTCTACGATGATAGAGGACTGTTTGATAATTTTCAAATTCCCAGATAAAATAATCTTTCCAACCCATTACTTGAAAAACAATTGATCTTGACCCTTTTTCAGTTTAGTTATCCATAAAATATGGCGACCTGATACCGAGTCCTGGTATGTTGTAGTCCCGCCAATCGTAACAAATAACTTATTATTACAATCCATTCCTGTGTTAATTAGTCGAATACAAAACAATTATTTTACCGCAACGCAATTTATGTCGTGTGGCGGCCGTGGAGAGTTTTACCGTACATATTGTCAATGGTGCTATGTAGCCCGTATATATCGACTTGTAACTTTCAATGAATATTCAAATTTGGTTGTTGGTCTAAACCTTTTGTTGTACTAAGTCTTGTAATAGCCGAGTGATATAATGCTTTCGTAATTCGCATTGTTAAGTGATGACACCGTACGAGTTCGAATTCCACAATAGGTGCAAAGCATATCTACCTGGCCGTTGATTGCATTCGAATAACCATTTAACGCTACTGACATGAAATTATTACTTTCATCGTGAAGGGGTTCCTAAAAGTGCAAATTTTAAAACCTCTGCATTACGTGTACCATGCGCTCCATTTTTAAAGAGCACGCATCAATTACTAATCTAATTAATCATTCCCTATGATTACATGTACGTGGACTTTCTTCAATCAAAAATAGACGTGTCTATTTCGTATTTTTAATTTCATACAAACAACTGTCAGCTTAACATGATAGCTTTCAATGACAGCAGCACGAGTTATTCAAAAATTGGTTAAGAAATTGCGAGTCATTGTTTTCAGAATATATGATGCATATTCAATTAAGTATGATGTTATTCAACTTTAATTGACGTTCTTAATCATGGCACGTGTATGGGTGATCCACTCGTCAGTTAACAGTGTAACATGGTATATCACGTTATATCAATCATTCCAAGTGGACTGTATCACAAGTACGCGTGTCTCTTGGACCATGAACTTCAAGGCTCAACCTAGTCTGTCTAACATACCCTATGTTTAGAAAGATAACTCCTCAATCTACTTTTTTCTCATGAAATTATTTCCCTTTGCTACCTCAAACAGAGGCGAAAATTGAAAAATGTTATGCTATATGATTGATAAAATATATTATCTAGTCGGATGGCCAGACTTGGCTCAATCTTGCTAAAGGTGCTATTCAATCTCATGAACCTTTAGAATAGGAAGCAGTACATATACTGGCAATGCCTTGGTCTATCTGATATATTGTATGTTATATTAATGTATTCCCGATTCAATAAATGGACATCGGGAGGAATCGGCAAAAGGTACTCAAAGCATAGGAAAAGCTCCTGGCAAGTCATTAGGAAATGTGTGATATCACTGTTCGCGATGCCTCCCGAAGTTAATTTATTTAAACCGGGAGTACATCGCCGAGGTCAAAAACGCTCAGCATCAATCACTAAAATGTATCCATCATTAGCATTACTTTTGATCGTTGTATTATGCGTGACATCATGTTTGTGTGATTAACCTCATGGAATATAAGAGAAGGCCGAAATAACTGAATATTAATATGGTTGACTTAATGGCATTGCATATACTTAATAAGTTGGGTCACTGTGGATTAAGACGTGAGTGCATGCGCACTGAATTACTTACACAAAGGTCAAGAGTCACGATGCTAATCTGTTCGCACTGTAAGACAAAAGAAAACTGCAGAATGGGCAGAAGTCAGAGATGGACCTATAATGATAAATGAAGACTGGGTGCAAATATGTGCCCCTGTCTACATACTCTTAACTTTCTAAATGTGAACTAAATGTCGTGTTAATTATAATTCTTCACACAGAACTATGTATTAATCACAATCATGAGATCCGACCATTGCACCATACCATGTTGCATAACTTTATGCACACTTTATCATTCGCTGGGTTAGAATAAGAGATCGTAAGTATGATACATATTTCAAATCTGCATCCAAATGCGCTTCCGTTGAGCCTATTGTCCGGAAAATCAGGACTTGTCATGTTGATCAAACTGAAGTTCAAAAAGTTGATTTGTTCCAAAGGTAAAGTATAGTTTCTCATTATAAGCCAGCGGTTTGTTCACATACTGTTGCACAACAATCTTTTATAATTGTGTCCAGAAATAAAAAATGTTTTCTGTTTTCTTCTAACATAGTAGCTAAAACATCCATGAGATAATTATAATAAAACAATGCTATTGTAAAATCCGTGACCATATCATGTTAATTAAAAGTGCAAGTACAATTAACGATTTCAGTCGCTTGTGGGGTCTTCAGTTAATTTTTGAAGAGTTTACTAGTTTTCATTTGCAATGTTTTATTTAAAAAAAAAAAATAGTTAGATGAAATATAGTCTGTTCACGACTTTACATGCACGAATGATATTTAGGAGAAAAGCCTGACTTGCAAACGTGAATCTTTAAATTTTCACAGTTTTTGCAAAAATTATTTCCTATGATCGTGTTGAAGTAAAACTCACTAACTGTTATTTTAATCTAAATATAACAACACTACAACGATCTACTGATTCAACCTAAGGTATAAAGTCACGCGTTACATGTCCATCTTTGTGCTTATCAACAGTCATTCTTTTACAATAGTTAACAATTAAAACGTCTTACTGACGCCGTATTGCAACCTTTTTTTACTACTTTGCGCTTTTTATATCTAATAATATAATTCATTTGAATGCACAATTGTGTCAAAACAAACAATTATTACTTAGTTTGTAACCTTGTAGAGCTGTGATGATTTAATTTTCATTAATATTCACGAGCATGATAAAAACACCAAAAAAAACACCATAATTTGCATGTTTTTGTACAGTTAATTCGGTATTTTTGTCTAACAAATATATCACTTTAACGGAAATGTTTTGTCGCGTGTCCGTTTTAAATTTATCTATCACAGTGGGACTTCCATGTGACGAACTTGAAGCAGGTATGACATAATGTAATATATCATACGTGTGTATTAACGTAAACATTTCGATGGCTTAGAATTAGAAGGTCGTAAGTGTCACTTACGACCTTTTAAGATTCATACATATTTAGAATAAGCATTACAAGGCGATTCTTATTAGCCCATTTTCATAAAAATCTGCACTTGTCATGTTGACCAAAATGAAGTTGTAAAAGTTTGTTTTACCATAAGTAAAGAGTAAATGTCAGACAGTTTTTTCGTGTTCTCTCAAAATATCGATTTGGTAGTTACGACCTTCTAATTCTAAGCCATCGATGTATTCTTCATTTTGAAGAATACATGAACACATAGACATACATACCGAGCATAAAACAATAGTGAAAACAAAATAAAAATTCAAAATGTCATATGAAACATGCTAATTGCAATGCTATTAGAAATAAAGTATTATTTTTTCATGTAGAAATTTAGGTCAGTGCGGTATCCAATATTGATATTACTTAATTTAAGGATATGGCAAATCAATCAGATCACACCATATTAAACTCATGGTCAGAGACAGGCAATATGATTGGTTATCCTTATTCTCAAATTCAATCTGTCTGGGATCCCACCAAACTAGCCACAACGACTACTCCATGTATGACACCAGGATGCGTCTCCAATATGCTGAAAGACCTGAACTGGGAGTGCCTTGAGAAGCGTCGTAGACAGAGAAGACTTTGTATGCTACATTCAATATTGATAATGAGCTTGTTGACATTGCACCGGATACATACTTCCACAGGAGTGATGCCACAACACGAGGTCATGGAATGGACATGATCAAAATGTACTTACTTGACAGTTCCAACAAGGAAGAACACATAGGGAACACCTTTGGTGACTTTAGTCTTCAACATATTGATACATGATGGACTGAAAGTAAATAATAGATGTATTAAGAAGGTTGCACAATTATGTGTTTTATCATAAGTTTAGTTACCAATTGTTAGGCCGTTCAAGCACCCTTTGACATTTCAACTTCCCCTGGCCATTGGGCTACATATGGAAACCTACACTCGTGTCTCCCTGGGGAGACTATTCCGCTCCTGTGCTGTGGCAGCCAACATCGATCTGCGGCGCCCAGGAATAGACACTGCCCTTACAGTTACCATTTTTCACCATGGTAGAGTGGAACCGTGGGTCTTGCTCAGAGAAATTATTAACCAGTGGTCCAGAGGAGGATCGAACCCTGGACCTCTCGAGCCTACCTCTAGGCCACCGCTCCCCATCATACTGTTCTTATCATTTGGACATATCTTCTTTAAATCACAAGAAAATGTATCATTGAAAATTAATTACATTTTGACATATTGAATTGATATATAGTCTCTAAATTAGATGTATAAATTTTACATAAAATACATGGTAGACTCGCAAATTCAACAAATTGCGTAAACGCCAACAAATAAGAAATGGGTCATCACTGATCAATATCAAAATACACTTAAAAGTAGAGTTTTCGTAGAGATTATTACAACCAACGGTTGCATTTATAATTCCCATCAAGGCAAGGCCCGCAGCTACACAGAGGCACGCATAATAGTGATTTTTGTATCGGTGAAAATATGATAATTAACAAAACACAAGCACTTCTTTGAGAAAGAAACATGTAAAATATTATCTAGGAAATAGTTGCCTTGGTAGTTTTGAGTTTGCCATTTGTCAAATATGAGAATATATACTCACAAGCCCGCAACAATCGTCAAGTAAGTGATGACTTGTGTAAACAGTTCCACAGCTGTGAACAAATCCATACTCTCTCTTTTATCTTCAAAGTCGTTACACAAATATACATGTACTAGTCCTGTATGTCTAGATCTTTGTTCGTACACGTCTGCTACGTATTTACGGGTAATGTATCTAAAACAAATAACAGTCATCTATTATGCGACATCCCGTATTGCTTATTAATAGTATGCTTACAAAACTACAATTCCGATGAACCCCACCTGGTCTCGTATTCACAAAGTTGCACAGATATTTGCTAATATATTTTCTGAGACGTAACATATTTCACAAAGAAATGAAATAAACTCAATTATTATATTAAGACACATTTAATAATTGTTTTTATATTGAAATAAAAAGACAAAAAGCCTCCCAAGGTTAAAACTATTATTTGCTCACGAAACCCAAATATTATTTAACAACCTAAGTTGATCCCATTGATACTTTTTGCATGTACTTCCGATTTTAAAAATGAGCATCGAAAGGCATCGGGAAACGATCTTTTCCTGGTTAAGGAGAATACTCGGGGTAGTCATTTGAAAATTTCTGATATCCCTGTTCACAATGAAGCCCGACAAACCCAGATAATTGGTTACGCAGACATCTTTGCTTTTTTTAAATTAACACATACATGTATTTGCCTTCAAAGATTTTCCGACAAAATTCAAAATTTATTACAAACAAATGCAATTTTCAATTTAGGTCCACCGAAACAGTTAAAAAAAACAACAAAGTTAATTAAACAGCAGACAACTCTAAAATGTAAGATTGTTTAGAGGTGAAACCCCCATTACTAAGTATACTCAGCTACGTTGGTGAAGTATTTGATCAACTACTGTACGGTTATACATGTATACATACATCTCGCACTTGAAGTCTTCACAGGAGTTTAAACTTACACTGTATGAATACACAGTATGTTTACCTCGTGTAGATTTCTGTATACAAACTTCTATTATGCAAGCGTTCAAACTAAATAGGCTTATGCTCAGGCCTATAAAATTATATCTCAAAACACAGCGTTTGACATTCCCAATTTTTACCCATTCATAAGAGTAATATATTGAATGGATGAACAATTTTGGGACATAAAAACTGTAGTATGTGATATAATATCTTATGTCTATGGCTTATGGCATCATATGATAAAATATAAAATTGACTTCAGTCTACACCCGTGTAGTGTACTATATACATTATACTACATGTTTGTACATTAATTTAGTACAGTGCAATCTATGTTAGTTTTAAGTATAATAATAATTGTTTTCTTACCAATTTGTCATGTATATTGCTATTGTTTCATGTATGTTCACTTACTATATATTATATTGCTTCACTATCGACATGTAGCATCCATAAATTGTATCTACCAATAGGTCAATGACATTACGTAACTTTTAAATAAAATATCAAATAAATTGCAAAACTATAGTATATATAAATTGACTTACCAGTAACCGACTGTCATGTTACTTGCACAATTCCACAACAACGCACAGATGTTTTTGTTGCTGAAAATGAAGCAATTAATCTATTCCCCCACTAACCGAGAACTATTATTACGATAGTATGTTGTAGTCAGGCGTGTATCAGTCAGTAAAGTCTGTGGTATACTAGTACTACCTCGCCACCCCACGTTAAGCGTAACTTTAATACACCATCAACACACAACCCGTTCACCAAGTCGGCAATAATCAAAGGCATGATTTGATACCGTAATGAGAAGGTCAATAAATAGTCTTCAATGTAAACATTGACTATTTAGATCAATATCAACATTTTAAGGCTAAAGCAGGCATTTTTCTATACAGACCAGTTACTATAGGTTTGCAACTAAATATTATTGTATACAAAACAATGTAGAATCTTAACACACACTTTTATTGTTTGTATGATTTTAATCGAATAAAAAGGTAGTAAAATTAAAAATTAATCCACTTAGTCGTTTTAAAGATAAAATTAATAAGTCATTGTTGATGAATGGTCAGATTTGTATCAGAAGAATCGTCTAATGGTGAAGACATATGCCCCCTTCCACATCACATCTTACCATTACCTACATCAGGTCGTTTTTCGTCATTATGGACTAGTTTAGGTTGACCATCTGCCGTCTCGACGAGCGTTTTCATAATATCATAAATTCCTTTTTTGCGTTAACGTATAACATATATTTGGTTGTTCCGTTTTGACATTCGATCTCAGCCATTTCGGGTTACAGCTGCGTTCCCTGTCGAAAGTTTACTAACATGAGTTCCCAATCACGAGTTAGAATTACTTTAATTAAAGAACGAATTACATCAAGTTTTTAAATTAACATTCTATTCATAATTATACATACGTGTACTTGTTTTCATATATTTTGTCTTCGTCAATTCTTTTGGAAATCATATATACACACAAACATGTATGATGAAAATTTCAGTTTTAAAATCAGTTTTTTTACTATATTTGAGATGGATTTTTTCTCCAAAATTTCAAACATTATGCTGTTGTGGGAAAACGTATTGGCGAAATGTTTTTTTCGTTACAGGGGTCCATCTTCCAATGTAGTTACATTGGTCATCATTGAAATGTCAAGAAAATTGACTTTTTGCTAAGGTCTTAATAACTGGGTGTCGAATTTCGAAGTAGCTGGTGAACTACACAATTAGACAACAAAATCTACTGAAAGGTCAACACATTTACCGATTCAATTTTGCCAAAATAGCAATACACCCAACCAATCAAAGCATGGTAGTCGTGTGTAGCTTTTTTGTTCCATGCCAAGGAATTTTACGCCCTTGGCAGCTGTTTGTACGATACGTATACTAAAGTGGCATTCTTTGTTTAAAAAAAAACTCAAACAATTAATTACAACAACTAATACAATTGATAGTGATGCATGTGCATGATACTATACAAATGCACATATCATATTTAATGTTTTATATATTTCTTATTTTTCATTCAATTTCTTGGATATTTCGCATGTTTGTCAGTGAAAGATAAAAATTTAATTATATACCATTAGTTTTCTTAATTTCTGATTTGCTATGCCGCTATGAAAAAAGTCCTATTAATTGTGGAACACCCCACGTACATTGACGTATCGAACTCATCTCTCTCACTGATTTTCACTAAACGGTTGAAAAGCCCAAGAAAACAGAAATTTGAAAGTGACTAACGCAATGACTCATTTGTAACAGTTAACTACATAGTTTTGAATTATCACGTTCACGTATGTTGACAAATAGTGATTGAAAATGATATAAATCAAGTAATTTGTTTACCTAGGAAACAAAAACTTAAGATTAATCAGGAAACTCATTTGTTTATTTGGAAATGCATAGATATATCAGGAACTTGCTTTGTTTATATCTAAAACCCATAGATATAAAGAAGCTATTGGATTAAGATGAATGGGGAAATCCTAGAACCACAAAACTTCCATGTATTATAATTCACGCCACTACATCGCTGGCTTAGAATTAGAAGTTCGTAACTACAAAATCAATATTCTGAGAAAACAAGAAAAACTGACTGGCAATCGATCAATCTTTACATATGTTAAACAAGCTTTTTCATCTACGGTTTGGTCAACATGACAAGTTCCGATTTTCATGAATGATGCAGAATCTAATATGCAATAAGGTCGTAAGTGCTATAGCTTGTGTATTTTGACCTGAGTCTGACCTTTATGCAAGAATATATTACAAGGTTCTTGCTTTGAATATATCAATTTCCGCGAGCAAATCCTGTATCGGTATTTCAGATTTGTGTTTATATTACAAGTCGAGCGTCTTCGTGATACTCCCCGATTATGAAAACATACAATCGGTGTTACAAACGTAGACTATATATCGACTGTTAAATTATGCTAATCAATAGGTCAAGCTCATGTCAATGTGGGCAAGCTATACCAACGACCTTCTAATTCTAAGCCAGCGATATATCATAAGTATAATACTTGTTATTCGATACTATAACGCTATATTGAACGCATGCTTTCATAAGGGAGGGTCCATGACATCTGAAGTTGAAAAGGTTACGGATCGAAGAAGGTCTGATGATTCGCTTCAATCGATTTATTGTGATTTATGATACATTACAAGTAGACGTACTACTTACATAACAAATGAAAAATATATGAGAGTATTCCATGGAACTAATTCAGCTTGACATACAATTAGTGTGCTTGTGTTGTGTTGGACATCATTATGGATAAAAAATGGTTTGTAAACTGTTAGAGACCTTTCTTGCCTTTGCGAACAATGCAACGATGGTACCATTTTTATTGACTTGACATCGTTGATGGCTGTCCGGGCTCGAGGATCGGGCGGCGATCAGATTACATTTGCGACCTTAGTTTTATTACTCACTTTAATACAAGGACACTCTGGCTGTACTACACGGTAGTCCTAACAACATGACAGTGCTGTTTATGAAAACCAGGTGGTTCAAGTATTGGCGTTCTAGATGATTAATGTAGGTCATGATGTTAATAAACTTCAATGGTAACAGGGCAGAAGTTCAACTTCGCTGTTTAACTGAATCGGCAATTCGTTTGAAAGCTACTAATTATGCATTTTATACAGCATGAAAATGCGTTTCATCAAATAACTAACAAGGTGTATTGAAATAATTAACTTTAACCAACAAAGAAGAGTAAACATATGGTGCATGTCAAGAAATCTCAAGTCTGAATTTATTTGAACTATAAAACCACTTGTTATGCAAATGATTGAATAGTTTGTGTGTGGTAAAATATGAGTGCACCTCATGTAGTAATAAATTGTGATTGTCCTGTTTATGAATTTCTCATGTGTTAAGGACCGATTTCAGAAATAACATGGGACAAATTTGCTCAAACTAGGTAATGAAAGTTTGGACAATTAAGGAAGGCAGCACTCAACGCAATCCGTCTAGTACAGGAAACATACGTAACCAGCATACAAAACAATGCCCAACTGAAAAACTGAAGATGTGACGTCATGTCATTTTATTAATTTTTCAAGAGACTCCCCATACAAATAATAACGTTATAAATACATTATAGTCAAATTCGTTTTCCATATATTAGCCTCTAACGGATTTAATGCAGTTATATTATTGCTGGTGATTTCTTTGGATTTGCGCAGCACTTTATGTAGGTGTTGCAATGGCTGAACGATCAAATGTATTCGTGCTACGCATTACTTACGATAACGCCTTTCAGTACGGGTTTGAATCTTACATATTTATACCAAACATATATCTTTAACAAGATTGTTACAGAAAAGGAGGTTATAAATATGGGTCACTGTTTTTGTTTCGTATTTCGTTAGGCTACGTGTGGGCTATGTATTATGTTATGTTGTTACGGTTCTCTTTGCCCAGCTGGTGCAGTTGAGTCATGCCTTCAATGTACGATTTCCTCATATCTGTTTTACTTAGATGACTAAAGTAAGTCATGATGTGTTAGCTTCAATCGTTACTGGACGTCATGCCATGCGTTCGTTGATCAAATGAGTCTGGAATTTGTTTGAAAGTCATTAATTATTATACAAGAAACACGTTCATCAAATTACTAACTAGGCTTAAATAATTAGCTTAGACTAGCAAAGCATAGTCGACATATGGTATATGTCACACAAGCTAAGCAAGAACTTGTTGGAGTAATAAAACGACTTCTTATGCAAATGATTGAATAGTATGTGTGTGGTAAAAGTATAATTGCAAATCTTCTAAATAATCATACAATTTAATTGTCGAATTTATTCATTCCTGAATTACTAATGGCATATTTAAGAAACAATGTGAGAAGAAATTGTTCAAAACGGTAATGAAACGTCGGGCATGGAAGGTAGCGCTAAAACCGAATTACGCGAGCACAGAAAACAGAAATAACGCAGTCCAAACTAAAGTCCGAACCAAACTGAACGAGAAAATCAAGCAAATGCCGACCATGGCAAGCTAACGAAAGTCCCAGTTTCAGCTGTTGAGAAGTCAATTACATAATGTGAGGCTTATTTTCGTGACAAATATCAAAATTTGTACACATATAAATGGATAAGCATTTTGGTTTCGTGGTTAAGCATCATATATGTCATGCATTTGGTTTATATGCATGGTTACAAGGAATATGTATTCTGGACAATATCACGTACAAGCCACCTGGTTTATTTTTCAATGTTTTGTTTTTACCATCACTGTAGCACACAATTTGGTATTTGATGTGTTCCTCGACATCTGCAATAGTACGCGTAGTTAACCACTTACGGCGTTATGACAAGGAATTCGGAAAGGTACTGTACTGTTAAGCATGAAAGATAAGTGTCTCATAAGGCACAATTAACTGGCCTATTCAATAGGGGTGGCACTATAATAAACAAACTTTACCTTCTAGTTGACCACGTGTAGTTGAATATCCAATGCACGTGTAGTGTTGGGCTATTATTGTAATTCATCATGACATGAATTGCACTGAAAACCCACAAATTCATACAACTGACCGAGTGTTGGTTGATTCGTTAACTATTTATCTAATAAATAATATTGCACATCTGATCAACACCGTTCTTTTCAAAGCAACACACAATTGGTGGGGAGGCAGGGGGGCTGGGAGGCTGATTACCAAGACAATGAAATACATTAAATCGTTTGGTACGTTAGGTGTACCATGTTATTGAACAACTCATACGACGTGATTGATCTGCCAGAAGCAAAGCTAAAAGCATTGATGCATATTGCTGAAAACAAACTACAGCCACATGTCCATTTTAACTCTGGTGGAGATTGTTTTAAATTTAACTTCAGTTACACTAATGGCCAAACCAGTCAAAACATTTAGAGGGTTCAACAAGTGGAAAATAGACGTTAGTTATTTTGTCACATGAACGACGGGGCGTGAAATGTTCAAGTTCACGGACATTTTCACATAACTTATGATTATGTAAAGTTTCCTGTTGTTTTAAATTCAATGTCAACTTTTATCAGGGCAAACTCCGACAAGCAACATCGTACCACATATCGACGGTGCCGAACCAAAACCCCGTAACTCAATTTTGACGCGAAAACTTTTTTTGCAGCATCCGCATCTGCTAGACGTCCCGCGCATTTCTGTCTTGTCGCCATGTAAGTTACGCAATTGGCTCTTTAAATGGCATCAAGACAGAGATGCGTGGGACGTCTAGCAGATGCGGATGCTGCAAAAAAAGTTTTCGCGCCAAAATTGAGTCAGGGGTTTTGGTTCGGCACCGTCGATATAATGTATGCGAAATGAGTTGTTTGCAAGGTACCAAACTTCAGTGACTGCTGCTAATAATAAATAAAGAATACTGCGGTGACTGATTAATACTGATTAAGTTTAAGTCAGGGTGCCACTGAGGAATTCCCCTCATGATGGCCCCAAATGGTCATCTAGACCACAATTGCCATCGAGAAAATATTGTCAAGTCAAATACTGTTCAGTGGGACCAATGCTTTAATTATGCTGTACATTTAATGGTTGGCCGGGGGCATGTGTTTGTTATAGGTGGTTCTGAGTGTAACTTTGTGTTTAAAGCGATTCGTTTTTTTCCAAGTGATAATCCATCTGGACCACTAGTTTATTTTCTGAGCAAGAATAACCGACGTACTCCACTCCACCAAGGGGTAAATTGGTACCTGTAAGGGCAGTGTCTATTTCTGGACGTCACAGATCGAGGTTGGCTGGAGAAAAATCGTCTCCCCAAGGAGACACGAACGTAGGTTTCCATAGGTATCCCAATGATCAGGGAAAGTTAAGATGTCAAAGGGTTCTTGAGCGACCTAGCAGCTGAAAAGAGCTCTAGAAAATTGATAATTTTATCTTTTTATCAACATGAGTAAAAAGAGGATGTAATGGTCTTCTCAAAATATATTTGTACGTACTTCTGTATTTTAGGAACGTTATTTTTAGCATGATTCATAATAGACTGGTGATAGTATCCGTCGGCCTGTATAAGGAAACATTGTTTCGCCTCTAAACTACAATTACAACACGTTTAAGGTAATCAATACGGTAACTGGCCAATGTATTGCTAAAATCATTTTGTCTGGGAAACAATGAGTATTCGTCGTACGATATTACACTTATCATTTCAACCAGTCAAAACAAAGATTTGGCACAACGGCGAAAACACGCGATGATTAATTTGAACATTGCGGATGGTACTTTTAAGCCTAGTGTTTAAGTGTGCTTGTCACCCTTAGTCCGTCTCGACCGTTTACAATTTTCTTGTATAGAAACTAGAGTATATTTTGGGAAATGTCACATTCGATTAAGCATGTACTGAAGGTATTCGGAATGGCATAATATAATTCCACTGGCCACTTGAGCGTAATTCATAACCGCAACATCGTCAAAAATTAATGCGAATGCTAAATAAATGTTGGATACTAAGCATGGTGCACGGTTTACTGTAAGGTATACTGGATTATCAAGACCAACAACAAACAGATTATGGAAGACAAGTCATGTTGGAACCAACTAACAAATGCGATGTGATAAATAGTATTTATCACATAAACCACGGTACGACAGTTTTATAAAGCCCGTTTAATAAAAAAAAACGATACTACTCAACTCAGTAATATAATAACTATTCAAATAAGGCGGCTTATCACTATATCTATGTATTCATACGCATTTTCAAAAATATACACAGATAAACAGGATATATAGCCCGTGACGTGATTTCGATTAAAAAATACCCGTTTCGCTCCAATAATTAGGCAACAATGTATAGATAAACCATGTTTTTAGCCGTGACGGAAGATTACACTTCTTAGTCATGTTATTTGAATATAACTGGTTAAATTCTCTTTGGGCAATGGATTGGTTACTGTCATTGATCACATAATATGTTGCTTAAGCCTTAATACATACCCTATATCTATCCTTTGAGGGCAAATCTACCTTCTTGCTAAAAACATGGTTTATCTATAACGGTTATTGAAATAATTTACGTTACGGTGCTTCACTATGTTTATTTGCTCATTCATTTTTAACGGCATTACTCATTGACTTCATTCTCTTATAAAGGGAAAGTCTGTCAACTTTTAGCACTTTACAGGGCTTATTTTGTTCATGTGATCAAAAGAATCTTACATTCGTGTCTTTCCATTAGAATGTATAAAACTCGATCATTGGATAAAAGTTGCTCGACAGAGCCTCTTATTTTATCACTTTTATTCATCTCGTTTAATAAATCGAATAGAAAAGACACTCATGTAAGATCCTCTATACATTGTTTATTCTTTTATTTTGGGTAACGACCTTGCTTACGATAGTTAAACTTGACTTATTTTAACTTAGTATCAACCTACCGTCACCACCCTTGTGGTTACAGTTTCATCCGACATATACTGTACGTTGTAATTAATTACATGGCTCTAGTGTATTCTTGTTCTACTATAAATCATACAGTGAACTAAATATACAGTATTCATTTCTAAAAATAACATGTTTTGACTTATTCAGAGGTATGCGTTTATTTTTGTGAACTTGTTTTTTCATGTTAATCCGTCTCTTCCGGACAATGACATTATAGAGTCGCCAAAGTCATGGATCAGACTGTGTAACATAGGAAAGGCAGTTTGGGGTCAATTATGCAGTCATTTCAGATGAATTATATATTTTCTTGAATTATCATTTTTTGTTTCTAATTTAATAAAGTCCAAAGTCAACGAAATTAAATCCGTACCGTTTCACATAGTGACCATCTGAAAATAATCGTTACGTTTTGAGGGCTTGGTGCAAAACTATGGTAACAACATCAATTTATAGAGGCATGTTCCATAATTTTACACTGAGCCCCCTATTTGTAACCATATATTTAGAAAAAAATGTTATATTTTACTTATGACTATTTGTTCTTTTTCAACATCAAGCTAAGACTTGGCAGCTAATGAATCCAGATAGCGAAAATATGTTCCCTAAAATTGCCTGGTCATTCTGATGTCCGCACATCGGGTATTCGAAGATGCCATGTCTATATAGTTAGTGTGTCCGGAGATGACTAATCATGCCATTCCGGGCACAAAAGTACCTCAAACATATTCGACGCGTGCGTTTAGTTGATACTGTTGTTGAGGTGATTGCTGTCCTTGACAAACGTAGCTCATACTTCATTAAAAGCTGAAAGGTAAAGTGTTTGTTTGTAATATATAATAGTGTCACCCCTATTGAAACGGCCAGCCAATTAGCCATATGAGACACATATTTTTCTCGCTCACAGTTCCTCCGAATTCCTTCTCGTATTGTTGAAGGCCTGGTGGAAATGGGCATATGTACGGTAACAATTCTCTAACTATCTGGCGGCTCACCAACCCGCAGCATCAATTCTAACCTAGCTTCCAATGGGATTTGAACCTTCCGCTCCGAAGGTGGAGCCATAAGACCTCGTCTACGGTTTCCTTATAACCCTCTGGCTTCGAGTGAAATTGTTTTACCTGGCCTTCTATGTTGTGGAAGCTCGTATGTTTTCTCTTAGCGTGGATATTAGTTCATTTACATTGCCTAGCTGCGTACAGATCCCAAATAATTATTGAAAAAGGGAGACAACTCGGTCATAATAACTAAACTATGCCATAACATGACCAAGAGTAGTCCTTCCCTTTTCCTTTGAGTTTTAACGCTCGTAAATATTTGATGTCGTTAGGATGTACATGGCAAATAAGCGTCAATCTACATACCTACCTTCCCGGGCTTGTGTTCGTTGCCTAAGCAAGGCGCTATGTAGCGCTTTCCTATTGGAGGTAAGTCTTACCTTCTATATTTAATTGAACGGGAGGTAACTGAATGAAAGCGCTCGGCAACCCTTCGTGTTAGACAACGGACACCTGGTTTGTCCCTTCGGTTGTTGTGGAAAGCTTATTGACGTGACAGGGACGCTTCTCTTGTGCACAACCCTCCTCAGCTCATACCCGGGCTTGTGACAGGCGATGGCCGAGGCGGCAAATACGTAACCGTCTGAGAAAAGCTTCGGGTTGCTTTGTCAGTTACACATTCACCTGAGTGTCCGGCCATACCTTAGGAGCTAGTAACAGGAACTCGAAACAACACCAAAACATAATTATGTAGTACACTATATAAATTCTCGTAGCAAGGACATACTTTTATTTTCTGGTGATTGTATAATACCTTCAAGTCCCACGTATGAATTTTTGTAAGGGCTCTTTGCCTTCTTGGTGGAGTTTTATATTACAATTGCTGGGAATAGTACACCCCGGACTCGGGGAAGGAACCTCATTAAAATAAAGCGACTGCTTAGCTTGCACAAGAACGACAACTCTGGGTATGGTTGATATGTACGTGTGTTGCTATTTATCTTCCTTGGGTATCCGAAACGACTGCCCACCTCTCGGTGATCTCCCTTTGGAGATAGAATACTGAGTATGTAATACTTCTTACTAATCACGCCTCGAAGCTTTTTCTAGATCTAAAGTTCCAATATAACAAGTATATATAACGCATGTCCTCGTGTCTTTGCAGGTCGGTTTAATATAGGATACAGTCAATGGAATGTTTTAAAGGGACTGTGTTATGTTTCAGCGTATAGCAAAAATCAAATAAAATTGTTAAAAAATCACTATATTTTGGCATAGATGCCTGTATATCCCATAAAGAATGCACACTGATATAAATATAACATCAGGATTTTGTAATTATTTAAGTAGTTTACCTCCAAAATTCTATACCGTATTAATTCAACAATGTTCTATTATATTGATACTTATTTTGGTAAAAAAAAATACTTTTAAAAAAATCACCCCATCTGTGAGACAGGCCCTTTAACTGTTTTACTTTATACATACCTACACAATCTTCTTCGGGCTGACTTGCCCCTAGGTCACCACCAAAGAACGCCACAAATTCTTTTTCTGTAATCATGTATTCCACTTGTTCCAATATCCAGCATTTTTTGTCATTTCTCGGATTATAAATCCTCTCTAGATATATTTTAACTGCCCCTGTGTCTTATTCCAATTCCAACTGGTATCTATATCTCATTTGTCTTTATACATACTTATAAATATAAAACGGATTATGGGAATGGAAATAATCCCTGAAAACTGAATAACATATAGCTCTATACACTTTATACAGGGTGTTGAAAAAGCAACATTGTAGCTGTCGGAACTACATTATATTTCCAGGTGCTAGAACATGTGTTACATAACGCAGAAGTTGTGAGTTGTTTACGTGATTTGACATTACTGCGATGCATACCACATAAAATCTCAGATGCAAACGTAATATGTATAACATAACGAAAACGTTGTCAGTCGCAAAGGTTATATAACATTCCTGTGTTGCATACATAACCGCTCAGATTCTAACGTAATATGTGCAGCATACCAGAGAAATTGTCATTTTTCGTAATAATTTTATGTGTTACACAGCGGAGAAATGGTCAGTTTCCAACGTAATATGTGTTACACAGCGGAGAAGTTGTCAGTTACTAACGTCATATGTGTAGCATAACGGCAAAGGTGTCAGTTACCAACGTAATGACGCAACGCACGGTATTGAGTACGTTTGTGTAACGTCGTGTTACGTCAGCATATTATTAACTAACTTTGCGTAATACTTGTCTTATGCTCTAAACATTGACGTTTAACTTTGCAAATGTTTACAATGTCGAAAACTACAGTACATTTATCTGTTAATTACATCGTTTTTTAATTGAAAAATATTGTGTATCTTTCGGTAGCAATTTCTCCCGCTTGTTCAAGTTAACGCTTATTCACTCGTATCACCCGATGTCTATCTGACAAGTACCTTAATCACTCACGTATTCTACCCCTAACACACTTATCTTTGTACTGTTTTATGAAAAACAAAACACCACATTGTTCTATAATATACGGGTACAAAATGCATTGCATGCCTATGCATAATATCGCTCAAAATAATTATTTTGGTAATGTAGTTCGTCCACTATAAAAACTTGCGTTGCATAAAACGTCCAAAACGTCGCAAAATTGCGACGTAGGACAATCTTCCTCCACACATTGAATCAAGTGTGTCGGACTTATTTTAAGAGCAATCGTAAAGAATTTTTAAAAGTAAAAATTTCACTCTGATAATATTTCAAATTTTAATTTAATTGTACGTTCTATGACTTATAATAAAATTATTAAGTTTCGAAAATGGTCTGTGCCACAACGTATCGCTAAAACGCGCGAGTAGGACAATTTTCCTCCACATATTCCATTCTAATAATCTCGATAAGTATTGGCTAGAATGCATTGGGATTTTATTATTTATAATAAAACAAAAATAATATTTTAAAAACGAAATCATAATTATTTTATTTATAAAAATGAAAAAATAATTGCGTACTAAGCACGCGTCTTCGGAAAATTTTCAGCATTTTTTTGCAAATTTGCACTTTTTTCGTGTTACCAGTTTATTATTTAACTTTTTTATTTTTTTGCACCCGTGATTTTTCACGATAGTATGTTAAAACACGTCACTTCTGGTGTCACTCAGTGAAGTATCCCACAAATTTAATGACATTTTGAATAAAACGGCTGTTATTTTATGCCGACGACCAATATTTTGTGTTACAAATTGCACACGGATTTTTGTATATCTGTCGGGCATTGTCTCCAATTCTACGGCTACATATTATTCAACATGAACTCAAATTAAAATGACAATGTAGACAATTTTATAATGAATAGTTTGGTATATGATATCTAATGTATCGAGTGAATTAGAAAGAAGTGTCAACTACTGTTTTACAGCGAGTGTACGAAATTACGAACGTACTCAGTTACGTGCGTTACGTCAATATGTGTTACACAGCGGAGAAATGGTCAGTTACCAACGTAATATGTGCTACATAGCGGAGAAATGGTCAGTTACCAACGTAATATGTGCTACACAGCGGAGAAATGATCAGTTACCAACGTAATATGTGCTACACGGCGGAGAAATGATCAGTTACCAACGTAATATGTGCTACACGGCGGAGAAATGGTCAGTTTCCAACGTAATATGTGCTACATAGCGGAGAAATGATCAGTTACCGACGTAATATGTGCTACACAGCGGAGAAATGATCAGTTACCAACGTAATATGTGCTACACAGCGGAGAAATGGTCAGTTACCAACGTAATATGTGCTACACAGCGGAGAAATGGTCAGTAACCAACGTCATATGTGCTACACAGCGGAGAAATGGTCAGTTACCAACGTAATATGTGCTACACAGCGGAGAAATGGTCAGTTACCAACGTAATATGTGCTACACAGCGGAGAAATGGTCAGTAACCAACGTAATATGTGCTACATAGCGGAGAAATGGTCAGTTACCAACGTAATATGTGCTACACAGCGGAGAAATGGTCAGTTACCAACGTAATTTGTGCTACACAGCGGAGAAATGGTCAGTTACCAACGTAATATGTGTTACACAGCGGAGAAATGGTCAGTAACCAACGTAATATGTGCTACACAGCGGAGAAATGGTCAGTTACCAACGTAATATGTGCTACATAGCGGAGAAATGGTCAGTTACCAACGTAATATGTGCTACACAGCGGAGAAATGATCAGTTACCAACGTAATATGTGCTACACAGCGGAGAAATGGTCAGTTACCAACGTAATATATGTGTAGCATAGCGCCAAAATTGTCAGTTGCTAACTTAATATGTCTTACATAGCAGAGAATGTGTCAGTTTCAAACGTAATATGTGACATATGTGTTACATAACAGAGAATTTGTCAGTTTTCAACGTAATATGTGACATATGTGTTACATAACAGAGAATTTGTCAGTTTCCAACGTAATATGTGACATATGTGTTACATAACAGAGAATGTGTCAGTTTCCAACGTAATATGTGACATATGTGTTACATAACAGAGAATTTGTCAGTTTCCAACGTAATATGTGACATATGTGTGACATAACAGAGAATGTGTCAGTTTCCAACGTAATATGTGTTATATAGCAGAAAAATTGTCAGTTTCCAACGTAATATGTGTAGCATAGCAGAGAGGTTGTCAGTTGCCAACGTAAAATGTGTTACATACTGATTGCAAATGATAACTATAATTCTTATTTAAGTGTGCACAAAATATGAGATTGCCTTAGAGTACAGGGTGTTTCATAATATCTGCCCCAAGTACAACGAAATACCTGGGGTACATGTATGATCTGTCACAAATGTATGAAACTTTCATATCAATATAGTAGTTTTGTTTTAAAAATGACTTTTTTCTTTTTCAGGACTCTTAATTCCTAGATTGTATTGATAGTAAGATAGTTGTGTAATATATTGAATAAAATGGTGAAATGTTAGCTTTTCATCGGTATATTAAGAGGTCGGATGAGATCAAGCATTATATCATGGCATTAGTTTGAAACAGGGATAAATATTATTAAACACCCTGTATATGATCGCGGCTTTATTGTAATACAAGTTCCAATATTGCCAATATTGTCAAACTTGTGTTCCTGTTGAAAAAAACACATATTATGTGATCAAATACCTATGTTACGAACATGCCTGCAAATATCACTAATTTTATCGGACTATTCGTTGTTTTGATTTCAAATAGTTTCAACATTCCAGGACAGACTACGTTCTAAAAACGTAGTTTTGTGTTTCCATGAGTGATTGCAACAGACAGGTTGGGCTAAATGATTAAACAGTCACATAAATTAAGTAAGAAGCTTCAAAATAGTATAATGGCGTCAATACATGCATGATCAATACATTTAATAAAACATATTATCTTAACTTTATTGTTAAATATTTTATTTTTAAGGTCTAATAATTAAAACTATAGTTAGCTTGAAAACATGAACGAAAATCTAACAAATCAATTAAAAACATAAGAAATAGTCCGGAACTACTTTCACAAGTTTTCGGTAAGTTCCGTCGTCTTTCTCAATCGCGCTATGAATTCTGGGATATGAGATCGCATCCTTTATAAAAGAGCCGTGTTGACACTAACGGCGTTTCCTTGGTCGTGCTTGCCATTTGCTGTAGTTAACGAATATTGTTCATTCGGTGAAAGTTTTGTTGACATTGTCTTTGAGCCTGAACGTTTCCGTTTGTTTGAACACAGTCGAAAACACAATATTTTGTGAACCTCAGTTCTAAAAGATGATCCAGTAATGTAATATATAAACACATAACAAGCGTAGTTCGAGAAGCATATCTCCTCCACAACTTTGCGTATTGTAAAGTATGTTAAGTATTTCTGCCATACAGGATCCTCGGACCATTTGTCGTTGGGGATGGTATGGTCCCCAGTTGGTATAAGGGACTGTAATGCATACACTATCGTTGCCGGCAACAATGTGCAGATTAGATAAAATGAGACTGATAATAATGTCATTGTAGACGTCTGATTGGCTGACCCTCGACAGTGGCTGTCACGGTGCATCCGGAAAGACGCACGCTTTGTCAGCCGCCCAATTTCGCGTATCACTAGTATATTAAATATCAGAACTGCCAAAGGAACGATGGCAAATATCAGCATTTCAGAAATCCAAGTCCAAATGAAATAGAATTTCTTTGTGCCATCTCTAAAGTAACACAGCTGTCTTTCCTCGTTAAAGGTCCATATATAGGCCTGAACTGATCCCAGTATGCACGAGAAAAGAGTCAACATCGCCACAACGAGACACGCCCTTTGAACCGTACAAAACCTTTCTTTCCTAAATGGTAGACAAACTGCTATGTAGCGTTCCGTTGTAAATCCTAGAATTAATAAGGGTGCTAAATATTGTGGTATTATGTATAAGAAATTAAATATTTCACACAGGATCGGTTTGTTGTAGGTTGATATTCCCCATGCAATATGTAACTCGAGTAACAGATGAAGCCAAATGAAGATGAAATGCACTATCGCAATGGAGCCGATATATATGGCGGATGAGTTCGACTCTCTCATTCGCTTTGATAACCAGATCTTCATTGTAAGTGGGTTTCCAATGACCCCTATAATGTACCAAATAGGGGTTATGATCCGATCGATCATCATTGCTGAAGGGGCTGCTACCCGGAACGCCTCGGCTGTAGACACGGCACTGGCCCCTCCATCACCTGGGGTCGGCAAGGACGTGTTCAATATTCCCGATATGTTCTCCATCGACAATTTCCTGAAATTATAGATTATATAAATTTATTTTATGTTATATAATAAAGGTAAATAAATAATCACCACATTGTCCTCTATATATTTGAACCTTTTTACCACAAAGACATATGGCGTCTGTTCCATTGGCATTTCTAAGTCAAGATTCGACTTTTCGATAATTATGCAAGTTTGAGAAAAAAAGACATTTATTACATTCAAGTAAAGTTACTCGTTTGTGAACTAGAATTATTACAAACTATCATTTCAACTTTACCAAAATATATTTGTTCAATTAAGTATGCTCTAAATAATCTACGGAAAAGTCGGATCTAAGCTAAGACATGTCTATGTATCCGTATGCATAGAACTTCTTAGTCATTTTAGATTGATAAAAAAAAATTCCCCATCGCCGGTGTCAGGAAATGTGTCATACTCCAAAATAAGCATAGCAAGAGGGAATAGTATTTTGAACTATTTTGAAACTTTCGAACATTTGGTGTTTTCACATACATTTAATTTTGTATTTTGTCAAAACTGGTGACAGCAATGTTAAATTGCTAAAAAGACACACGCTAAAACAAATCAAAAGAGAAGTTATTTCTCGTTTTTCGGAATGCATGTTGTTTTCGTATATTTGTTTAAAACTAGCTAGTCTACTGACCATTACGGGTGACAGCAAATAGCGACATGTAAGCACACGCCATTTGAAACAAAACTTGAAGTAAGTTTTCGTGTTTCGCATTGTTTGCTATTTTCACATTGTCAATGTTTAAAATATTGACATTTAAACAGATGAATTTGACAAGATAAAACACGAAATAAACATTGAAAAGACATAAGTGGGATATAGTTAGACAGTAACGGTATTATAATATATAATAATCTTTATTTATGTTTTATTTCAATTGTTTTACATCATTGTAAAGTTGCAGCTGTTTTGCAAAGCCGTTATGAATGTCTCAAGTATTGTTTTGTAATTTGATGGAGAAGAAAAGGACCATTTTAACTTAAGATATTTCAATTATTTTATTGCACACTCTAAACATTTATGAACGAATGTTGCATAAACTACTGTAAACATTGAGTATATAAGTTATATTTGATTGAGTTTTAACATTCAGTCGATAATGTAATAGAAGGTATGTTTATGAATATTATATTATATTTTTCCTAATATCTAAATATTAGTATTATTTGTTATTCTAAGCTAAATGTATTGAATTAAAGCAGGACCATTGACCTATCGCAAATCCGTCGGGTACAATTGTCGCTAACACAATCTAAATGTTATGCTAAAGGACAAATGATTAGGTTATAGTGTATAAGTCTAACGCGATATTCTGCAATGTCAATATAAACAGAAATCACTGATCATTACATCGATTTAGGGAGAGCGGAAGTGTATTTTACCTGCTCACTCTATTCACCAAGTAAATTAAAATAACGGTAAAGCTTGGCCATATTGACATGAGCCTGACCGATTAGCATAATTTAACAGTCGATATATTGTCGACCTTTACAACACCGAGTGTATGTTTTCATAATCGGGGAGTATCACGGAGACGCTCGAGATCTAATACAAATCTGAAATACCGATATTACACGATTTGCTTGCGGAAATTGATATATTCAAACCTTGTAATATATTCTTGCATAAAAAGCAGGATCTGGTCAAAAAAGCCAAGCTATACACATTGAAAAGATAATCCCTTTTCCAATATCCTTATGTTGTCATACCTGCTTTGCCTGTTTACTTTAAGTGACACAGGTCCCAATACCGCGTTAGAGTTATACCAAGAAGTAGGACGAACAATCTTTGTAAATATTCAAAGCTTGTGAGTTTGATCGAAAGCGATCCACTCATTGAATCTGGTTGAGAATTTATTATAAGTCCCCGATATAACATCAACAGAAGGTGGATCCAAAATACCTATCAGCATGTTACCAGACAGAAATCTCCCCAATCTATAGAGTTATTTGGATCCAACACATAGGTAGCGAATTTGATTAATTAGTGTTACTTGATAGACTGCTACGTATTAGGCAAAATCTAAGTAATGTTGTGGCTCCACGAACGAACAAACGAACGAACGAACGAACGAACGAACGAACGAACGAACGAACGAACGAACGAACGAACGAACGAACGAACGAACGAACGAACGAACGAACGAACGAACGAACGAACGAACGAACGAACGAACGAACGAACGAACGAACGAACGAGAGTATAGAGTTTCAAAGAGAGTATACTTGATAGGATGAAAACATGTTTACATAAAAAATACTGTATTGTCAACAGTGACGTTGATTGTATGCACTGAATAATGAACGAAGTTCAGTGGTTTCCTACTTAATGCCAATATAGTGTACAAGGCTAGGGAGTGCAATAATAGGGAACGTATGCTACTTGAACCACATTGTTATCTGTTTTGGCCTTAGTAAACTTATTATTTGCAGGTTTATTAAGAAATGATAGGTCAGCGTAATCGAACGCCGTAGGTCCCACTCTAAGAGGCATTATTGTTCACGTTTCGGAAGCACCGATACAGACGTTCTCTCCTTTAGCAATTAGGAAGAGAATTTGAGCTGATAAAGCTCCGCTGGTGTTTTTGGCATACAGTACATAAATTAAATCACAAATTAGTATTTTTAACTCATTATAACATAATTAGTCTACAAAACCCAGGACCATGCGGGTATACTTCAAAACGCATTTCGTTAGGTACTAAATCATAATATTATGCAGTTAAAACGCCGAAACCTAGATTATATTAATTTTTCGTCCGGTCGTATTCGGACCGGAACCGCAACATTCACAAGAAGTTCAGAAAAAGGAGCATAACTTTGTCATCCCGTGTGTATACTAAATGTGCAAAACAACGCAATAATTCTACTTATTAATTTCTTGTTATTATTCCAGTTTACTTGGACACATGCAAACATACATAGTTAATACACATATTGGTTGGAATCATTAAACACATATTGCCTCCAATATAACATGTTTCCGTACGTTTTATGTTTATTGCCTCTACGTCATTGCTAGTAAATAATTTTGCCAACTGCATAATCATATCATTGTCAACTAAATCGTTTGGTCAATTTGGTAACAGTATTTTATGGGTCAATGGTTATCTGGTTTAACTATAGATTTGGACATTGACCTCATACACAGATTCCATGTATTAAAGCAGTGTACTGCCTCTTCCTTTGAGAGCACTCGCGACACACAAATAGGTGACAACCAATGGAAATTGTGACACACGATATTAAAAACAATGGTAACGTAGAATTTATTCCAGGTCTCGTTTTCATTTTTAACATCCGTTTAATTAGTATGTGTTAAATTGTTTAATTAAAATATTCTTAATTGTTATATCTACAACTAGCATTTACATGTACTTGTATATTGTTTTTATCCCCTAACAATTTTAATGTCTGTCGACTATTTCCAGAGAGTTTAAACTAGTTCGTTGCGGCACGAACCGATGAGGACAGGACGCGACAATTACAACATAGCTTAAACGATAATGATTATTTTAGTAATAATGTTGTTGTTGCTGTTGTTAATGTTGTTTCTGTGATAATTGTAATGACATAATCATGTCTAACCGGTAGAACATTAGCAGTCCGATGTTTAGTGTTGTAAATGCCACTCTGTATTGGATAAAACATCATAATCCATGTTTGTTTAATTAAGTTGGCATGTTTAAGGAATTAACAACATATTTATTAACATGTCGATCACGAAATACGTCCTAATATTAGCAAATACACTTAGAAGATAAGGCCACCATCAGTGTTCCGCTTAGAACTGGTGTCCGTTGGCTAAGCAAAGCGTTATGTAGCGCTTTCCATGGCAGGTATTCCATGCCTTTTGTATTTAATTGAACGGGGGGGGGGTAAAGGAATGAATAAATACCGAGCGCTTTGATTAGGCAACGGACACCTGATTACAATATTCGCAAGATGTGTTCGACTAAGACAGTCGAAAGTACGCACGGTCATTCGGTTAAAAAACAATTCTGCCTGACTAACCAAAGACTGTCTATTTCTAGGAAGAGGCAGTGATACAAGTAGTCTACAAAGTACCGGTAGTTGCGGTTATTTGATATGAGGTAGCAAGTGACTACCTAGTAGAACGTACAGGCTTTATTTTTGTTTACGACAATAAGTCGTTGACATTAAATGTTTAAATTATGTTTGTGTATTATGTATGAAGACAAGGAGTAAAATATCAAAACGTTATAACCACAAAAAACTGTACCACAGTTCTAAACAGTTACTTGTAGAATTTACTAGATTATTACGTGTCCAGGACTAGGTCAGTAACCGATTTGACAAAATTCCTTTAATGGGAAAAAAACAGAAAGCCCACATTGAAAAGCAAATGAGCCGCAATCTGAGAAAAGGGCCCTTAATGAAAAAAATTCGATTTTCATTTTTTTGCATTTTCCGAAGAATCTATCTTTCCTGTGTACAAGAAAGAAACATTTTTGTCATTTTTTCAAATATTAACAATTTTATGACCTTTTAAAGGAACCAATGACATGGACATTTTTGGCAAAAAACTGGTATCTCAACATGGACATATTTTGTTACTGTTTGGTGTTTTAGTGGCATTTTCACACTGCTGTTAATCTGCTCGGATCGAATTTATCATTTGAATAATGATACTTATTTGTGAGGAGTAACATTTGTGTGTAAAAATATGCCTTTATCTTATTTTTTGTTGCCATAGCAACCATTTATTCAATTACTAAAATATGCAAAATTCTCTGGTTTACTACTAATGATCAGGAAAATATTACAACTGCAATATATGAGCTTTGTATTAAATAAATGCAGTCTACGTTTAAAGCAGAACAGTAATACTGAATACAGAAGTTACTTTATTTCAGGGGTTGTATGTAAAATAAATCCCCAACAGGTTTTCAAACGGGGCCAATCGGTTTTCCCTCCATCAGTCAGTCGGTTCGTTAGTAAGTTAGTTCGTCAAAAATCTGGATCCTGACATAACTAAAACATCTTTCAAGTTTTGTTTAGCAAATTTGATCTGTGGATAAGGTGCAATAAAGGGAATTATGCACATCTATTTTTTATTGTGTCTGAAATTGTGGTTGCTATGGAGACCGAAATGGTAAAAATATGTACAAAAAGACTAGATCCTAAAATTACTCATACAGTTTCCATGCTAGGTTTATGAAACCTGGTATGTAGGTAGGAGACAATTAGAAGAGTATGAATATCCAAATATGATTTCATTTTAACAAAAAATTGGGTTGCTATGGATACCAAAATAGTGAAAATATGTAAATAATTACTAGATCCTAAAATTACTTATACCGTTTCCATGATAGGTTTATGAAACCTGGCATGTAGGTTGGTGACAATAAGAAGAGTATGAATATCCAAATATGATTTCATTTTAACAACAGATGTGGTTGCTATGGAAACCACAATAGTGAAAATACTTTCAAAATCTGGAATCCTGTCATAACTCATTTCCAACCTACGTGCATGAGATTTTTGTATATGGAATTTGAAGAAAAATACATATAATGATAACATTTACGCTTGGATATTGTTTAATTCTGACAAATTAAGTGGTTGTCATGGCAACATAGATATAAAATATAATACATAGTGTCGTGGATTCAAACATGTAGGCCTCTGTATTGCTTGCAATATTAAGTGGCGTGTTTATGTTCAACTTCATGTTCTTCTTTGTCTTGTTTTCTCAAATAGTTTTACTTATATAAACCAATTCCGGCATATGATGATATATGATGTCAAATTGAATCCGAAATTATTGATATTTATTTCATAACATCATTAATGGCAACGCGGTTCCAAAAATATATTATGTTAGGATTTACATCAAAATAATGACTTTTTAATACTACATTTCTACGAAATGAAGATAATTGATGTTTTTATATGTTATTCAAAAATGTACTATAAGAGACTGCTAACCCATTACATTGCTATTAATCACCCATAATAATTAATTGTTTTGTGGTCTGTCGATTCCAAATTTCCTCATTTTTTGTTTATATCTGACTTCGTGTAACACCCAAAGGTCTTATTGTCTTGATTGTCTGTCACTACAGTTAGGATGCTGTAAATGCCAATCAATATGTACATATTACAGGCTTGATATCGAAATTAAATTATTAACACCCTTCTAGTTAGCAGATTCCAATAAACAGGTTTTTCGTTTACATTTTTTGTGTTTTATCCAAAAATATCGCATTTCACACACTTTACTCACTTTATACAGAAATGTTTTGATGTATTAAGCAAATTGTTCTCACCAACCTAACACAGTAAGCTATTATTAAATGTCATGATTAATAATGATGTGGTCTTCTGATTCAAAATAACTTAACTTATGTTTATATTTTGAAATGTTTTACCCCAATAATTTCACATAATGAACAACTTTTTAGAATAGATCATTAATACTTGTGTGGAATGACAACATGTGTCAATTCGTAGTATTTAATTTTCAAATAGCACAGTTTGTGGTGTTATTGTTAAACAGATTCCAGACATCATCAATTAAGTTTATATTTTGTTTATCCCAAAACATGGTATCTTCAACAAAAGCTTTAAGGTATCAATTTCTTACTATATATTATAATACAAGTTATTACAAAAAATAATTATTAATAAAATATGATTATGAATAATATTGTGATCAATTGATTCCAAAAATCCTCACTTCTGTTAATATTTTGGACTGTTTTACCCCAAAAGTAGCTCAAGTTGTGTATCACTTTGAAACTAGATTATAAATATCTTAAGCGGAAACTCATCATGTGCCTATCTTAGTGGTTTATTACTAAATGGTGTGATTAATGGCATCGTAGTTAACCGATTCCAAAAATCACCATTTTAGTTTATAATTTGTATGATTTTACCCCAAAATATCATATAGAGATCCAAATGGATAATGTATTATTTGATATATTATACTTTAATTTACTCCAAACTAATTGTAGTTGTTTTCGATATAGAACGATTATAAATGTCAATGTGGTCAATTGATTCCTAAAATCCTCACTTTTGTTAATATTTTGGACTGTTTTACCCCAAAAGTAGCTCAAGACGCGTATCACTTTGAAACTAGATTATAAATATCTTAAGCGGAAACTCATCATGTGCCTATCTTAGTGGTTTATTACTAAATGGTGTGATTAATGGCTTTGTAGTTAACCGATTCCTAAAATCACCATTTTAGTTTATAATTTGTATGATTTTACCCCAAAATATCATATAGTGATCCAAATGGATAATGTATTGTTTGATATATTATACATTAACTTACTACAAACCAATTGTAGTGGTTTTAGATATAATACGATTATAAATGTCCTTGTGGTCAATCGATTCCAAAAATCCTCACTTTTGTTTAATTTTGCAATGTTTTTGCCCAAAAATGTAAGAAAATGGACAACATTTAAGACATCAGATTAGCAATATCTTATGCACGCAGACAACATGTGTCGAGCATACTGATTTATAATCATATAACATAACAAGAGGGCCATGATGGCCCTATATCGCTCACCTGATTATAAATGAAGCCCTGCACAATTTAGACTAACAAAGGTAGAGCGTAAATATAGAAACTGGTGACCCCCGGGGCGGGGTCAATTTTGACCTCAGGGGCATAATTTGAACAATCTTGGTAGGGGACCACTAGATGATGCTACATACCATATATCAAAGCTCTAGGCATTGTAGTTATAGAGAAGAAGATTTTTATATGTTTTCCCTATATAAGTCTATGTAAAACGGTGACCCCCGGGGCGGGGCCAATTTTGACCTCAGGGGCATAATATGAACAATCTTTGTAGGGGACCACTAGATGATGCTACATACCAAATATCAAAGCTCTAGGCATTGTAGTTTTAGAGTAGAAGATTTTTATATGTTTTCCCTAGATAAGTCTATGTAAAACGGTGACCCCCGGGGCGGGGCCAATTTTGACCCCAGGGGCATAATATGAACAATCTTGGTAGGGGACCACTAGATGATGCTACATATCAAATATCAAAGCTCTAGGCATTGTAGTTTTAGAGAAGTAGATTTTTATATGTTTTCCCTATATAAGTCTATGTAAAATGGTGACCCCCGGGGCGGGGCCAATTGTGACCCCAGGGGCATAATTTGAACAATCTTGGTAGGGGACCACTAGATGATGCTACATACCAAATATCAAAGCTGTAGGCATTGTAGTTTTAGAGAAGAAGATTTTTATATGTTTTCCCTATATAAGTCTATGTAAAACGGTGACCCCCGGGCCGGGGCCAATTTTGACCCCAGGGCCATAATTTGAGCAATCTTGGTAGGGGACCACTAGATGATGCTACATACCAAATATCAAAGCTGTAGGCATTGTAGTTTTAGAGGAGAAGATTTTTATATGTTTTCCCTATATAAGTCTATGTAAAACAGTGACCCCCGGGGCGGGGCCAATTTTGACCCCAGAGCCATAATTTGAACAATCTTGGTAGGGGACCACTAGATGATGCTACATACCAAATATCAAAGCTCTAGGCATTGTAGTTTTAGAGAAGAAGATTTTTATATGTTTTCCCTATATAAGTCTATGTAAAACGATTAGTAAGGTTGCATAAGACTATAATTACAGCTTAATAATTGTTAAATAGTTTGTAAACATACAATCACTGTAAACGATGATAACCCTAATATCCACATTCTGCATTTAATTTAAATTAAAGCCTCAAAGCTGCTAACAAGTACACATTTCGTAGTTCTACAACTAAAATATAGTAAGAGAGACAACTCTTACATGATCACAACCAGTATAATTACAGAGTACACTCCCTTTGACAAAATGAAAAACCAGGTTTTTCTATTACTTGACCTAGTAGCCTAATTTTTGACCTCAGATGACCCAATATCGAACTTGACCTAGATTTTGTTAAGATGATCATTGTGACCAAGTTTCATAAAGATTAGGCCAAAATTGTGACCGCTAGAGAGGACACAACCCAATTGTTGACGGACAGACGGACGGACGGACGGACGGACGACGGACGAAGAGTGATCACAAAAGCTCACTCTGTCACTTTGTGACAGGTGAGCTAATAAATGGCATTACAGTAAACCGATTCCAAAAATCACCATTTGTGTTTATATTTTGAAGGATTTTACCCCAAAATATCGTATCTTGATCAATAACTGATACTTTCATATGCTGTATAAAACTACAAGATACTACACTCATATTACAGTGGTCTTTAATAAAATACAACTATATATGACCATGTGGTCTGCCGATTCCAAAATTCCTCACTTTTGTTTGTAATTTGTCATGTTTTAACCCAAAAAATATAGGCTTCATGTGTTACTATAGAACTTCATATTAAGTATGTTAAAAGGCAACAAGTATGTGGCAGGATACAACATAAAACATTTTTGTGCATTTTTTGCCTCGTTCTGAAATTCGCAGAAAATGATGTCGTAACTTTAAACTCAATTTTCTCAATTTGATGCCAATGTCATTAAGGGCCCTTTTCTCAGATCGCGGCTCAAATGAAGAACGCTAACAAAAGCTTAATTACATTGTACAAGCAGGCTTGTATGTTAAGGTAATATTCCAGAAATTAGTTTCAATCAAATTAGTTCTGAAAGCAATCGGCTTTTGTTCGTCACTCATTACTGATTTGAATTATTGATATGCGCTATTTTAAGAAACTATATCCAATATATTAATATCTTATAAATGGCCATCAACAGCAGCATCTAGCGTTCTTAACACCTTGATAGAATGTGGTGTACATTAGAATTAAAACGGTGTCACATACATCATTTTAATGTTCTTAAAATCCCCTTAAAAAGGGACATGCTAGATGTTACAATGATTAGTTGGGTGTTTCGAATACATTTTCATTTCATTATGGCGTGGAAACCATAGTATCATTCTTTTGTAATTAGCAACTGAACGAGAAAATGTAACTTAGCCACAAACAATTAAAATCACAAGCTGTCAAAAAGCAGGAAGACCAAGTTGCAGCGTCTGCTGTGAAAAACAAAACAAAACCCTTGAGTCAGCTGTCAAAGAGCTGAAGGTCCGATTTTAGCCAAGTAAAACAATGAAATACACCCAGCTCCGTGTCGATGCCAACAGTCCCAAAATGATAATTTAATAGACATGTGGTAAAAGTAAAATAATAAATTCAATGCACAGTATCGTAATGTTCCAATCCCTACTCACTTCAATTATATAGTATGAACAACCCTCGATACCTCATTCTTGATGTTTACCATCGCAAATAGGGTATGAGGACAGGAAAAAAGTTTTCTAATTTTACATGAGCTTCAAGTAGTGACAATACATATGTACCGGCTAAATATATCATCTTTGGTGTTCATGGCAACCATACAGCGAACATATATTCTTCGCCACTAGACAAATTGACATTACGCAAGTTGTCAAGTAATACCTTTTAAATCAAGTTTTAACGGTCAATTATAATCACATGGTCCAATAGATTGACTTGAAAACCTTTGCCAAGCAGCCTTCGACAAACAATCCGGTTGAGCGATATCTGCTCTGACTCAATGCCAATTTCGGCGCTCTGCCACAGTACCACTGTCCTCCGTACGAGTATGCTTTTTATGAAAACGGTTCAAGTAATAACATACTTACATTATTGTATGTCCCAAATCGTATTACATGTAATTTCGAAACACTTGGTAAGGATTGATAAAAGTGATTCTAAATTTCTATCAACTTTTGTTCATACAAAGTTTTAAACAAATTTAAAACATGTTTCAATTTTACATTTAACCAGCAAAAACATTGCACTCAATACAAATGATATCGTTACAAAGAAATGATTGCAATATTATGACAAGTTGACTTAAAGGCAAGAACACAGACGAACGGTCTGCTCATGACGTTACGTTGAACAATGTAATCCTATTAACTTTAATGACATAACATAATTAATTAGCGAAGGTACTAATGAATCATTATCATAGTTTATATGAACATAATAAAGGTTGATGAGACGAGATTGAAGTTAAGTTAAATTCATTGTCGTTGTCACTGTGGCATACCGTAAACTTGCGTATTGGAGCAAATGGAACTATATCTTTCGTATGTTTTGTTTTTGTTCAATGAGCCAGTTGTAGTACTTAACAAAGGTATGAGGAAATCGGACAGGGAAGGCAGCACTCAACCTAACCTGCCGAGCACAGAAATCTGAAACACCACAACACAACTACACTGGACAATGTCAATGCCCACACATAATTCAACGGAACAATTAAAATTCCAAGTCCCCATTTGGTTGTATCCCTACCTAATTGGACAGTGACATTCGAGTCTAAGGTAAATTGCATTTCGACTACTTTTTATCTGTTCTAGTTAGTAAAATATGTTTGTACTTTCCACTTCAATATTTCTAAAATTTGGACTAAAACATGTATTTTCGTCCTAGGTATGCAATCTAGTGAGCAACCCTACGCATATAAGTCACTCATTTCGGGTTTCAATTCGACAACTGAAACTTAGACGTCTATTCGTTAATAGTTTCATGTTCTCGTCAAATTGTGACGTGAATTGTGGTCTGTGTTATTTCTGTTTTGTATGTTCGGCTGTTTAAGTTGATAGGTACCTTCCTTGTCGGGGTTTGTATGTACAGTCAATATCATACTCAATGAAAACTAACTTCATCCTCTATTTACCATTTGAACAACCACAAAAACATATTTCAAGCTTGCGCATAAATTTCAAATTATGCTACCTTCGTCCCACGTAAATGATAGTTCCAGGCTGTTATGCTCAAAAGCAATCAGAGTTAAATTTAACCATCCACTGAACAATCAGATCATTCCAGAAATTGAAATATAATTAAAATAATTATATTAAAACGTGTTCGAATAGTTCTACGACTAGTACAATATCACTTGTTCTTTCTGGAATTTCCAGTATGAGACCTCTTTAGTTTGATTGCCTATCTGAATGTCCATCCAATTCAGAAAACAAATATAAAAATTTAATATAAATTGCAAATTCCTTGTTTTCATTTATTTATTAATATTAAAATATGAGTTATACATGCACGGATAATTCTAGTCCACACAGGAGCAGTACCAACACCAAGCCACCTATACAATATTCAGATGCAGGACATACCATGCGTATCTCCAAAAATTAGATCATCTTTTCAAATGCAATAGATATTTCGAAAGAGGCATGAGCCGTCTTTAGGTTAGTCAGCTTTTTGACGACTGGGACTTTTCATGTTCACGTTCGGTCATAGTTGGGCATCGTGTCTTGTATTTAATTGTGTTATGCGATGCTTTTATGTTTTCTGTGCTCGACTGGTTAAGTTGAGTGCTGCGTTCCTTGTCCGGCTTTGTCATATCTTTATGTACCCTGAGAATGGAACGTTAATTTTATTCGAATATAACGTCTGATACACATGTTCAGACAGAAAATATAATTCGAGGGTCGCCCGTAGGATTGTCGTAACTATTAAAGAAGGACGTAATTTACAGTCTTGCAGACTACTCTCGATATGTATAGGCAATCCTGCAAACTTCCTTTCCTCCGCCCGTCTGTCCGTTAAAACTCTACAATATAGCTGATGTCCATAAAGGCATTGCTTAAAACCCAAGCATATTTGTTAACCATTATAAACAAATTACATAGACAACGCCATGTGACACTATCCAATCTTTCAAAGAATTATTGCTGTTTGTCCGTTCGTTTGTCAGGTCGTCCATTCAAACTGTAGTATTTTTTAAAATGCATCATTAATCGATTGCTTTAAAACTGGTTTTTTCTATCATAAACGAATGCCATTGTCGATGCCAAGTAACAATATAAAACATTGATAACAGAACTATGGCCCCTGGTTGACTTGGCAAACTTTTATGAAAATGTTAATCCAAAGTTTTTGGAAGTCTTTATATCTTCAACACCCATTTCATTCAGAAAATATACACTTTTTTCGGTGTATATTTTAACTTCTATTTTCATCATAAGCATTAAATATGAACTATCTCATATAAAGATAATTGTTTGTTTGACATTTGTGGTGTTTATTATTGTAATTTGTCAACCGCAACACTGCTAGTAATGGTATTTTTAATCATAATTATATGAAGTTTTTAAGGACTCGTTGAATAATAAATACTAAGTATAAATATTTCAATTGTAAGCCAAATAATGCAAATAATGCACAAACCATTGGAATACTACTTTTTACACACATAAACCTACAAATCACAAAAATAAAATGTACCTTTTTGAAAGTTAAAACCAAAGTATTCCAGTCCTTGAACGGAAAATGTATAAAGTATCCAAACTATTTACACGAACTGCTGCGAGCAATCGTCATAATATGTACATATCACAGGCACGCTTGTTCACTGTGCAGTGTGCAATATGCATCATGTGCGAACGTGCAAAATACCTGACAGTGTTTAGTTTAAAAGCAACAATTGAAGCTCGCTCGAAAGTTCTGACGTATTTTATACTCGTGGTTATAATCATGTTTCTTTATTTATGTCCCGAGTTACGACGTTTGTCCACTTTTTACGAACATGTCACGACGTATGCTTGCCGACATGATAAAAGTTGTAAGATTTAAACTTTTACACACAATCATGACGGTGTTGAACATTGTACAACAGCCCAACATTTCCGCTGAACGTCTTGAATAAAACACCAGCATTTAAACAATGGTGTTTTTTCGAAGAAACTTATGGAAAGTGCCGTATGTTTATCAGAAGATGGAATTTCAAATATGTGCAAAGCGACGTGCAGGTTTTTACTTTATTGTCTTTTTAACATTTGCTGTTGTCCACGTGACTACGCTATTTGTCACGTGGGTATGGGCAAATTAATTGTCACGTGGTAACATCATAATCCATATAGGATCCGTCATGAATCTTGTCTTTGGAGATCAAACTTTCTTAAACGAGTCTAGAAAACACAAGTTATTTAGCGAGACATTGGCGAGCTTAATATTTTGTTTTCGTGGACGAGTTTTAAAAATGTTGATCTCAAAGACAACGAATGACGGACTCTTTTTATCACATTACCATAGTAACTGAGTCAAAACAATATCAAAATAACGAATTTAAGTCGGCGAAGTTACGTTTACGTACAGAAAAGCTTGTGACGTCACACATGTATTATCACACGTATTGGAGAACATTGTTCCGTCGTTTGTTCTCATATGGAATATCAGGTTATTTACGTGATAGAGGAGATATTCCACTTGCTACATGGTTATGACCGATAGTCATGCGAATGAGCCAATTGTACGTTATAAGTGGTGCAACGGAGGCACATAACTATTGCTTTGCTTCTAGACAAGATATAATCGGAAAACATTACAATACTTTATTAAAATGTTGCATATTTAAAGTATCAATAAGTAACTCGTTTGTTCATTTTGTTTTACAAGGGTTGACCAACGAATATCGACACAACTGCTGTGATGTCTCAAATCGTCATTTTAATTTCATGAATCATTCTAAATATGAGCATTATTCCACATACTTGTTGATCATCCATCGCAGGTTCATTTATTCAGACGTTTGTTCATGTATAATGTCCTCATTTTTTATATAAACGTGATGTGCTCCCAAATATGTATGATGGTATGAAAGTACGACATTGAATATAGGCAATGACCTACATCTAGGGCCTAATTAATTAATGTATAAATAATTGATAAAAACTATACACCCAACATACGTATATTAGACTCTAGGGAATTGGCGTTTTTATCGTGTTGAATGAACTAAGATCATTGATATATCGTCATCGTGGATTCGATGAGAAACGTATACAATTGTATCAAAGGAAATTACCGCAGGTGTACACTCTGTTCAAAGTTCACTGATAACGGTTATAAAAATAAGCGCGTCCACCAGGTTATTGCATTACAGCATACACGTTGAAATATATATTATTCCAATAAGCCATATAGTGATCGAAAGATAATTATGCATGTGATTTTTATCACAATAAGTTATACAAGTTAAATATCATTTATCCCAATAAACAGAAACTATATAACAATAATAATAATAATAATAATAATAATATAATGACTTTATTTTACGAGGAGAACACATTTGCATAAAAACACAATCTTCCATGCCGACCTCATAACAGAGATACGTGTCTGAAATAAGCCATACAGTGAAGTGCTATCACTCGGAAGTTGAGGAAAACCAAATCGCATTACTGGACAATATAGTAAATATGTTTCCTTTGATTCTGATACTGTTCAACATTTTAATAAACCTTATAAATTACATACATCAAAGCAATATATTGTGGATTAAGGACTCAAATCAATAAAACGTAGTTCGTAGAAATATAATGATAAGTTTCATGTTCGAAGTAGTGTAACTTGGTACGTTAGACAGGAGATGTTTAAGTAATATAAATAAGCTTTGCATTCATTAAACAGCACTTAAATTGATTATTATAATTATTCTGGGGAAAGTTTGTAATTACTTCCACGCGGAAAAACACTTGGAATAAAACTCTCATATCAACAGAAGAAAATTCGGCGAAACAAATTTAATATTCGTTATCAAAAGTATTCGTACCCATCAAACTTCGCGCACTTATATTACACCCATTATTCTATTTTATCAAAATTATGACAGAATGGAATCGAGCTAGGAACACGATTAGACAGACATAATGCATTAAATAAAAATAGGTTTACACCTGGTTGCAACACAAAAGCATATATGTTCGTACATTAGCAAATTTAATTGGTTGAAATTAAGCACATTTTGCAGACAACTGTGTGATGCTACACACGTCGACGTAAGTGGCGGGAATTCCGCTGGAAATATTCGAATTATTTCAAATTATGCTTGAAATATCCGAATTATTTCAAAGTGTCTAAGTGCAGTAAGATGAGTATCATGCAATCCACGTGCCTATACTCCTTCCAATCTCATTTAAATCAAACCCATATTACGTTCACTCTGCTATAAGATAGCGCAAAGAAATTCATCGTCGAATATCCACGGTCGGTGCATCCGCCCGATGTACGTAGCGGAGCGAAGGCACCGACCGTCGGTATTCGACGATGAAAGAAATAAAGCAGTGTTAGGATCTGCTTAGAATAAGATTACAATACTTCCAGTTGAAAGCTGCAATAATAAATTGATGGTTGTAAATTATTTTACATACTCTGTAATACACATCGCTGTTCAACAACACGCGTATTGGCAAACTTGATTACATAAATAAACGGACTCAAGTGAGAAGTATAATCGATGGAAGAAAAGACGAGTCTCAAGCGATTATAAGGTCAAAGATACGTCCATGGAGATAGATCAATCTCATCTCATCACAATTGACAGGAAATTATGTTCTAATACGATGACGATATACATGACGAATATACTGAAAGCAGTATCGTAAAGAAGATAAAAATCATCTGGGCACTACGTTGGTATGTACGGATAGATGTATGGAAGAGATTTTACTGTCGCCATATTATTTACCTATTAGATATCTATACTATAGTAAGCCTGAACTAAATTATATATTGGAATACAAAATGACCTACAATCTTCTAATTAATCAACGCCTGGAGGTTATCAAGAGTTTGACTGGTCAGGGGAGTAAAGAATGATTATATATACTAGTAGTTGCTATATGACCCCTTCCCCGATAGTTCATTAGTATACATGTAGTCATTATTCTTGCTGACAGAAATTAACTAGTGGTCCATATGGGTTTAACCCGGGACCTCACAATCCCAAAGTGCGAGCCCTACCTCTAGGCCACCGTCCCACTGGTCCCATACGGGGTTGAACCAGGGACCGCACGATCCCGAAGCGTGCACCCTACATGTAGGCAACCGTCCCAAAAATATGGTTTCCCTCCTTTCTTTCTACCTATCTTTTTTCGGCATATTACCAGGATAGCAATGTTAATGTTGGTAAAGCCTTATTTTGATAAGTAACGATGGGTAAAAGATAACCATCCAGTCCATAGAAACCCTACATCAGGTTACCAATCCACCTGGCCCTCATATCAATAGTTGAGTTCTTTCATAATTCCGCAGGTTACATACATTACGTGAAAACATCGAACAGACATAACAAAATGTCTTGCAGCGCATTGACCTCAAATGCGATACGTGCTCTTTTATTGTGAAAACAACATACTTGAAGTTCATGATTGTATTATTCATAGAGGTTCATCTTGAAAAATGTAAATCGCTCTCCAATTGTACTTACAATTGATAGAATCGTTCATGGAGTATAGTAATGAAATTTCTTTTATTTTTGAAAATCAGTATTAAAACTGTTCGTGTTTGAAAGAGCCATTTGTTTAACCTGTGTCTTATTCTGAAATTTAACATTTCTTTAGGTTCTAGCGTAATACTGTGTGGAACAGCGTCATCATTTTTTCTGAGCGGGAACAACCGAAATGCATGTATTCCATTTGAGCAAGGTGTATTTAAAAATGGGTACCCAAGAGGGCCAACGTACAGCCAATAAACTCCGGATCCAATGTGTATAACAATGTTAAAGGCGTTATAGACTTTAAGCCTGACACTTTTTACTCTATCAGGATAAATTGGTTTCACGTTTTACTTTGTTAATTCCACTGGTTAGTTTCTCTGAGCAAGAATAACACAAATCTTCCCCTCTACCTAGGTGGTACCTATGAGGTCAGTGTCTACTCCTTGGCGCCACAGATCGATGTTGGCTGCCACACCCAACGGAGAGAAATAGTCTCAACAGGGAGACACGAATGTAGGTTTCTATAGGTAGCTCGGTGATTGGGGATGATGAAGTGTCAAAAGTACTTGAGCGACTTTTTAAACAGCTTAAAGCTAAAAAGATTCCTACAAAAACGGTAACATAACTTATATTAACTTATTGTCTAGTCAATATTTCGTTAATAACGTGACATTTTGTTGTGAAAGGTAACATAATTTTCTATCATATATAATCGTATTATAGTTACAATTCCGAGCGAGTTGTGCTTGATTAACTGTCATTGCGATTCTCTCCTGGTGGTAAACCCCAGTTCAATTTGATTGTAAAATATTAGAAATTAGGAATTGTTCTCAAGGCGAATGGAGATTGTATTTAGATAAAATAAATCAGTATGCTATCACACATCATGCCCTGATATAGGTTTTCTAGAAATCATAAGTGTAAGATAATTTAATCATATTCCGACCTTGTTTGATTAAGCGGACTTAAACATCGCAGAAAGAACAATTTAACACTTACTTAGTATGCCCCTTATTGTCGAAAATCGTAATGGTTACAGTAACCTTGATTTTTGTATTACTGGCCTCAAAAACATACGAGTCGTCTACAGTTGCTCGCCACCACCATACAAAGTTATCGAAATGAAACCATTTTGGTAAACCGACAGACATACACTGACATAATTGTGCAAAGCAACATATCCCTTCGTCAAAGCTAGGGGTATACTTAATACCAGTTTGACATAAACTTTATTCCGAGCAAATTGATACATTACATACGTTCGTAGAAACATGCAGTACTGGAACACAATTGACTGACATTGCAATGACCTTCCCTTAGACTAGCTTATACCTATCCATGCTTCGATCTACACCAACAAGTGTGGCCAGGATACATGTTAACACGGATCAAACGTTTGTAAACATGCATATCAACTGAGGTCAGCCTTTAAGTCAGTCAATACAATTACGTCTCAAATTATTGTTGCAATAGTTAGCTAAAGTTCCACAATATGTGGTCCCATTGGGATACACTGACATTGTTATATAGATCATGTAGTTCCAGAGGGAAAGCTTGACTTTGCAATACCGAAATATGGTGCATAATCTGTTCCAAAGGGACGTATTGACATCGTTACATCTTAACAGTGCCATTAGTATTTGAAAGATTGCCACATGGGACGCATTGACATTGTAACCCCTATAGTCTCTGCATAACCCGAACATTTATTGCTACATCATTTATTGCATGATATAGTCAGATAAATGCATCGATATTTAATGAGCTTAATATCAATTAATCACAAATAACATCGATCATATCAATGATTCAGTAACAGTTCAAATTCACTTTGCAAAAAAAGTGTTAACTTAAGACATAATGAAACATACAAAAACATGAACCAAACGCGAGAAAGCATCCAAAGTTAATTAATAAAAACAGCACAAGTTGCATCGATGCATAAATTGTGCTCTCAATAAAACAAATAATAAAGTGTCCTAGCCAATCAGACTTTCGGTCACAATTGTTGAAATACGAGCATCCATGTCGTGCATACAAACTTGTTTAATTTCTCACTAAGGACGGTTTAGTGATAGTTCACGAATATCTGTTATTTAAAGAACTCTTGCAGTTAACGCATTATTGGAGTGTAGCGACATTAAGATTTTAATATTACATTTCATTACAATCTCTGTAGGGTAAACATCCTTTTGGACCCTGTTAATACTAGTCATGGTATTGGCACGGTGGTTGATGGGATAGCCCACTTGACTGCTGATCGGGAGGTTCCTGGTTCGATCCTCGGCCGAGACACATGATCAATTCTGAAACACCTTTCAATGTTTCCCACCCAACTAGAGATGAACTGGTTGGAGACCCTCGTGTAGTCTCGCAAATAGAATCACATTATTAATTTTGGTATCGCCTTCTTCCGGTAACGCTGAGTAGAAGATACACAACCAGTCAATACAAACCCTACATCAGATAACCAATTCAGCTGGCGCTCATATCAATAATTAATTTCTTTCATTATTCCGTAGGTTACTTACATTACATGAAAACATTGAACAGACACAAAAAAAACTCGCAGCGCATTGACCTCAAATGCGATATATACATACTCTTTTATTGTGAAAACAAATAATTGAAGTATCTTTTTCTTGAAGTGCCTGTTGAAAAGTGTAAATCGACCTATTTTAAAGTGATAGAGTCGTTCATTGTAAAAGTACAGTAATTAAATAATTATAAGTATTGTTTTGTTGCTGTTTTCAAAACCAGTGGAAAACTTTAGGTGTTTCAAAAGACCATTTGTTTGTGTCTTATTCTGAAATGAAACATTTCTTTATTCTTGGATATATATAATCGTATTATAGTAACAATTCCGAGCAAGTTCTGCTTGATTAACTGTCATTGCAATTCTCTCCTGGTGGCAAAAACCAGTTTAATTTGATTGTAACATATTAGAAATTAAGCATTATTCTCAAGGCGAATGGAGATGGTACTCAGATCAAATAAATCAGTCTGCTATCACCCATCATGCCCTGATAGAGGTTTTCTCGTGCAAGATAACAGATTCATATTCCGACCTTGTTTGAATAAGCGGACTTAAAAATCGCAGAAAGAACAATTTAACACATACGCCCCTTATTTTCGAAAATGGTCATGGTCACGGTAACCTTTACATTTGTATTACTGACCTCAAAATAAAAAGTATAGAGGTCATCTACTGTTGCTGGCCAACCACCATTGTAAAATATGAAGATTCTATAGTGTAAAGCTATTGAACGGAAACCATGTTGGTCAACCGACAAACATACTCACGGACATAATTGCAACATAGCCCTTCGTCAAAGACGGTGGCATACTTTAAATTAATATCAGTTTAACATAAACTTTATTCCGAGCAAATTGCTACACCTCATACGCTCGTAGAAAGATGCAGTGTGCAATATTAACATAACATTAACTGTAATTTGCAAATGACCTGTCCTTAGACTAGTTATTACATATCCATGCTTCGATCTACGCCAACAGATGTGGTCAGGATACATGTTGTATTGTGTTGAGTTGCGTTGTGTTGTGTTGTGTGTGGTGAGTTGCGTTGCGTTGTCTTGTTTTGTTTTGTGTTGTATTGTATTAGCAAGAGGCAAACGTCAGTCAATACAGTATACGTCCCAATGGGACACATTGACATTGTTATACAGATCATGTAGTTCCAGAGGGAAAGTTTGACTTTGCAATACCGAAATATGGTGCATAAGTTGTTCCAATGGGACGTATTTACATCGTAACATCATAACTGTGTCATTAGTATTTGAAATATTGTCACACGGGACGCATTGACATTGTAACCCCTATAGTCCGTACATAACCCGAACATTTATGGCTGCATCAGTTATTGCTAGATACAGAGTCACATCAACTGAACCGTTATTTAATAAGCTTAATATCAATTTATAAAAAAACAAGAGGGCCATGATGGCCCAATATCGCTCACCTGATTATAAACCCTGCACAATTTTCACCCAAATGAATAATTTGAACATCTTGGTAGAAAACCACAAGATGATGCTACATACCAATTATCAAAACTCTAGGCAGTGTAGTTTTAGGCGAGAAGATATTAATATGTTTTCCCTATATAAGTCTATGTAAAACGGTGACCCCCGAGTGGGGCCAATTTTGACCCCAGGGGCATAATTTGCACAATCTTGGTAGGGGACCACTAGATGATGCTACATACCAAATATCACAGCTCTTAGGCATTGTAGTTTTAGACAAGAAGATTTTTATATGTTTTCCCTATATAAGTCTAAGTAAAATCGTGACCCCTAGGGTGGGGCCAATTTTGACCCGAGGGGAATAATTTGAACAATCTTTGCAGTGGACCTCTAGCTGAGTCTACATACCAAATATGAAAGCCCTGGGCCAAGCAATTTCGGAGAAGAAGATTTTTAAGGTTTTCTCTGTATAACTCTATGAAAAACTAAGGGCCCCCGGGGCGGGGCCAATTTTGACCCCAGGGGCATAATTTGAACAATCTTTGTAGAGGACCTCTAGCTGAGTCTACATACCAAATATGAAAGCCCTGGGCCAAGCATTTTCGGAGAAGAAGATTTTTTAAAGTTTTCTCTATATAACTCTATGTAAAACTAAGGGCCCCCGGGGCGGGGCCAATTTTGACACCAGGGGCATAATTTGAACAATCTTTGTAGAGGACCTCTAGCTGAGTCTACATACCAAATATGAAAGCCCTGGGCCAAGCGGTTTCGGAGAAGAAGATTTTTAAAGGTTTCCCCTACATAACTCTATGTAAAACTAAGGGCCCCCGGGGCAGGGCCAATTTTGACCCCAGGGACATAATTTGAACAATCTTTGTAGAGGACCTCTAGTTGAGTCTACATACTAAATATGAAAGCCCTGGGCCAAGCGGTTTCGGAGAAGAAGATTTTTTAAGGTTTCCCCTATATAACTCTATGTAAAACTAAGGGCCCCCGGGGCAGGGCCAATTTTGACCCCAGGGACATAATTTTAACAATCTTTGTAGAGGACCCCAAGGTGATGCTACATACCAAATATGAAAGCTCTAGGCCTTACGGTTTCAGAGAAGAAGATTTTTGAAGTTTCCTTTTTGAAAATCTATTTTTAGCCTGTGTGACCTAGTTATGTGACGGACTGGAATTTTTTTAACAACTTTGGTAGAGGTCCACCCAAGGAACATTCCTGTTAAGTTTTATCAAATTTGGCCAAGCGGTTTAGGAGGAGAAGTCGTTTGAAGAAATTGTTGACGGACGCACGACGCACAACGCACGACGCACGCCGCACGACGCACGACGCACGACGGACGACGCACGACGGACATCTCGGTATGACAAAACCTCACCATGACCACATTGTGGTCAGGTGAGCTAATAAAATCGATCATATCAATGATTCAGTTTCATTTTATATTAAAATTCACATTGCAAGAAAAGTGTTAAGACAAAATAAAATAGACAAAAAACGAGAACCAAACGCGAGAAAGGCTCCAACGTTAATTGAAAAAAACACAGAGCACGTTACATCGATGCATAAATTGTGTTCACAATAAAACAAATACTAAAGTTTCCTCGCCAAATTAATCAGACTTTCACTGCACACACACGGTTCGGTCACAATTGCTGAAAAACGAGCATGGTTCTGCATATCAACTTGTTTAATTTCTCACTGCGGACGATCCTGTGATATTTCATGAATATCTGTTCTTTATAGAATTCTTACAGTTAACTCGTTATTGTGTTGCGACATTAATATTAAAGTTTAAAATAAGTACAACCAATGAAGAGTGACATCCTTTGGGATCCAGTTAATATTAGTCATTGCATAGAGGTTGTTGCGCACAAGAGCTTTAATTTATAGTAAAGATCACATTGTTAATACACCCGACCGCTTTAAAAACGCACCACTATTGAAAATAATCAAATGTTGCCAAAATTCTTTTTTTTCTTTTGCTAAAATTAATAGTTTACAGGGTTTGCCCAGTTCATAAGATTAACCTAATTAAAGAAAACGATTTGTTTTCAAAGCGGTTGAGTGTAGTTTGCAGGTGTCGTGATAGAGAGCTAGGTTTGTGCTGTACACAGTGCTAGAGAGGTTGCACGGTAAAATGTAGATAATACACCTCAAAAGCATCCGATTTCAAGCTCTGATGACGAACATGTACACCTTTTGTACACACTTGTATTGCATAAACGCACACATACTAGTATAGTACAGGTTTTATATTTCATGTCAATGCGGAAGTTTGTAAAATACTTGTGTGCATTACAAACAAAAATTACATATTGCAAGGTCCTTTTATTTCCTTATTTGGTTTCACATAATGCATACCCACCCTCCATCCACTGCACATTAAGTGTTAATGCATGGATGCTCATGTCTTATTCACTACACCTGTTAATTTTGTATATATAATGTAGATAGAAGCATGTATTATTGCTTAATGCTGAATAAACGTTGCTGTTGTTATTATTGTTGTTGTTATTATTATTATTGTTGTTGTTTTTGTTGTTGTTGATATTTTTGTTGTTGTTTTTGAGGTAGAGGTACTCTCGTACAACCATGGTAAAGCAACACCTTTAGGAGCTGCTTATATCGGCTGTTATGTCGTTGTTGTAATTAGTTGGACAATTTGGAAGGTGCTGTTAGAGCACCGGTTAGAGATACATATTTGCTATATATGTGGTCGTTTTTGAAATGCGTTAATGACTATTGTATTTTTTAAAATGTCAACATTTTGCCTTTTTGTCTTATTGACCAAGGCATCTTTCATATTATTTTATATGTGTTTGTTAATTGGCTGCTTTTACATGTACGTAGATATATATACATTTGTATTTCCAGATGATCCAATGGGAGATAAGCCCATGGCTTGTTTGATGTTTCATCATTAATATTAATAAAGATAATCTGATTTGGATGATTATTGTGCTGCTAGGGTTATCACGTGCATATCTATGTATGGAAGACCGAGCATGACATTTACGAATCATTATACGTTGAAGTTGTAAATGCGATAATTCATTAACTTGAAAACGTTAGTTCGAGAATTCGATATCATGATTTGATTACGTGTACTGAAAATTCACTTTAATTTGTAAACTGTATAGCATGTCAAAGATAATTACTTAACTGTAACACACATGTGCAAATAGCAATGTAGATGATGATCTCATTATATTGTCCCCTGCCATTTACAATTCTTGTTTACAAATGCAATTTCCCTAATTTAGGTACATGATTGTATCACACTTTGACGGAAAAAGGTCCAAAATCCCCTTCTATTGTCACCAAGATTTCATTGCTTTTATTGATTCGTTTCATTGTATTCATTTTATAATTATGCACTGCTATTAATGTTGTTGAATATTATATTGTAAGGTTTGTTGGGGTGATTCTCCGACTACCTCAAAACCAACAGACGAGGATAATAAATGGGGTTACCCTTGTAGGCCCGAAACGGAAAAAAGACAGCACTAGCATAGTCAGTATGTATATCATGTCTCATTATAGGCATATAAGAAAACTAAGACCCAAGCAAGATATGCTTCTTAGTAAGTAGCCATATTTTCTAACTTTTGCCCCTGAGCATTACATTGGCATTTTGCTGGAAACCACCCATCCTCATACATCAGTGGTTAGTGAAAGGCCCAGACTATCATGTTTTGGACGAAAGCATACGCTGGTTGAACGACAATGGAAACCACTAAAGATCGTTGATTTTCTAGTGCATACATCAATATGCTTTCCTATATAAGTTAAGTTGTAAACCCCTCTACCTACCCTAAGCTATTTCAGCATGTTTCTAAAACAACAACACTAAATCATGTTGGCCTAATAAGATCGTTTATTGTAATCAAGAGTATTTACATATTTATTGTTTTGCTCCATTTATCGTATGTAAATATACAGGGAGCAAAACAATAAACTATAAAAGGAACATCAACTGAGGACAAAACTAGTTTAAAAAGTTTATAGATCTTGTTATAAGAAAAGCATTAAAGCAATAAATGTCAAAGCGATTGAGTCATGAAATATAAACATTGCACATATAGTAAATTGTTTAAAAATGCAATGTATACATCAGTAGTAATGAGGACATGCTTGTATTTGAGAATATTATGTACTTCAATAAAGGTATGAGGAAATCAGACAGGGAATGCAACATTCAACGCAATTAACCGAGCACAGAATTCAGAAACACCACAACACAACTACACTGAACAATGGCCACATGTAAACCAAAGAAACAATCAAAAGTTCAAATCTCCGTCGAAATCTCGTAATATGAGTACTATCATTATAATTGTGACTCCAGTAGCAGGAAATTATATAATATTGACTTAAAAAGGTCCTCTTCAGTAATTAAGAACTAATGCAGCACATTCTTGCCAGGCGAGCGCGGTCAATATGGCGCATGACTTTCACCAGAACCATGTCAGTGCTTCGTAATCGACGTAGCAGGTTACGAGCAACGTATAATTAATGCCGACATTGAAAATGCATAATATTAATAATAATAAAGGTTATACTAGATTCTATAGAGGCTATGATGCTCATTTTATATTGTCTACGTTATTGTCTAGTTTTACTTGAGGCAAACAGATGGTGGTGACATGGTATGACATTCTCAGAATAAGCAAGAAATAACGTGCCATTCATTGAACGTCTTTCTTTGTCGTCTAGGGACGTGATCTGAACTACATCTGTAGACTGTGTATGTTACCCTAATCCAATAAGTTAATTCTGTGCCTCATACAAATTTGATTACAAGTGTATCGTCTTATAATACGTCAGTATGTTTTTCAAATTATTGTTAATTGTAACAAAAACATTGCCTTGTTTGATTTATATAAAACAATATAAGCATGCTGAATAAGAAATGGCATCAAAATATCATTGTATTCCTATTAGTCCAGCCAAAACATTATAAAACGCCTACGATTACATATAGTTCGTAAGTACAGTCCAGTTAGGATAAAAAATAGAGTGACGCAGTGGAACAATCCACTATTACGGTGTAAAAAAAAGATTAAATGCTTATACCAGCAGTTCAATACCAAACTTAACTCTACTTGTCTAAGCAATGGTTTTAATCTTTTAAGTACACATAAATGATGACGTCACTGTCAATATATCCTAACTGGACTATAACTGTTATAGACAAGAGGAGTATCAATCGTTGTTATGCATCTACGCTATTTACTACCAATACGTAATAGACCAATTAAGAAGGTAGTTTAGAAAACCCTACATAAATGTTTAAACTCTACCATTGGGCATTTTATAAATCTAATTTAAAATTCCGAATTGTACAGTCCTCTTTAATAATTAGCCGACTGGATTTAAAACAGTATTTGTTGATGTTTCTTATTTTGGCATATTAAGTTTTAATTCGTCACAAATCGTACCTTGAGGTTCTTTAACGTCAAATGCTCAACCAAACTTAATACATCTATATATATGTATACGTAAGTTTGATGAATACAGCAACAAAGTTTAGAGCTCATTAACTGTTATAAGTCTACAATCGAAGCACTAAAATTGTTATAAGGGTGTACTCAGTAATAAATTATGCTTCTAGAAGTTAAATATGTAAATATCATTTGAAAGATACCAATTGAGATAAGCATGATAAAAACTGACTTAAATACTACTTCAATTATATGACCACATTTTTAAACTCATGTCCTAAACGACGGGAAAATGATACACAATATGTTTGCAAGTTAACTTTAGGTTTATACGAGTGTCATTCAATAAATTCGTGGACTGGGTTCATCATTTTAACACTAAATGACACAGAGAATTACAATCTGCAGCCTTTCGGACACAAATGCAGAAATGTTGGTCCTATATATAAGTACCACAATAATGGTACAAGATAGACTAGTGTTTATCTAAACAAATGGTCAAAAGAGCAAATTAAATACAATGAAGATAAAACAAATAAAAAATTTAACGAGATTACAAGAAATACGTCTGATGTCCCTCAATGATTGAATAAAATAAATGTAAGTATAATATTTAGTGGCAAGCTCCCTGTAGTTTAAGCACAGCAGCCAAGGTAGCCCAAACTTGGGAACTCATTAAAGCTATTAACTTACCCGAGTATAGCCAACAGTCTTGCCGCCGTGTCATCATCATTAGACGTTGTATAATCCATTATAATTGCAAACATACTGATTAGCTGCAGTAAATTTTACCCGTAAACGAAACTGCACACAAATAAATATAAGTATAGCTGTTACACGTCATCGGCACACAATTAGTCAGTCTGATTAAGTAAACTCCATAAAAACGGACTCTATTTAAATTAGTTTTTTTTTACAAAATCCGATTGAGTCTGATTAAGTTATAAAAAAGCCCACAAAAACAGTTTGTATAAGAAATAAGATTGCTTTTTAATCATCGATAAAAAAAGGAACCGATCTTATTACGCGTAAATCACAAAGGTTACGATGAATGACCATAATCTGACGCTGAAGCCTGTCGACTGTCTGACACAATAAATAACGTTAGAAGAAATAAATCCACGATACACCAAAGCTCCCAACATCAATACAGAAATGAATATACATCACTGTCGAGTGGTCTGATAATAATGTGAAAGCCAGTATCAAATATTTACGATAATAAACTTTATAGACTATAACACAGTATATAGTACCCTGGTGTGGTACTGTTGTATCAAAGCACTTAACGCAATCATAAAACTTATGTTCAAATCTTAATGATAAACATAATCTAGTAAACTAACACACTAGCAACGGGCACGGTCGGTTATAAGTTCATGAACTAAATAATGCTAAGTTGATAACTATTGAACAACATTTAAAACAATGTGTGTAGTTGAATATATTTCATAAATAATAATTAATTTCAACTTGCATTAAATTTAAACGTAAGTTTAAACTGTTTGTATTAGCTGTTTGATAAAAAACAGTATCCGGGTAGATGAGGACGTAAAATATATGAATACCTTTACAATAAAATCTAAACCATTTCAATTACATTTTAGTAATCCATTATGATAACACATCGAGTATATTGTATGCATTTGTAATATTATTGCGTTTCTCGGTTTATTATCCATGTTAAGATTGCTTATTAAGTCAAAGGGTAGATTTGTGTAGCCTTAATTGTGTATAAGTTATTTAAGCTCAACATTTTTCTACTTTATTTCTCATTCGACAAAGGACAAAATTCGCTTATTATGATAAAAAATTGCCTATCCTTACGAATGATATTCAGACCAGTTGGATTGTAAAAGTGCAGCGGATTGGCTGTAACGAGAGCCCTATTACACTACTTTACTCTGATTCCTTTGTCCCAACCAAAGCTGAAGCTGCCCTTTAATAAACCGAACTTCAAGATTGAAGCATAGTCATTTTTAACATAGAAACAACGAGTCGAATAGTGAATTATGCCGAGCATAGCCTTTATTTGCTTTATTTCTACTGAAACATGGCAGGCATATATATGTACCTCCACCCGGATTTGAACCCGGGTCGCCAGATTAGACGGCAAGCGCACTAACTACTGAGCTACGGAGGCACATAGTACGAATCGTGTGTGTATCTTTGTAACAATAAATTAATTGATACAATGGACAAAGGTCAGTATTTCCTTGAAATCAGATGTGAGGAAATCGGACAGGGAATGGAGGCAGCACTCAACTCACCAACTAAATACAGAAAACATAAACAGCATCACATAACACAAATACAGGACACCATGCCCACACATAACTTAACGATAACATTAAATGTCCAAGCTGTATAAAGCCGGATAACCTAGCTTCATAAAGACATGCCAAACCGGTGACCTCAACTGACCACACGAGGCGTCGCAGTGGCTTGACCACGTTATTGTCCCCGAACGACTCCACATACTGCAAACTCCAAAACAAAGCATACCAAAAACGGCAATCTCAAGCTTCCATGTCAAACAAACGAATCAGTGTTTGCTTCCCTAAGGCATAAAAGTAGTATTTTATTACAAAACTAATCAGCAAGTTATATGTTTATGACCACGACCAAATGTCATGCAATGACAAAAGCCTCCGACCCCAGGATGACAAGCAATGAATTATCTCAAAGTGTATAAGCACATGAATGGCAAGTACATGTTTAGATAAACATTACATAAGTATATTAAATGTTCAATGTTGATACAATTCGTAATTCTACATGCTTGTGTTTATTATGCAACAAAAATATTTCTCTGATTTGGCCAGGTACCAAAAATAAACACAATGCAACCAGTGGGATACTAGTAAACATTGTGATTTACAGATCTAATTAAAATGTAAAGTCTGCTTACAAAACTCCGTCAACATTTCTTAGACAAAATACATTTTCCAATATCAAGCGATAAGGGACTGAACATTGACAGCAGTTAAATCGTATTTAGTGTATGTTTCTAATAAACTATATACATAAAAGTGTTAACATCCAGCCGCCTGACTCCAGACAAGTATTGGATGTGGAACGAGCTGTGTTGTTTGCTTCTTTTGGGAACACAACATGTGTCTCATACTTTTAACAGTTGTACTAATGGGTTGTGTCCCGTATTCAATAAATGCCAGTTTCAGACATGTGATAGACATGTAATAGACATAGCAACCGACAGCGACACCATATAATGAGTACGATCTAACATATCTGTATCTGATCAGGGATGAATGTGGATGTAAGATGTCTTGTGAGGGTATCCAGGCACTTACGTTACTTCTGTATTGTTTTATGAATTATTAAAAGTATCTGATTCATCCTACATGTAACAGTATCATTGATAAAGACTAAAGTGAAAAAAAAATTTAGTAAAATATATTTTTTAATAAAATTATAGATTTTGCAAAACTATGTATTTAATTTGTTTTCTCTTCTTCGTTATCAATGACACAGTTACATATGTAGTAAACCAGATACGTTTAATAATTCACAAAGCAATAAAGAAGTGACAGAAGAGTCTGGATACCATCGCAGAAAACATACACGGAACGTTCAATGTGTACCCAAATATAGAATCTTCGAAAATGTATTTCAAGCGAACTTTATACAAACACCCACAATGAATGACACAGAGTCAAAATTATATTACCATAAAAAGGAGTACATTGTAATTGCAAATGATACGTTACTTATGTAGTGCGAGGAGAATGAGTTTGCCTTTCTTGGTATTGGTCTATTATCCACAGGAGAGAAATAGTCTCCCAGGGAGATTCAACCGTAGGTTCCATTAGGTAGCCCAATGACCAGGGAAAGTTAAAATGTTAAAGGGTGGTTGAGCGACTGAACAGCTGAAAACAGCCCTCGAAAATTGGTAACTTAACCTTTTCTATAAAGGTCAAAAGTTACTTCCAAATTTTTTATTAGACATCTGAATAATTTCTGTCAATAAAAAGACAAAAATCAAACATTAGAACATCTTTTGCCAATACAGAAATATGTAATAAAGATCGTTTCAAATAACAGTTGACGTATGTCTTTAAATTTGATCACACTTAATGAGTCATTACATTAGACACTACATGACCCTGTAGCCAAATCATAACGCATACCACTGTGACTTAGGTGTTTTAATTCAAATACATTATACCCGTCGTGTCAAATTGACTTAATTCCTTGCATTTTTTCTTTACTTAATTGTCATAATATTATTTAATATAGTTATCCACAAAGCAGCGAACTGTGCTAAGTAGAAAACAGTTGTAATATAATATAACCATAATGATATTGAGAAAATTAGGTCTTCTTTCCTATCAAATTGTATTTTAGAAAATAATTGAAATCTCGAGCAAGGATGACGTGTCAACCTGTTGATGCTGCAATAACAGTGCTTAGTGAAAGTAATGGTGTTTGGTCTGTGTATGTATATGGCATTGTAAATGTCATTTTTCCAGCCGATAGTTAGAAATATAATAACAATGCCCATGTACACTTAATTCGTACAATGTTGGAATACGTTGCCTAAAATATTCGTATTTAGTAATGCGTTGGTATGTACAGTCTCCCGATTGGAACATTATGGACAACCTCACCACAAAAGACGCCTCAACAATGAAGCGCGTGCAGATTTGAAAGCTTGGTCCCAATTTATTGACCGCTTTAACGGCAAATCAATGTTTTTGTCTGATCAATGGGTTAGTTCAACAGTACTGTGTTTATACACAGATGCTTCAAACCTTGGGTTTGGTGGGTATTTAGGTAATATTTGGTTTGCAGATAAGTGGCCAGTGGCATGGGATAAATATCATATCACGTTCAAAGAACTATTCCCAATAGTATTAGCTGTGGAGTTTTGGGCGGAAAAAATGAGGAATCATTGTATCAACTTCTTTTCTGATAATGAGGCAGTGGTATGCATCATTAACAAACAAACTTCTAGGGACCCAAATATCATGTGTCTAGTCAGAAAGCTTGTATTGTTGTGCCTTAAGCATAACATTTTATTTAAAGCCACACATTTGTTAGGTGCCACCAATATTTTAGCTGATAAACTTTCTCGGCTTCAGATAGACGAATTTATTCACATGTGCCAATACCAGCCCTTAGTTCATCAACCAGTGAGTCAGGACAGTTTCAGCATCTCCATGACTTAGTGTCTCATTTGGTGCACAATTCATTATCTGAATCCACACATGCAGTATATCAGAGAGCTTTGGTTTGTTATAAGGCTTTTTTATGTCAGACATTTTCACCGCATTATAATTCTGAAATTGACCAACGCCATGTATTGTTGTTTATTGCATATTGTTTTCAAAAACAGATGGCAGCAGCTACAGTATCCACATATATCTCAGCTCTTTCAAATTTGCTAAAAACAAAAGATTTGCCTGATGTTACACAACTATTTATAGTAAAGAAAGCATTGCAGGGTTATCATAAGTTACTTCCTAGAACAGATACTAGGTTGCCTATTACATATGCAATTATTAAGGATTTAGTACATTCACTTGACAAGGTTTGTAATTCAGAAAATCTGAGAATCATATTTAAGTCTATGTTTCTTCTTGCTTTTCATGGGTTTTTAAGAGTAGGTGAATTTACCTCACAGTCAAAGAATGATTATGTATTAGGGGTGGAAAATATAAAATTTAACAGTACTAATGAGGATGTTGATAGTGTTGACATAACATTAAAAAATTATAAACACAGTCGTGGAAAAATTCACACTTTAAACATAGCATGTTGTCATCATGTTGATCATATGTGTCCAGTACATGCGTTGCATGCTTATTTCTTGTGGCGTAAGCCCTCTTCAGGCCCAGTATATTCGTATATGGATAATAACCCTGTTACCAGGGCAGCTTTTTGTAATCAGTTAAGCTTATCATTGTCATGGGCAGGTTACAGTACTGATCTGTACAAAGGTCACAGTTTCCGCATTGGTGCAGCATCTGAAGCTGCTTTCTCTGGGATTCCAGAGGAGAAAATTAGAGTAATGGGCAGGTGGTCATCTAATGCTTACAAAAATACATTCGTATACCGATGGCTTATCAGTAAGATTTGTGGTTCAAATTGTGTTGATGTGTTTGGTGATGGGATATTGGGTCTCTCACCATGTAGCAACTTCATAATCTTGAATTGCATACTGCTATTATAAAGGAATTGCAGAATGTGCATATGTATTATCAGTAAAAGTTGTGGTTCAAATTGTGTTGATGTGTTTGGTGATGGGATATTGGGTCTCTCACCATGTAGCAACTTCATAATCTTGAATTGCATATTTGAACTTTCAATCATTAGTGTTGTGTCATGAGCTTGTAATATAGTTGGCTGACTTTACTGAATGTCTCAATTGTGATACCTTGCAGGTTGTAAAGTTGTTTTACATTGTGATATATAGACTGTCACAGGCCAATTTCAATTTGAAGCACATGTTGTAGATAATGTATATGTGATCAATTTTAAATGAAAGTGTATTTCGCTTTCACATGTATGATAATATTGTTGAATTATAGTGACTGTGTATAACCATTTAATCATAGCCATGTATATGAGTTAAACTGTAAAGCATTGTGTTACAAAAGACTTGTTGTTACTTTAACATGTAGTATGAGAATGATCAATACTTTGTTATGACACTGTTTCATATATCTAGTTCTTATAATTGAGCATAATTATGTAATGTTGTATAAAATATACTTTGAAATGTAATTGCATGTTTCCTGTCACTATTTTATATGTAAGTTTTGTTGGATTATACAAGGAATGTATTCAATAACTATCAGCATCTATTCATAGTTGTATGATGTGAGGTGCATATATAGGTTTTATAAACATATAATGCAGCTTTTGTAATAATGACTTTGTTGTATTTCACTTATTCTTTATTACTAGTGTACATGAAGTTATGTATAATTCTTACCACTTTATTAGGATGGGGGTTATTGCAAATACCTAGAAACTAGTTGTTTGCAATATATGGCATATAAGTGGAACCCCATTTTTGATGATACATGTATTATTGAATGTATATATATGTATAATTAGTTATTTGTTATTACATAATTGTTTTATGTGATATTCGTCATTTAGTTTTTAATATTAAATGACAAATTTCAATCATAATCATGTGTTGTTATTACTTGTATCATCAAACAGAGCTCATAAAGTGATTACCAGGGAGCTTACATAAATAAATATTTATTGCAAGATAAATACTTTTATGTAAGTACCGTTAGGACGGTTTATAGAATTTATGTACGTCCCAGTACGGGACGGGTTTTTAGCCATATAATATACGTCCCGGTACGGGACGGGTTTTTAGCACTATAATTTTTCCTCATGATTAGTCGTTCTCACGATTGAAATCTACTGCGAAGAAAAACTTTTTAGAAAGCATTTATCGTTGAAAATTTGATTAACCCTCCCTCCCTACCCTGGTACATATTATTTATCTATAGGGGCATATAAGTGGAACCCCATCTTTGATGATACATGTATTATTGAATGTATATATATGTATAATTAGTTATTTGTTATTACATAATTGTTTTATGTGATATTCGTCATTTAGTTTTTAATATTAAATGACAAATTTCAATCATAATCATGTGTTGTTATTACTTGTATCATCAAACAGAGCTCATAAAGTGATTACCAGGGAGCTTACATAAATTATTGTTAATGGTAACAGATACATTGCCATGTTTAATTTATATGAAAAATATAATTATGCTGAATAAGAAATGGCATCAAAATATTATTGCATTTATATTAGTCTACCCAATACATGGTAAAACGCCTACGATTATATAGTTTGTCAGTAACTACTACAAGGGAAGTATAAAATAAATCATTCTTTTGATGCTGGTATCTACGCTGGATACATTACCAATACGTAATAGATCAATTCATTGAGTAAGAAAGGAATTTAGAAAACCCTACATAAATGTTTAAACTCTACCATTAGGCGTTTAACAAATCTTCTTTAAAATTCCGAATTGTACGCTTATCTTAAATGATTAGCCGACTGCATTTAAAACAGTAGTTGTTAATGTTTCTTATGTTGGTATATTTAGTTTTAATTCGTCACAAATCGTACTATGAGGTTCTTTAACGTCAAATGCTCAACCAAACTTAATAAATCTATAAAAGGCAAACGTTAGTTTGATGAATACAACAACAAAGTTTAGTGCCCATTAACTGTTACAAGTCTACAACCGTATCACTAAAATTGTTATAAGGGTGTACTCGGTAATAAATAATGCTTCTAGATGTTGAATATGTAAATATCATTTGAAAGATACCAATTGAGATAAGCACGATAAAAACTGACTTGAATACTACTTCAATTATATGACCACATTTTTAAACTCAACATACACTAAACGAAGGGAAACTGATAAAAATTAAATTTTCAAACTCAACTTTTAATTTATTTTTATATCATTTAGGGTCGACAATCTAGGTCCTAACTATACATGTAAGTACAACAGTAATGGTACAAACTAGTGTTTATCAAATAACTAAAATGATCAAAAGAAGGAATAAAGTAGAATGTGGTTTCACAAATTCAACATTGAATTATATGACAATTTACATTCACCTTTACAATTGTTATTAATAAATGCGTTTATAAAACTTAAGTGATCAACTCTCTGTATTTTAAGCAAAGCAGCCAATAAAGCTCAAACTTGGGAACTCATTAAAGCTATTAACTTACCCGAGTATAGCCAACAGTCTTGCCGCCGTATCATCATCATTAGACGTTGTATAATCCATTATAATTGCAAACATACTGATTAGCTGCAGTAAATACTACCCGTAAACGAAACTGCACACAAATAAATATAAATATAGCTTTTACACGTCATCGGCAAAACAATTAGTCAGTCTGATTAAGAAACTCCATAAAAACGGACTTTAATTATTTAAATTGGTAATTGGATTTCGTTTTTTTGCAAAATGATTATAAGTAAAAACACACACACAAAAGTTTTTATTAAAAATAAAATTGGTTCCATATCATCGATAAAACACGGAACAGATAGTATTACGCGTAAATCACAAAGGTTACGATGAATGACCATAATGTGACGCTGAAGCCAGTCGACTGTCTGACACAATAAATAACGTTAGAAGAAATAAATCCACGATACACCAAAGTTCTCCACATCAATACAGAAATGAATATACATCACTGTTGAGTGGTCTGATAATAATGTGAAAGCCAGTATCAAATATTTACGATAATAAACTTTATAGACTATAACACAGTATATAGTACCCTGGTGTGGTACTGTTGTATCAAAGCACTTAACGCAATCATAAAACTTATGTTCAAATCTTAATGATAAACATAATCTAGTAAACTAACACACTAGCAACGGGCACGGTCGGTTATAAGTTCATGAACTAAATAATGCTAAGTTGATAACTATTGAACAACATTTAAAACAATGTGTGTAGTTGAATATATTTCATAAATAATAATTAATTTCAACTTGCATTAAATTTAAACGTAAGTTTAAACTGTTTGTATTAGCTGTTTGATAAAAAACAGTATCCGGGTAGATGAGGACGTAAAATATATGAATACCTTTACAATAAAATCTAAACCATTTCAATTACATTTTAGTAATCCATTATGATAACACATCGAGTATATTGTATGCATTTGTAATATTATTGCGTTTCTCGGTTTATTATCCATGTTAAGATTGCTTATTAAGTCAAAGGGTAGATTTGTGTAGCCTTAATTGTGTATAAGTTATTTAAGCTCAACATTTTTCTACTTTATTTCTCATTCGACAAAGGACAAAATTCGCTTATTATGATAAAAAATTGCCTATCCTTACGAATGATATTCAGACCAGTTGGATTGTAAAAGTGCAGCGGATTGGCTGTAACGAGAGCCCTATTACACTACTTTACTCTGATTCCTTTGTCCCAACCAAAGCTGAAGCTGCCCTTTAATAAACCGAACTTCAAGATTGAAGCATAGTCATTTTTAACATAGAAACAACGAGTCGAATAGTGAATTATGCCGAGCATAGCCTTTATTTGCTTTATTTCTACTGAAACATGGCAGGCATATATATGTACCTCCACCCGGATTTGAACCCGGGTCGCCAGATTAGACGGCAAGCGCACTAACTACTGAGCTACGGAGGCACATAGTACGAATCGTGTGTGTATCTTTGTAACAATAAATTAATTGATACAATGGACAAAGGTCAGTATTTCCTTGAAATCAGATGTGAGGAAATCGGACAGGGAATGGAGGCAGCACTCAACTCACCAACTAAATACAGAAAACATAAACAGCATCACATAACACAAATACAGGACACCATGCCCACACATAACTTAACGATAACATTAAATGTCCAAGCTGTATAAAGCCGGATAACCTAGCTTCATAAAGACATGCCAAACCGGTGACCTCAACTGACCACACGAGGCGTCGCAGTGGCTTGACCACGTTATTGTCCCCGAACGACTCCACATACTGCAAACTCCAAAACAAAGCATACCAAAAACGGCAATCTCAAGCTTCCATGTCAAACAAACGAATCAGTGTTTGCTTCCCTAAGGCATAAAAGTAGTATTTTATTACAAAACTAATCAGCAAGTTATATGTTTATGACCACGACCAAATGTCATGCAATGACAAAAGCCTCCGACCCCAGGATGACAAGCAATGAATTATCTCAAAGTGTATAAGCACATGAATGGCAAGTACATGTTTAGATAAACATTACATAAGTATATTAAATGTTCAATGTTGATACAATTCGTAATTCTACATGCTTGTGTTTATTATGCAACAAAAATATTTCTCTGATTTGGCCAGGTACCAAAAATAAACACAATGCAACCAGTGGGATACTAGTAAACATTGTGATTTACAGATCTAATTAAAATGTAAAGTCTGCTTACAAAACTCCGTCAACATTTCTTAGACAAAATACATTTTCCAATATCAAGCGATAAGGGACTGAACATTGACAGCAGTTAAATCGTATTTAGTGTATGTTTCTAATAAACTATATACATAAAAGTGTTAACATCCAGCCGCCTGACTCCAGACAAGTATTGGATGTGGAACGAGCTGTGTTGTTTGCTTCTTTTGGGAACACAACATGTGTCTCATACTTTTAACAGTTGTACTAATGGGTTGTGTCCCGTATTCAATAAATGCCAGTTTCAGACATGTGATAGTCATGTAATAGACATAGCAACCGACAGCGACACCATATAATGAGTACGATCTAACATATCTGTATCTGATCAGGGATGAATGTGGATGTAAGATGTCTTGTGAGGGTATCCAGGCACTTACGTTACTTCTGTATTGTTTTATGAATTATTAAAAGTATCTGATTCATCCTACATGTAACAGTATCATTGATAAAGACTAAAGTGAAAAAAAAATTTAGTAAAATATATTTTTTAATAAAATTATAGATTTTGCAAAACTATGTATTTAATTTGTTTTCTCTTCTTCGTTATCAATGACACAGTTACATATGTAGTAAACCAGATACGTTTAATAATTCACAAAGCAATAAAGAAGTGACAGAAGAGTCTGGATACCATCGCAGAAAACATACACGGAACGTTCAATGTGTACCCAAATATAGAATCTTCGAAAATGTATTTCAAGCGAACTTTATACAAACACCCACAATGAATGACACAGAGTCAAAATTATATTACCATAAAAAGGAGTACATTGTAATTGCAAATGATACGTTACTTATGTAGTGCGAGGAGAATGAGTTTGCCTTTCTTGGTATTGGTCTATTATCCACAGGAGAGAAATAGTCTCCCAGGGAGATTCAACCGTAGGTTCCATTAGGTAGCCCAATGACCAGGGAAAGTTAAAATGTTAAAGGGTGGTTGAGCGACTGAACAGCTGAAAACAGCCCTCGAAAATTGGTAACTTAACCTTTTCTATAAAGGTCAAAAGTTACTTCCAAATTTTTTATTAGACATCTGAATAATTTCTGTCAATAAAAAGACAAAAATCAAACATTAGAACATCTTTTGCCAATACAGAAATATGTAATAAAGATCGTTTCAAATAACAGTTGACGTATGTCTTTAAATTTGATCACACTTAATGAGTCATTACATTAGACACTACATGACCCTGTAGCCAAATCATAACGCATACCACTGTGACTTAGGTGTTTTAATTCAAATACATTATACCCGTCGTGTCAAATTGACTTAATTCCTTGCATTTTTTCTTTACTTAATTGTCATAATATTATTTAATATAGTTATCCACAAAGCAGCGAACTGTGCTAAGTAGAAAACAGTTGTAATATAATATAACCATAATGATATTGAGAAAATTAGGTCTTCTTTCCTATCAAATTGTATTTTAGAAAATAATTGAAATCTCGAGCAAGGATGACGTGTCAACCTGTTGATGCTGCAATAACAGTGCTTAGTGAAAGTAATGGTGTTTGGTCTGTGTATGTATATGGCATTGTAAATGTCATTTTTCCAGCCGATAGTTAGAAATATAATAACAATGCCCATGTACACTTAATTCGTACAATGTTGGAATACGTTGCCTAAAATATTCGTATTTAGTAATGCGTTGGTATGTACAGTCTCCCGATTGGAACATTATGGACAATGTTGGGCTCGGGAACAACGACAGTTGCAGAAGTAAGCATGTGCATGAGAACAAAAACACCCGTGGACATGTTTACGAAGGAGCTATTGTATGTTAACAATGAATTACAATTGAGCAGATAAAAGGTCGACTGCATTTCATCGCAATAATTTTTTTATTTGGTACAAAAATAAAAAAGCATGATCATGACCGAATATAGCGACGAGATGAAAACGTTACAACTACAAATACAAGCTTGTTCTATTGTTAAGTCCTATGTTTTGTTGTTCTTGCATGACATAAACTATGTAACATAACGTATGTGGCTATTTATGGACATGTATGTCCTTGAAATGGTTTTGTTAAACTGATCGTCCATATACATGCAAATAAGGTATGTTTTGTTTAATTTAAACTGTTTTATTTAATTTCCTTGATCCTCTTTGTAACACCATTGTTATAAACATTTTTATTCAATTGCAGTTGAAAAGATCGCAATATATTGCATTGCTTATACTCGTACTCTCCTATTTAAAGCCCACCTAGCTGTTAAAGACTGTATAAAATGTGCCTTGAAGATTTGTAACACCCTGAATCCATGTTTGTACAGTGTTTCTAACACTTTGACTTGTACAAATCAACATATCATCGTAGCAATGTGTAGTGGTCCCAATTCATCATTTTCTTACTAAACTTTGTGTTTATCATCGTGACATGAGCTTGGTGTCAATAAGATTTCGGTTGTTTTCGTTTTATGCCCTTCGTGCTCAGATGTTTCTGTAAAGTCCTGCATTCAGTGTCCGATTCATTAATTTATTTTAGGTGAAAAAGAATAAGGACATAAAAGCTCTCGGTAATGCATCAAGCATACAAAATGGATATGTCACGCTTAAAACATTACATGTCAAAGTAATTCCACCCTAGACGCCCATCACAGCCGTTCGTGTCGATAACGCTAAAATAACGTACTTAAAATGTTAATGTTTAAATAAAAGTAGCATGCGAAATGAATTGGACTTCCATCGCTCCTAAATCATGGGCTACAGGAATCGTTACACAGTCATCAGACACATCTTAGACCTGAACTTGACATAAACGGAATAGAAAACGAACATTCATCTCAGGCGGAGATACGAAACACATACAGCTCAAGTTATAACCATTGCTAAGAAACGGTGTTTATTTTATTAAAAGAATATGAATACATACCGGTTAAGTACTATAGCAGTTTTAAGATTTTGCATTTAAACAATGGCATTACATCTTAGGTCCACCCACTTATTACGGTACTTTGAATCATTGTGACAATTCCTCTAAGGAAATATAATGGAATAGTGTGGTCAGTTAAAATACCAAGTTAAAGACTATGGTCAAACATGGGTTCGCTCAACTGACTGTACATTTACTCCAAAGTCATAAGTCGCACAGTAACACATAAATAAGAAATATTCTTTGAATTTCGTTTGGCTTCAGAATAACATTTAAGCTCCATTTAACAGGAGAAATGATAAAAAATCAAATTATAAAATCTGAGATAAGTGAAATACAATAGTATAGGTGCCATGGAAATGTTAATTGCTAAGTTACATGTAGTGAAAAAGACATTCATCCGACAGTTTTAGCAAGTGCAATTCCCTAATAGATGAAACTGACACCAAATAATAGAATTGTCTGTGTGGGCTTTATAAATATGATTCTTTATCAGACGATTATAACCGAAATATCAGCCAAAATGTCAATTGCAATTTGGCACATAAACCAAAAGTGACTGGTACAATTTCGTTCATTTGTCTGGTACACGTTCTGTCATATATCGACACAACAGGTTACTTATTAAGTATTGTTTTCTTTTCATATACTCGTAAAGTACCATATGATAATAGTGTTATTTTGCAAAAAAGGTATGAGGAAATGAGACAGGGAAGATAGCATTCAACCTAACCAGCCGATCACAGAAATTATAAACACCACAACTCAAATACACTGAGCAATGCCCACACATAAGTCAAATAAACAATTAAGAGTCCATGTCCCCGCCGACAAAATGCAGAATGGCCCAATTTCACAAAGCAATTATAGAACAGCGGTTATTGCATGATACCGAATGAAACGCAGTCAAGACCCGACCAAGTTCCCCTAAGCCAAACAAAACAAAGGACTCAAAGACATAAATCTAAAACAAATATAAAAAATTAATTACCAACTTGAAGGTTAACAACGATATTATGAAAAGGAATATACGTATTACTTTGTTATGGAATGTCGTTTTCGTCATTGCATTGTAATTTTGCAAACACGTCGGGAATCCATGAATATAAGCGTAGATGACAACATACGTTACATGCTACAGTTTACACAATAGATAATATCACAATTACCATTGCGAGTAAGAAATAGTTGAGACGATAAAAACAAGACGAGAAAGGAAGAAACAAATTTGCATTGAGACACAAACACCATTAAGGTTTGCGTGCATTATAATAATAACATGTTAGCGATACAAGAATTACTCTGGAGAGACCCCGGTTCCAATTTGTACACTAAATTTGTGTGAAAAAGCCGTAGAGATGTTGTTTAAAAAAGTGATTTCGATGCTTTCACTTTTGTTATTCATAGAGTGCAAGCTATATTTCTCGGACGGCGTCGTATTTCTAAGAGTACACACATGGTCCCTGTATTAGAATTAAGTATATTTCCCATGACGTTGAGCAATAAAATTAAATCTGTCTTCTCTACTAACAACACTGAAAATGAATAGTACCATAACGCGTTTTCATGAGTGAGTTAGTAACTCCTTAATCACAACTAACCTAAACCTTATACTATTTTCACGTGATTCTCGGATTTTGTGAAAAAGAAATTCTAAGAAAGCACTTGTAACCATTTATGTCAGTATTACATATTTTGCTGCTTTTCGAAATATCTAGGAAACGTTTGCTTTG